>JARQOC010000008.1:48428672-48932388 GCA_033576535.1 Allobates femoralis | reverse complement strand
GTGAGTTGACTTGATGTGTGTCCTGAATGAGTTCTCTAGGTTGATCTGAAGGTTTTTTTTTTATCTATGTGTAATGTACTGTAGGATTACTCAGGGATCTATTAGCAGTGGGCACACAGGCACACTGAAACCAAATTTAAAGGTTAACAAGCCTATGTTTATCACATATGGCAGATATAACGTGAAGTGTAGAAAATAAATTATCATCAAAAGGTAATAATGGAATGTCTTTGGCAGTGGCGTAACTTCAGGCCAGGGGCCCCGATGCAAAAGCTCCAACGGGGCCCCCAATTATTGCAAATCTTTAATAGTATTAGTCTTTTTCTATAGGCCAAAGGGACTTTTGGGGCCCCCTAGGCTGCAGGGCCCGGGTGCGATCGCAACCTCTGCACCTATTGTAGTTACGCCACTGGTCTTTGGAAATCGTCCAGCACGATAACCTAAATAAGAAAGTGATCCACATTAACAAGAAAAGTGAAAATGAGCCGCCACTCACCAGTCAGTGCAGAGTTCTTTAATGGTGCAATACATGGGTACGTAGAAGCAGGAGGGGGTGATGGATTACAGACTACAATGCCGTTTCATGCTGATTGCGCTTCTACAGGTCATGTAGAAGTCCTCTCAGTGCGAAACGGCACTGTAATCCATAATCCATCACCCCCTCCCTGCTTCTATGTACCCGTGTATTGCACCATTAAAGAACTCTCACTGACCAGTGAGTAGCGGCTCATTTTGGTCTTCTCTTGTTAATGTGGATCAATCGCTGTGGTCTAGAATTGGAGCTTCACACTGGTGGAGCATGTGTGGCCTGCTGACGAAGGCTGTTGTGTACAGTTACATGAATAATGGTGATCCGGTGCTCGATCTCCCCTTCCTTGTGAGTAAAGTCTCTAGGAATAATTCTCACAATTAGAAACCAATAGAGAAAACAGTCTAAGAATAATATACACCCAGAGGTCTGGGAATGGGAATCCATAGAAAAACATGTCTTATACTTATTAGTGCAATGCAGCTTTAAAGGAGTCCAGAGAGTGGCATCTACACAAAAAACAATAATTCAGTAAGAGCTGGCAGGGCACACGACGCTTACGTGACACAGGGCTTGGTGAAACAGAAGCAGAGTCAGGAACTAAACACAGGCAGCTAGAAGCATCTCGAGGTAGTTGTCATTGCTGGAGTCCGATAGCAGTTGCTGGAGAAGCCGGAGCAGATCGCAGGAGGTGAAGCAGACTGTTAAAGCACAGGAAGCCAGGAATTCAAACTAAATACTCGAGCATGGGTAGACGGTAGGCTGAAGTTTATAAAGGCAGAGAGTAGGATCATATGAACAAGAGTGAAGTAGCGGACACCACCATGAAAAGGGGTAAGATACAAAGATTGACAATAGAAGATCAAAAGTCCTAACTCGGCGGTTATCAGTTTGAATTATTTTAGCAGTCCAACATTTTTAAATATTTGTGAGATCTTGGCTAGGGGCTCCACCTCTGTTGTATGATTAAGAGATCAAAAGATATTGCTAGAAATTGTGGTATTCTCACCAAACAATACCATCTTTGGTAAATCATGAAATAATCCTTAAATCAGACCAGTATTTATTGTACCTCATACCAAGTAATCGTAAATTCAATGTTTGAGCAATCCTAAAAGAGGCTGTCCATTACTGGATAACCCCTGCTTAAATGCTTCATGGAAAAAAAGAACAGTCTAGACTTGCATTCCATAGAAACACCCACCAGCAATGTCAGAACTGCTATTCCCGATATCACATTGACTGCAGCAGTCCTGTGATACATCAATCAACAGCCACTGATTGGCTGTAGCTCATGAATATTTCAGTAAAGTGGAAATCCTCTTTGGCAGTAAAGTAAAGGCTGAAGCTAAACAGCGGCAACTAATTGGAAATGGTCTCATAACACAAAAATGTCAAGTTCTCCCCTGGAAATAGCAGCGCCGATATTGCTGTAATGGTGCCGCTGCGACAGGTAAGTACAAGGATTGGCACTTAATTGTGACCTAGTATAGCGATGCCCCCTCCAGTAGTTTGGATACGTAAACACCTGGACTTCAAACGTGAACACTGAAATTTTTTTTGTAAAGTCTGTGATCGGCACAAATACCAAACTTTAAAGTTTGAGTCCGTTCATCTATTAACATAACTTTTATGACTTAAAGTTTGACAACTGATCTCCATATGTCCAGGTGAACAGGAATCCTACTACAGCTACAGAGTTTACACGCTGACTTTGAAATGACTATCCATGCATGTAATGTGTGATAGTCAGTTGTAGATCAAAATCCGATGTAATCCAATTGTATCTTAAAGGGCATAAAAAAGGATTTCCACAATTAAATCTCCATTAGAGATGAGTGGATGATTTTTCCAGACTTTAATTCAATGGCCACATTAGTATTTCTTGGCCATCGGAATAAATGTTTGTGAACCACTTCCTACCTGATGTATCCCCGAGTTTCCTTTTGACTAGCCAGCTGGGCATGATGTTATAAGTACATCTTTCTGCAATGAGGAAAATTAAACCAGTACTACTAACTAAAAGAGGAGCCAGGAAAGCCAACAGGTAAGATTCACTTTGCAGGGCTTCTTTTTGGTAGCCAAGGAATACCGATTGACTGCTACACGAATAGCTGGCCAATTTATGTACTCATCTCTACTTTGAATGGTGACATATAAGACCCATTGTCCTTAAGATGTCTGTTTAGGGCAGATAATTGCTTGATTTAGGCCAGTTTCACATTGGCGTTTGGCTGAACTGTATACGCCAGCGGGTCAGTGTTTGCGAGTATGCATGCGTCCTGCGTCCCTATGTTTAACATGGGGACGCAGCGTGTCTGCGTTTGGCTGCGTTTGTATGAGTTTGCATATGAACACTTTTTCTTGAACACTCAAAAATGTTTCATGTTGCATTTTTTGTGCATCCGAGGATGTTTGATTTAGACGCAAGCATCCGTAAGCGTACAACTACAACATTGAAATGAATTCAGCCGCACTACCACCTGGATGCCACCGTAAGCAGATGCAAAGTCTTTCTCTCCCGACCACTATGTGTTCATATGTCCGGCCAATTTACAATACATTCCTATGGATATTTCTTTCTCAATGCATGCATATATTCAACGCTGCGTCTACCTCAGGATGAATGCATACAGCAATGTGTTTGCATCTGCGCACCAGCGCAGGCGTACCGAATGCCAATGTGAAACGAGTCTAAGTCACTTGAACCACTGCTTGCTGGCTCCAGCCATCGTCACGCTGGCGGTTTGCATACTTTGCATACTTGCGTTCAAGCACCAACTGAAGGCTCATCTTCAGCTCTCAATAGAACATTGCTAGATACATCTGAGACTCTAGTTATCAAGTGACCGACAGTAACCAAATTGCTAACTTTTGGCAACCTAACAACCACCTGAGCCCACAAGCAGAGCTGAATCCTAACAGTGTACACAATGGATTCGGCAAACTGCACGCCAGCTGAATATTTCACCACGGTTGGACAAGCTAAAGTGTTTTCTAGTACAGATCTTGCCTTCTCTATTTTCTTGTCTAGGCCTATAATACTTAAATTGCATAAAATATTCATAAGCTTTTATTTCCGTTTGCAGGGCCACTGCAAAGCCCATTATCGTACTCCTTCCAGTCCTGGGACTGACTTGGCTGTGTGGTGTTTTGGTCCAATAAGTGTAATCTGGGCGTATGTTTTCATTTTTCTAAATGCATTCCAGGTATGAGTTTTTTGCAATGTAAATGTCTAATATTTCCACGTGTGGGGGCAACTTATTTTTATTTTATTTTTTTTTTAAAAAGTAAAAACAATAAATCTGAAACCCATATTTTATAATAACAAATAACACAGTATGTCAGATGATATGTCATCCACTTGCACTTCCATGGTCTGCTGCATTTTAATGTGCAGTCCCAAAATGTTCACAGTGAATAGAGCCGAGTGTGACACCCGGACACCTCTGGACTGTTCCCGATTCTGCCACTCGCCGGAACTTTTCAATTGCCAAAATGCCAAGCTTCATCCCATCAACAGAATAGTGGCCGCGGCTTGGTACTGCACAGCCACCGCCGATTGATTAAAACAGAGTAGATATGCAGTAACCAGTGGGCCACTATACATTGATGGCACTGTGCTGTGCAACTGAGCACTTCTGGCTGCTGCCGGTAGCGGGAACACCTGATGGGGGAGGTACTGGGTGTCACACCCTCAGTGAGTGATCAGACCTTCATGACCTATCTTTATTATCTGTTACAACTGAGTTTTTTTCAATGCACATGCTATCTCATTTTTAATCACTAAAAACAAGAAATATATCGACTATTTGCCACCGGCCGGGGCGATACTCATACTAGTTAAAATAGCTATGTAGCGTGATTTTCTATGTGTCACAAAGGAAGTGTCCTTATAGATAATATTCTATGGTTTTTGTGTGGGTATTATGTGTTTTTATAAAATAGGTGGGTGTACAAAGTGATATTTTATTACAAGTAATTACTTAAAAACTACATTGCACTACGGTTACTTTTATTTTATTTTATTCATAGCGCACCATATCTAATTGATTTTATTACAATTTTATTCTCTGCAACTAATTGGGGTTAGTAGTTATGCGGATTGTGGAGTTTGAATAATAATTATAGAAGGTTCCGAGCGCTAATTCTATTACATCAATTGTTTTTATTGTTTTTAGAAACAAAACGTATAAAAAAATGAAGAGAAAAAAAGCACAATTATTTCAGTTCAATCCCTTTTTTTAATTGGGAAAAAAGCAATATTTTTCCGCTTTTATATAAGCCTTTTAATGGGGTTGTCTGTAACATTAACACATTAACAATTAACATTTTTCTTAAATATTGCATTGCTTCCTGGTTATTTTTAATTTATTTTATTTATCGTGCAAAATCCTCCATATCCAATTGATTTTATTATAATGTTTTGTTTCTGCCACTACGTTTAACTCTCTGTAACAAATAGCAGACCTTTTTAAAGTGAACTTGTCAGCTCGTTTATGCCCCCCCCAAGCAATCACTATCTGTCCCTCTGTCCCTTTAGCGTCATAATCCTATTCTAAGCATCCCTGTCTGAGCTCATAGTCTGCTTCGGAGGCATACACTATTTAACTGGTTCCTTTTACCTCAATGTCAACTGCTCTATAAAAAGAACCTGTGTGATGTCACAACCATGTGACTGTAATGAGTTAAGTTAAGCGAGCAAAATCATAAAGGTGTATGTACACGTAGTCCCACCTATTATCGACTATATAATTGCCTAATCATTTCTGTCTGTCAACTAAATCGCACGCCAGCTCACCAGCGTTCATTGTTCACCGCCAGCCGCGGCAACCAATGAGCTCAGCGTATGCAAAACAGCCGTGCGCATTCAAAACCTGATGACGGTGAACATTAGCGACGCGGGATTGCTGTGACAGTGGAACACTCACATAGCGGGTGAGAAAGCCGACTTCACTGTCGGCTTTCCCGCCCCCCTATTTGAAATGAACAGCTGATGCTTCAGCACCCACTCACCCCCGCTCAGCACCCACTCACCCGCTCAACACCCAGTCACTCACGTCTCAGCACCCAGTCACCCATCTCAGCACCCAGTCACCCGGTTAGCACCCACTCACCCTGCTCAGCACCCACTCACCCGCTCAGCACCCAGTCACCCCCGTCTCAGCACCCACTCACCCGCTCAGCACCCACTCACCCCCGCTCAGCACCCACTCACCCCTGTTCAGTACACACTTACCCCCACTCAGCACCCACTCACCCGCTCAGCACCCAGTCAACCTCGCTCAGCACCCACTCACCCGCTCAGCACCCAGTCACCTCTGCTCAGCACCCACTCACCCGTCTCAGCACCCAGTCATCCAGTCACCCATCTCAGCACCCAGTCACCCGTCTCAGCACCCAGTCACCCGCTCAGCACCCACTCACCCCCGCCCAGCACCCCCTCACCCCCACTCAGCACCCCCTCACCCCCGCTCAGCACCCACTCACCCCCGCTCAGCACCCAGTCACCTGTCTCAGCACCCACTCACCCCCACTCAGCATCCACTCACCCCTCTCAGCACCCAGTCACCCATCTCAGTACCCACTCATCCGCTCAGTACCCAGTCACCCCTGCTCAGCACCCACTCACCTGCTCAGCACCCACTCTCCCCCACTCAGCACCCACTCACCCCTGCTCAACACCGCTGTACACCAACACCACTGAACACTAACACTGCTGTACACAGACACCGCTGCCCACCACCACCGCTGCTCACCGCCACTGCTGTACACCGCCACTGCTGTACACCGACACTACTGTACACCACACTGCTGTACACCGACACTGCTGCACACTGACACCGCTGCACATCAGCACCGCTGCACACCAACACCACTGCACAGCGATATTGGCCAGAATTTATACCCAGTTTCGCATTGCATTATTCTTACATCTTCATTAGGGATTGGCGAATCCTGAAATACTCGGACTCGCTGGACTCTAACGAGTCGGGTCCGAGACTCGGTACTCGTTCCGAGTCCAGCGAGTCCGAGTAGTAACCTGTACTTTTGCAGTGTATCTATATAGATACACTACAAAAGTATCCTAAAAGTTAATGTAAGGGGTTAAAAACAATAAACATTAATACTTACCTCCTGTACTCCTGGAACGGGACCGGTACCGAAGACCTCTGGCTGTTACAGGACCTCCTAGACCACCGGGAGAAGATGGGGAAAAAGACCTTGCAGTTCAGCCAATCAGCATTCGGCTAGCGGTCACATGGGTTGTGACGCGGCTGCAACCCATGTGACCGCTAGCCGAATGCTGATTGGCTGAACTGCAAGGTCCTTTTCCCCAACTTCTCCCAGTGGTCTCGGAGGTCCTGTAACAGCCGGAGGTCTTCGGTAAGGTCCCGGTCCAGGAGTACAGGAGGTGAGTATTAATGTTTATTGTTTTTATCCCCTTACATTAACTTTTAGGGTACTTTGGTAGTGTATCTGTATAGATACACTGCAAAAGTACAGGGACTCGCTACCCCGAGTAATTCCTAAGGAAACTCGGCGAGTAGCGAGTCCCCCGAGTCCGCTACTATTCGGGCGAGTCCCGAATAGTAGCGAGGAATTCGCCCATCCCTAATCTTCATAAATAAACTACTGTACATACATATTCTAGAATACCCGATGCGTTAGAATCGGGCCACCATCTAGTAGTTATATATTCGTAACATCACACAGGTCCTTTCAGCATTTTCTGGAATTCAGCTGAACTGTTAACTACTAACCTGCCAGATGACTGCTTGCCTGTTGTTGCCAGCTAATGAAAATATGTGAGTTGTTAATGCTTTTTGGGATGAATACAACATTTAAAAAAAAAAGGTTATTAAAGAGAACCTGACCTCTACAAACAACCCCCCTGTTTTAACCTGTCCTTGCACCATAGTAATCCATTCCTAGGCATCCCTTTCTGTCCCTAAACCGCTATGTAATAGTTTATAAAAGTAGTTTATTCACGTGTTATTTTGCAGCTTCTCATTATATGAGAATCCGCAAAAGGCGGGCTTCTGTGGCTCTTCCCGCTGGCGGCGTGTTAATTATGCATGCCCACATGGGCGTGCTATACAGCAGAGACATTGCTTGTCCTGCAAGGGGGCGGTACAGGCGATATGACGCGATTTTTGTCTTATCGCCTGTACCGCCCCCTGGCAGCACAAGCACAGAGTCTGCTCTATAGCACGCCCATGTGGGTGTGCATAATTAACACGCCGCCAGCGGGGAGAGCCACAGAAGCCCGCCTTTTGCGGCTTCTCATATAATGAGAAGCTGCAGAACAACAGGTGAATAAACTACTTTTATAAACTATTACATAGCGGTTTAGGGACAGAAAGGGATGCCTAGGAATGGATTACTATGGTGCAAGGACAGGTTAAAACAGGCTGGGGGGTCGTTTGTAGAGGTCAGGTTGCCTTTAATGAACACTACATTTAATAACAAAAAAGGACATGACAAGTTCCCTTTAAGGATTTTTTGTTGTCCGTGTGGCTTCTCCAATTAATTCCAAGGGTAAAGAAAGATCTAAAATGAAATAAATCTAATAAAAATAAACAATAACCATGTGGAAGTAGCCCAAATGTATACGTTTTAACCTGGTATAACAAGATTCATAGGCCGTGTAATTCTCCAAGGGAGATTTAAAGGGAACATTTAAATTAAGCGCCTGTGTGATATCACGACCATGTGACCGTAATGGGTGGAGCTAAGTGAGCTAAATTTGAAGGACTATGTAGACTTAGCTACGCTTATTATAGTTTCATGTCAGTGATATCATTGCAATGGCCACAAGGACTCGGGATACTCGGTAACCGAGCCAGCTGACGTCCTGGGAGATCACTGTGGCTGTGGCCTAGCTCTGTGGCCCTAGCCGTGCAGTGATGGGGATTATTTGCAGGGGATAATAGTCTTTTCGTGATGCTACCTGTGGTATCTGGTCATAGGTGACTGCGGCACTCCTGCGGATCGGTCGCCACAGGATGGCGCAGCAGCTGGGACTTGTCTCGGGCCAAGAGCTTGGGGTACTCGGATCTCGAGCGTACTGGTATGGGGATGTCACGGGTGGTCAGTGCCCGAGTCCGTGCCCTTGAGCAGACAATAAAAAGGGGAAAAGAAAAGAAAATAAATAAAGTTGTTTGTGACGCCACCTGTAGGTCCGGTGATGGCACCAGCGTTGCTGGAACCTCCGGGCAACAAGATGTCATAGCCCTCTACAGGTAGGACTGAGTCCCCGGGGTGTTGGAAGTAGCAATGGTGGTAAAGGGCAGTGTAGTCACTGTGGAGCAAAGCAGGTAAATCACAGTTCTCTGAGAAGAAGCACAGAACGTTACTCACTCTGAACGGACACTTTACTCCGGTAATCTGCAGGTTTACAGGGTAATGCAGTTCTTTCAGCTAAGGTGGTTCTGGTAGTGACCAGTGTCCCTCTGAAGCTCCACTGGTGTTCCTTCTCTATCACTTTCTCTGTACTACGTTGGTGCGGCCCTCCCCGTTACTTCTCCTCTGCTGTTCTACTCAACTCTCTCTCGGCTCTGTACTCTTCTGTTCTTTTTCTTCTCCTCACTGTTCTTCTTTCCCCACTCACTATATAACCTAGCTCTCCTCCCATCGGGACCGGTTACCCTAGTAACGGGCATCTGATTGGTCCCCTATCACTAGGTGTGTTGTGTGGTGATGGAGCTTCAGGCTTCTACTACTCCTTACCAGAACAAAGCATACTGCACCTTCTGTTAGGGGTGCAGTATCCTTTTGTAGCATGCTGACTAGCGGGGCACTACAGACTGATAATTAGGTTACCCACACACACACACACACATGACACATCCCCGAAATCCCAAGTCTAAGTTACTTCATGTCTAGCATGGGATAGCGGGAGGAGCTAGGTGGAGGGTGGAGAGTTAGGACGGAGCCTGGGAAAGGGTAAAGAAACAACACCATAAAAGGGAACGCACAACAGTAGTTAAGTTCTGAGTTGTAGAGAACAACAGAGACACCCGTTAGCCAGAAACACCAGAATGAAAGAACCCGGACCTGTACCACCGTATGGCTAGGCCGGGTCCCAGGCTGAGAACCGAGGCCAGACAGAGGGGGTCCAAGGTGTGTCAGAGTCAGAGCGGACACCGAGGGACCGGGTTGGAATCAGATTGCCAACTCTGTTGAAGTGGCAGGGAAGCTGCATGCCCGAACCACAAACCCCTGCGAGGTGCAGGGTCTTCATGTCCCGATACCCAACCTCCGCCACAATGAAAGGAAGGCTGTCAAACTAGGCCTAGGAGACCTGGAAGGGAGACCACAAAAAGACTGTGACTGCTGGAACGTAGTTAGTGTGTGGAACGAGAGAGAATAGAGGCCCAATAGGTACATGAATGGGAGTGCCACAGACGAGCCGTCCCAGCTGCTGATAGTACACCGGAGCCGCTGCTGTGCCGAACTGTACTGTAACAATTGCGAGTGGAGAAGTAAAACCCGGTAAAAAGGTCAGAACTGTGTGAGACTGGTTTGTGAACTCGAGAAGCCTGAGCTTGATCCGTAAGCTGGCAGCAGGAGCCTACCTGAGGCTGCAGAGAACTTTACTCTTATACTTCCATACGGTGCACTGGGGAAACCGCTATTCCCATGGAGAGCTGATATACCTACGCTCCTATCATCCCCAGAGGTCCCGATGCAGCGGTGGGTAAATCTGGCCACAAACCACAGGTGGCGTCACAACCTATTTTTGTTTTATTATTATATTTCTTTTCACCATTTTTACAACCCCCTTATTTACTGCTCGCCCGATGAGGGGATCATGGAGGGGTCATGCCACTGTGACATCCTGCAGCCCCCAGACGAAGAGAGGGCCCGTTCCGAGTACCTCGCGGTCCTCACCAGGGGCGAGACATGTCCAGCGCTTGCTGTTTTTAAGGGCTCTGGGGCAGATGGTGCTGCAGCCGTGATGGTAACGGTCCCCACAGGTGGAGCGGAGCCCCAGGGTCAGTATAATAGTCTATGGGGATGCTGGTGATGGCAGTTGGGGAGCAGATGGTGGCAAGAAGGGCGCGAGAAATAACTGGAGGATACAAAAGTTGCAGTTCCGTTACTTTTACTTGTCGCTTTCAGCAGTTCCAACCCAACCGGGATGCCTTTCTAAGTTGTCTCCTCTGTCCTGACTTCTTGCCTCTCCTGCACTGCACCGTCGTGCTACAGTGTCTTAAGCAGGTGGCCCTGTTAAGTGACGGTCGACAAGTTCTCTGACCCTATGTAAGGCCACCGTTTTGTGGAATGTCCACAGTTCTTGACTACTGTGCCTGCAGCTCTATAGCCCCTGGTTTCCTGGCTCAACCTTGCAGTGTTGTTGCCAGATTGGGCTGGTCCCCTCCTGCAACCATTTCCTCCACCAAGACATAGGGTCAGGGTAAATTCGGGGTTCACGCTGGCCTGGGTTCCATGGACGACCTATCCACTGGTCCCTACTCCTCCCCAGTGCCAGAGTTTCCCTAGAACTCCTTCTTTCTTTATGGTCTACTCTGTTCAAGTGTTCTCACAGCCTTCTCCATCCAACTGAACTGAATGACTGTCTGCCTAACTCCTCTTTCTCTCTGCTTTTCTACTCTCTATCTCCACCCTCTCTAACTACTCCCTCCTCCTGCCAGCAGATGGGGCTCCTCGTGTGAGGTCACTTCACCCCTTCAATCTCCTGGCCAGGAGTTAGGATGGGTTTTGGTTGCAGGTGTATGTGTATGTGTCTCGGGTTTGTGTTCCCTCCTTACCTGGGAGTGGGATATCACACCTATGGATTAGGTGCAGTACCTCTTTGGTTATCAGATCGCAGAGGCGCCACATCATCATAGATCCTTTCAGCATTATATGAATTTAGGCATTGCTACAAATTCAGTGACATGTCTGTTAACTGATCGTCGCCCAGATGACTGTTTGACTGTTTGCCCAGCTAGCTGATGAAAATATCTAAGTATCTAAAGTGCTTTTTTTAGATAAATACAATGATCTGAAAAATAAAGAAGCTTACTTATGAACACTACATGATCTAAATAACATTGGGGTGGTTTAATAACAAAAAAGGGCATGACAGGTTCCCTTTAAACATGCAGCTAGCCTCTTTACAGCAGAAGAGCACAGAATCTCTAGCGCCACCTCTTGGAGGTAGCAATCCTAAAAGACAATATTGACCCTCTAAACTGCCTTGCCACATAATTTGGGATATAAAGCTACATCAGAGGCTTTGCTTACAGACAGCTATTTTGGGGGGTAGAGGTGGCACTAGTGTTCCTTTCCTATGCCTCTACGAGGAGGTTATTTGCATATTTAACTCCTTCACCCCCAGCCTGTTTTCACCTTCATGACCAGGCCAATTTTTTCAATTCTGACCAGTGTCATTTTATGAGGTTGGGGATCAAAGTTATAATATTTCTCCTTAAATTGACAATATGAATTGATTTATATCCTTGGTTATATGATGAGATTCGTAAAAGATTAATATTGACTTTTAGGATTGCTAGTACCAATAGGTGGCACTAGATTTCAAGTCATCTTTAAAGAGGCTATTTGCATATTTTATGAGGTTATAACTCTGGAACGCTTCAATGGATCCCAGTAGTTCCAAGATTATTTTTTTCATCAATTTCTAATTTTTCCTACAAAATTTACACAAAACCATTTTTAGGGACCGCATCACATTTAAAGTGACTTTCATTAACCCTTCAGGTACCTCACCGGAACTAACTCAATGTGGAAGGAAAAAAATTAAAATTTTACTTTTTCCAACAAAAGTGTTACTTTTGTCCTCAAATATTGTGTTTTCACAAGAGAGAAATTGCACCATTGTTTGTTGTGCTATTTCTACTGAGTATGATGATACCCCGTATGTGGTTAAAAACTGCTTTTGGGCTTGGAAGGGAAGGGGTGTGATTTTACTTTTTAAATGGAAAATTGTCTGGAACCATTAGTGGACTCCATCTCATGTTTGAGGAGCCCCAGATGTGCCTAAACTAGGAGTGTGTAACTCCAGGCCTCATGGCTGCCAACAGGTCGTGTTTTCAGGATTTCCTTACTATTGCACAGGTGATAATACAATCACCTGCACTGGTGATGATTGCAACCCCTGTGCAATGCTAAGGAAATCCTGAAAACGTGACCTGTTGAGGCCTGAAGTTCCCCCATGCTCTAAACATAAGAAACCTCCCACAAGTGAAATCATTTTGGAAACTAGACTCCTCACAGAACCTATGTAGATGTGTGGTGAGTACCTTGAATCCTCATATGCTTTACCATATGCCAGATCATAATATCCCACACACTACACTGATGAGGGGCAGTTACCCCGAAACGCAGCGTCTGTAGTTTGGGGTTCTGATCTGGCACAAATCCTTAGTCATATTAAAAGGCTTGTTAAAGAGTCGACTGTGACTTTGAGGGGCTACCTAAAGGTGGCGCTAGAGTTCATCCACTTCTTCATTGAAGTGATAATTTGCATATTTCCCAGAGGAAATACTTTAAAGGCTTTAAATCTCCTTATCAACGTATCCGTCTCCTTATGGCTGCAGGGAAACTCCTCTCCATAAAGCAGATAGCTAGTTCCCCAGACCATATGCTTCACAGAATTTTAGATCATTGAGCCATAAAAAAGAAAAAAAAAATCACATTGCTCCCACAAAAAAATGTTGTTTTAGCCCCAAATTATGTATTTTTACAGGCAGGGGTAACAGGAGAAATTGCACCATACAATTTGTTGTGCTATATCTTCAGCACACTGATTCCTCATATGTGATTGAAAACTACTTTTGAGGTCCAATGCATAACTCAGAAGGGAAAGAACACAATATTGTATTTTAGATTTAGCTAGAATGGTTTGAGGGTGCCATTGGCAGAGGTGATGAGTGGCCAAAATAATAGAAATCCCCCACAAGTGACCCTATTTTACAAACTTCACCTCTTAATAAATGCATCTATGGGTACATTGAGCATATTGACACAACAGGTGTGTCACAAAATATCATACTATTGGGCAGTGAAGAAAAAATAATTACATTTTTATCACTAAAATGTGGTTTTAATCCCATATTTACAATTTTGACAAGAGTAAAAGGTAGGGATGAGCGAGTACCTTAATATTCATACTCGCTATACTCGCAACGAGTAGGTACCGGTACTTGCTACTCATTGCGAGTATAGCGAGTGCGAATACTATCTGTAGATACACTGCGAAAGTAGCCTAAAAGTGATTAAAAGTTGTTAAAAATAATAAAATTACATGCTCACCTGTCCGACGCCTGCACCAGGACTGGCATAGAAGCCATCCGATCGCTGGACAAGGAGCTGTGACTACCAGCCAATCAGATGGCCGGTAGCAATCTGGCAAATCAGATGGCACCACATCACAACCATGTTATCGCTAGCGGCCACCTGGTTGGCCAGTTTGCAAGGTCATGGCAGTAGATCTAGGACCTGCAAAAGTATTAGGACTACTCACTACTCCCGAGTACACATAAGTACTTGGAGAGTAGCGAGTAGCCAAATACCGAATAGTAGCGAGTATACTCGCTCATCCCTAGTAAAAGGTTAAAATGGGCCCCAAAATGTGTTACCCAATTTCTCCTTTCTACTTTTTCCTGAGGAAGTGTGACATGCCACACAAAACACATAGGAATAAAGGCTTTCTTAAAAACCTTGCATTGACTGCAGGGGCGTTGCTAGGGTCAAAAAACATCCGGGGCTCGGGCCCACTGAGCTGCATTTTTCGGAATAAATTTAAATAAAACCCAAGTAAAATGTGCTTTAATAACCAGTGACACTCTACATATAATATTATTAACAGTTTTAATGCTTTAAAACATTATCGAGATTGCCAACATGCACTCAATAAATACACAAAATATAACAGTATTAGGCCAACATCCAAGTAATCCTAAGGCTACTTTCACATGAGCGCTTTTCTGACGTTAATGCCGTGATTTTACAGTGCATGAATTTCGCAGGTCCAGTGAGCGGCAGCTGCAAGGGTGGGATTCATATTTTTAACAGGTTCCCGCCTGTCCTTACCACTAGAGGTGGTTGAGGGTCCAGTGGGTCCTTCCTGTGAGCCCTTGTGGCCAGTGTGCCCCTGGCTGGCCCCCTGCACTGCTGCCTGTGTAACGTCTGTGGCCACTGGCCCCTATGTCCTGCCCCAGGTGCCCCCTATTCTTACCTCAATAAGGCAGGTCCCAGCAGGTTGCACTGAGCTGGGAGCCCCCCTCTTCCTAACTGGCAGCCAGCCCAGCCCAAAGCACAACAATTAATTCTACAGAGTCTGACTCTGCTGACCTGGCTGCAGGACTTGCACGGTCGTGATGTCATCGGTCACGTGCAGCCAGGTCATGTGAGTGGCACTGGGCGGGACTCCAGCGGCGACGGCTCTCTGTGAGCTACGGTACTGTGTGTCTGAGTCTGTGAGAGCCGTGCCGCCACACAGCGAGAGAGAGCAGACACGTCGGGCATGTCTGCACTTTCTCCTCTTCCCTGACAGCGCGATTCAGGGATCTATGCAGGGGTGGCGACGGCTGAGCTACTGTGCGAGAGCTGTGCCGAGCAGACACGCTGACGCCGGGCATGTCTGCACTTTCTCCTCTGCCCTGACCAGTGCTTTTTTTGTAAAAAAATAATTCCTGGAACGCCTCTCAGAGCTGAGGTGGGGGTGGGGTTGGAGGCGGGCTGCCGTCAGGGGCCGGGCAAGATTAATATATTTAATATATTAATATGTTTGCTACGAACGTTTCACCCGGTCTTATTTTCTGGGGGGAGGCATACACTCACAGTACGGTGGCTCAGTGGTTAGCACTGTATATGGTGGCTCAGTGGTTAGCACAGTATACGGTGACTCAGTGGTTAGTACTGTATATGGTGGCTCAGTGGTTAGCACTGTATATGGTGGCTCAGTGGTTAGCACTGTATATGGTGGCACAGTGGTTAGCACTGTATATGGTGGCTCAGTGGTTAGCACTGTATGGTGGCTCAGTGGTTAGCACTGTATATGGTGGCTCAGTGGTTGGCACTGTATATGGTGGCTCAGTGGTTAGCACTGTATATGGTGGCTCAGTGGTTAGCACTGTATACGGTGACTCAGTGGTTAGTACTGTATATGGTGGCTCAGTGGTTAGCACTGTATACGGTGGCTCAGTGGTTGGCACTGTATATGGTGGCTCAGTGGTTAGCACTGTATATGGTGGCTCAGTGGTTAGCACTGTATACGGTGGCTCAGTGGTTAGCACTGTATATGGTGGCTCAGTGGTTAGCACTGTATATGGTGGCTCAGTGGTTAGCACTGTATACGGTGGCTCAGTGGTTAGTACTGTATATGGTGGCTCAGTGGTTAGCACTGTATATGGTGGCTCAGTTGTTAGCACTGTGTGGTGGCTCAGTGGTTAGCACTGTATATGGTGGCTCAGTGGTTAGCACTGTATATGGTGGCTCAGTGGTTAGCACAGTATATGGTGGCTCAGTGGTTAGCACTGTATACGGTGGCTCAGTGGTTAGCACTGTATACGGTGGCTCAGTGGTTAGCACTGTATATGGTGGCTCAGTGGTTAGCACTGTATACGGTGGCTCAGTGGTTAGCACTGTACGGTGGCTCAGTGGTTAGCACTGTATATGATGGCTCAGTGGTTAGCACTGTATACGGTGGCTCAGTGGTTAGCACTGTACGGTGTCTCAGTGGTTAGCATTTTCGCTGCCGTGTTATGGAGTTCATAGTGTAAAATAAGTGCAAAAAAAACTTTATTTTTAATATTATGTCACAATACCGGGATCTGAGGATCTTCTATTTGGAGGTCAGGGGCTCTCTGATGCCGTGTTGCTGTCTGTCTCGCTGTCGTCCTCTTTTGACACTGCAGTGTGGTGGACAAGAGAGCATTAACTGGTTAATAACAAGAAGTATGGAGTGTGCACATAACTGAGCCATAAATCCTCCCCATACCAGTATGGATTTTAGTATTAGGGTACGGACACACTGGCGTGAAACTCTGATGAGAGCAATGTGTGATTTTCTCGCATTGCAGTCAATCTCTGAGAGCACAATGACGAGTGTCGGACGCTTTTTTCTCATCCAGATTCAGGATGAGAAAAAAGTCACAACATGCTGCGACAGTCTGCGATTCCCGGGCGAGACTCACCAATGCAAGTCTACAGGTCCGACAAAATCACATACCGCACACTGACCGTCCGAGAGGCATCTGTTTTTTTCACGGATACATTCTCATTCTGCAGCTGAGAACACTGCAAAATGTTCCTGTAAATGATTATACAGTAATAGCTGCTGAGAAAAACACGGATTGCACACGGATGTGATCTGAGAGAAATGTTGTCCACTAGCACAGCAGTTGAGAAACGGACCAAATAACGGATGTAACTCATCCGACTCTCCTGGATGAGAAATAGACCGATTTTAAGGTGGCGGGAGACAGTGTACCACCAAGTCCCCAGCTCCGTGCTGTGCACAGTGTACCACCATGTCCACAGCTCCGTGCTGTGCACAGTGTACCACCATGTCCACAGCTCCGTGCTGTGCACAGTGTACCACCATGTCCTCAGCTCCGTGCTGTGCACAGTGTACCACCATGTCCACAGCTCCGTGCTGTGCACAGTGTACCACCATGTCCTCAGCTCCGTGCTGTGCACAGTGTACCACCATGTCCTCAGCTCGGTGCTGTGCACCCCCATGTCCTCTGCACACCCCTCCATGTCCTCTGCACACCCCCCTCGTCCTCTGCACACACCCCCTCGTCCTCTGCACACCCCCATGTCCTCTGCACACCCCTCAATGTCCTCTGCACACCCCCCTCGTCCTCTGCGCACCCCCATGTCCTCTGCACACCCCTCAATGTCCTCTGCACACCCCCCTCGTCCTCTGCGCACCCCCATGTCCTCTGCACACCCCTCCATGTCCTCTGCACACCCCCCTCGTCCTCTGCACACCCCCCTCGTCCTCTGCACCCCCCCTGGTCCTCTGCACACCCCCCTCGTCCTCTGCACCCCCCTCGTCCTCTGCACACCCCCATGTCCTCTGCACACCCCTCAATGTCCTCTGCGCACCCCCCTCGTCCTCTGCACACCCCTCCATGTCCTCTGCACACCCCCCTCGTCCTCTGCACACCCCCCTCATCCTCTGCACACCCCCATGTCCTCTGCACACCCCCCTCGTCCTCTGCGCACCCCCATGTCCTCTGCACACCCCTCCATGTCCTCTGCACACCCCCCTCGTCCTCTGCACACCCCCATGTCCTCTGCACACCCCCCTCGTCCTCTGCACACCCCCCATGTCCTCTGCACACCCCTCCATGTCCTCTGCACACCCCCCTCGTCCTCTGCACACCCCCATGTCCTCTGCACACCCCTCAATGTCCTCTGCACACCCCCTCGTCCTCTGCGCACCCCCATGTCCTCTGCACACCCCTCCATGTCCTCTGCACACCCCCCTCGTCCTCTGCACACCCCCATGTCCTCTGCACACCCCCATGTCCTCTGCACATCCCCCTCATCCTCTGCACCCCCCATCGTCCTCTGCACCCCCCATCGTCCTCTGCACCCACCCATCATCCTCTGCACACCCCCCTCGTCCTCTGCACACCCCCCTCGTCCTCTGCACACATCCCCATGTTCCATGTACCTTAAGGTCAGTCCCAGTTCGTCCTAATGCGGCAGTTCTTCTTCCCGGGCAAAACGTAGCTCCGCCCGGCGCCCACGTGTGCGTGACGTCATGGCAGGTCCTCCTGTTCCACCCGGCATCTATCCCCGCGCAATGCTATGATCCTCCTGCCGCTCACCGACCTCAGCCAGCGTCATGCACCAGCAGTGCAGCACTACTGCTGCTAGTGAGGTGAGGTGGGAGGGCGCGATGACCGCGGGGGGCGGGGCGGCAGCAGATATTCCAGTACAAAAAAAGCCCTGGGTCTGACTGCCGGCGAGATTCGGGGCTCTATGTGTAAGAATCGGGGCTCCAGCCCCGATTCTTAATGCATAGCGACGTCCCTGACTGATTCTCCTACGGGCAGCTAGATCTTGATGCATCCATCTCTGCACTTTATCCAGTATATCCTTGGTGTGGCAATATTCCACATATGACTGTACAATTCCTTTTGGCCACACTTCAGGACTGGGGAGGGAAGGAGCGCCATTTGATCTTGGGACCACAGATTTTTCTAAAATAGCTTGCGGACTCCATGTGCAAAGCTCCTAAGTTCCAGAGCAGCAGAAACCCCCTCAAGTGACCACATTATGAAAATCACTCCCTTCTGAGAGTTCATCTATGGGTATAGTAATGATTTTATCTCTTGAAAACACCCATGGAGTCGAACGCAGTGAATGTTGCAGAATTAAAAATTGCAAATAAGCCCTTGCAGTGTCCAATACATTGTACTGCCTGTTTATTGTGACCAGATTGTGCTTCTAGAGAAACTCACCCCATAAATTAGGCAGGCTTCCTGCTGCAACAATGTCAAACATGTGGACGTTAACTGTGGTTTTGACATCATTGGGCTCAGAAGGCAGGGGAGCATTTGGATTTGGATTTGGAAATAACACAAGGCCTCATGACGGACCAAAATATCACATGCTTACATGTACTTATTCATATCGAAGTATGTCTTACTCCATAAAGGCATTTATTTACAGCAAACAGGAATTTGTTAGCTGAAAAATGTGTTTTTTTTATGCATAGTTGTTAAAAGTTTTTTTATGGGTATAAAAAAAAATTCTCACAAAGAACATGAGGTGTAGCAAAAAGGACTTTGGGTACCTTTACACGCTGCAATTTTTGGTGGCGATATGTGGCAATCTAACGTGCGCGTGCACATTTTTCATGGTCGCCTCAGATCGACGTGTATCTCAGAGGTTGAGAGCTGTGAGAGGACAAGAAAAGTGATTAGAGATATGAGCTGGGATGCAGATGGGGAGGTGGGGCTGTTTATAGGGATGTTGAAGTCTCCCAGAATAAGGGTTAATTCTGAGTATTGCTAAGGAACTGGGTAGGTGACCCTGGGGGGGGGGGTGCGGTATACCACCGTTATTCCGAGGGGCAGGGGTTGGAAGAGTCTAATGGTGTGGACCTGAAAAGAAGGGAATGAGAGTGATGAAGCTGAGGAGATGACCTGGAAAGGACATTATGGGGACAGGAATAAGCCAACTCCACCACCATGTCTGTTCCCAGGTCTCGGGGAATGGGAGAAATGTAAACTGCCATTAGAAATAGCATTAAGGGAAACAGCGTCTGAATCCTGGATCTAGGTTTCAGTGAGAGCCAGCAAATTAAGAGAGTTACTGAGAAAGTTGTTGTGGATGAAGTGAAGCTTGTTGCATAAAGACCGTAGATTCCAGAGAGCACAATTAAAAGAGGGAGTTGAAGGTGTGCAAGTAATATTAATAAGGTTAGTAGGGTTTCTATCTGAGGTGGGGAGGGGTTGGGATAGGACCAGGATTTGGAGTTATCACCTGACAATAGCAGCAGCAAAGCGAGAAGAAGCAAATAGTATGTATAATTTGATTTGTGACACAGTTTATGATTTAGTACCCTGGAATATGGTGTACCGAGATTATTCAGAAGGGTGAATAGTGTATGGGAGCTCTACATAGCAGAGGGAAGGAGAGAGGGACTTATGTGGACTGTTGATGGAGATTGGTATGAGACAGTGAAAGTGAATGACATAAGCACATAGGACAACAGGCATTGAAATAAAAGATATGGTTAAAAAAGAGTGAAAAAGACTGGGTTACCTGACTCTTGCCCTGACTAACTGCCATGAAGTAACTGCGTCCAAGTAACTTCAGCTTTGCTGCTCTGAGCAGAGCAAAGTGCTATAGTATGGTGCGCATGCTCCAGGATAGGCCAAAGAGCAGTAATGACCTGGAAGCAAAGCCAGTACATGCGCACTACAGTAATATGGTTTGCCTCAGCAGGGCAGAGATAAGTACAATTTGAGGGACATCGCCTGGATGACATGGAACACGTCAACAGCATGAAGCAGGGCAGAAAGGCAACCGTTGTAGGGAAGATGAGCTGTCGGGTCAAGACCAAGAGATGTCCAATAGCTGGACTGTGTCTTTTGGGATTGGAGATTTTCTAAGATTATTTAAGTATTCTGTAAAAGACGCAACAAAGGATGTTTCACGAAAAATAATGCTAACTTTTTCCTGAAACGTTTACTGCTGCACACAAAGATACACTTTAGGGTCAAACTTTTCCTAGGACTGTTTAAAGGGAATGTGTTTTCAGAAAATGACCTTTGTTTAAATTAGGTTTATGAGTTACAAGAAAGCATTTTTTTGTCTTTTTTTATATCATGATCTTTATTATGTAAACTATAATATCTACAATAGAGTTTTCAGGAGGTTCCTTTATGAAGTGGGAAAATGATGACTTGTAACACCTCCATACACAACTAATATCACATGTTCTGCCGCTCACAATAGACAATGTCACAGGTCTCCCTTCACAATGAACCTTGCACTTGCCTATTACATGCTTCATAAGAATATGGTGAGAGTCTGTTCATTGCAGCCAATGTACATGTAAGGGTATGTGCACACAATCCGGAGGCACTATGTGAGGGAAGCCACGGGTGAATGCAGGGAGAGTGCAGTCGCCCCGTACTCACAATCTGGCCCTTTTTACATCTATGCGCCCCCTGCGCAAATGCAAGCGCAGGTGCAGTTTGAGGCAACAGCAGGCAAGCACAGAGGCACATGGATGCACTGCTCCTGCGCTTGGTGCCCCCATTACTTTCTATGACAGAGCGCAGGAGCTGACATCCCGGAAGCGCGAGTGGGAAGTGCCTGACGTCATCGCGCATGCGCTTAGTCAGATGCACCCGGAAACATCACATAATTGCAAGAATCTAATTTTCAGTTTTTTTAAAAGAATGACATTGGGAAAAAAAACTCATTTTTCTTTAAAAATATATTTTACACAAAAGCTTGATATAAACAATAGGGTATTTTCAGGTGACCCATTCCCTTTATATTCTCCAAAAGTATTTTTATTTTTACCATGAGATATTGATAACAAAATCAGCAGCTGTGACGACCCACCATCCTCCTCATGGTCCTACATCATGGAGGGCTTGGCAGCTATTCCGAAAGCAAGCAGTGTAGGAGTAGCTAATGTTGCTTTTGAAGGCCAGGGAGTTTATGGCTGCTCTGAATCTTGGCCTGCATGTTGTCTAGGAACTGTTCTATATAGTGTGAATGGAGATGCATCTCTTTCTGAGGAACGGATGATTTATTTGTCAGGAATGGAAAAGGCATGCATTGTAAATCACGAGAGAGGAGAGGAAGATATTGCTGAGAATGTAATTATGAGGTACATGCCTCAATGGGGACCTATATTCTCCTACTCATTTTGATTTTCCTCAAGTTGAAAGAAGCCTGGCAATTCTTTTCGTATTCTGTTATATAACACATTATATCAAAAAGCTAAACATTTCCAAGAAATACTTAACATGTGCTTTATTTAAATAAGGCTCTTTTTACACTGTGTTGTCAATGTGTATCCAAGGTTGTGTCGAGACGGTGTTACGTTGAATCCAATGCAAATCAAAGTATTTTGTATATTGCAAAAATGTCTTTAGCACTGTGCAAGAGTGTAGAAAAATGGTTGCAAACTGAAAATAATTAAAAAAATAGCAGTGTTATTAGTTTATTTTTATCAATTAACAAAATGCCTAAAACAAACATGATCAAAAAAGAAATCTAAATTGCATGAGTACGGTCATGTCCACACACCTCCGCTGTAAGTATTTAGTGGTTTTCCGCTAAATACTTAGGTTTTTTCAGAGAAGCGTGTGTTAGCAGCGTTTCCTTGTCCGCTCGGCTTAAGCGGACAGTAGGCAACCTGCTGTGTGAAATGGTTACCATGATACACATCGGGTAACCATGGGCTGCGTCCGCAGAAAGCGGCGGCACACACGCACCTCTGATTCTCTGAAAAAACCTAAGTATTTAGCGGAGAACAGCTAAATGCTTACAGCGGAGGTGTGTGGATATGGCCAACCAGTGGGGTCGAGGGATGACTACTTTTAGGCTAGGCTTACACTTTTAAAGCCAATTGCGTTCACCGCATCCAAATTTGGATGCAGTGAACGCAATTGGCTTCTCAAACATTTTTAATGAAAAATGTGTGGATGAAGCCGCAATCCGGTAACCGGATTGCTACGGATGTGTAATCCGGAGCAATGCGGTTACCATACAGTTTGTTCGTCCCTGCTGCCGCAGGGATAAACGAAGGCTAGGGTCACACTTTAAAACAGAATTGCGTTCACCGCATCCAGATCCGGATGCGGTGAACGCAATTGGATTCCCTCACATTTTGCAAGCAAAATGTGTGGCAGAAGCCACAATCCGGTAACCGGATTGCTCCGGATGTGTAATCCGGAGCAATCCGGTTACCGTACAGTTTGCTCATCCCTGCTGCCGCAGGGATGAGCAAAGTGTTTAGACTGTAATAAAAGCTTAAATATTAATAAACTAGATGGCGGCCCGATTCTAAAGAATCGGGTAGTCTAGAATCCATATATAGTTTATTTACTAATAGTTAGGGGAGAGTGGTGAAATGAATTGTGTGTATACAGGTGGCTCAGTGGGTAGCAGAGT
This sequence comes from Allobates femoralis, assembly GCA_033576535.1. Lineage (NCBI taxonomy): Eukaryota > Metazoa > Chordata > Amphibia > Anura > Aromobatidae > Allobates > Allobates femoralis. The sequence goes on along the minus strand of JARQOC010000008.1, from coordinate 48,909,221 downwards.
ATATGGTGGCTCAGTGGTTAGCAGTGAGTGCGGTGGCTCAGTGGTTAGCAGTGAGTGCGGTGGCTCAGTGGTTAGCAGTGAGTGCGGTGGCTTAGTGGTTAGCAGTGAGTGCGGTGGCTCAGTGGTTAGCATTGAGTGCGGTGGCTCAGTGGTTAGCAGTGAGTGCGGTGGCTCAATGGTTAGCAGTGAGTGCAGTGGCTCAGTGGTTAGCAGTGAGTGCGGTGGCTCAGTGGTTAGCAGTGAGTGCGGTGGCTCAGTGGTTAGCAGTGAGTGCGGTGGCTCAGTGGTTAGCATTGAGTGCGGTGGCTCAGTGGTTATCAGTGAGTGCAGTGGCTCAGTGGTTAGCAGTGAGTGCGGTGGCTCAGTGGTTAGCAGTGAGTGCGGTGGCTCAGTGGTTAGCAGTGAGTGCGGTGGCTCAGTGGCTAGCAGTGAGTGCGGTGGCTCAGTGGTTAGCAGTGAGTGTGGTGGCTCAGTAATTAGCAGTGAGTGCGGTGAGATTGGTCAGCACAGTGGCGTGAGCAGAGTGGTCAGTGCAGCGCCGTGGGCAGAGTGGTCAGCGCAGCGCCGTGGGCAGAGTGGTCAGCACACACATACATACATACACACACACACACACATACACACACTCCGCTATAGTTAGCACCGACCCTGCGTCTTCTCCGCCACCTGGATCCTGAGTCGACATGTCACTGCCCGCGGACGACTGGATCCAATATGGCGTCCGGGAAGTTTGGCGAGACTTCTTGGACGCTATATTGGATCCAGTAGTTCGGGGGTGGCGACATGTCGACTGAGGATCCAGGCGGCTGATGCAGGGCCGGTGGTAAGTATAGCGGAGTGTGTGTGTGTGTATGTGTGCGGACAAAGTGAGGGAAGTGCGGACAAAGTGACGGAAGTGACTACATACACACATATATACACATACTGTACATTGCATATGGAGGGGTGAGGAGAGCGGAGGCTGGAGGGGTGAGGAGGGGTGAGGAGAGCGGAGGCTGGAGGGGTGAGGAGGGGTGAGGACAGGGGAGGCTGGAGGGGTGAGGAGGGGTGAGGACAGGGGAGCTGGAGGGGTGAGGAGGGGTGAGGACATGGGAGGCTGAGGGGTGAGGAGGGCAGAGGACAGGGGAGGCTGGAGGGCAGAGGACAGGGGAGGCTGGAGGGCAGAGGACAGGGGAGGCTGGAGGGCAGAGGACAGGGGAGGCTGGAGGGCAGAGGACAGGGGAGAGGCTGGAGAGCAGAGGACACGGGAGAGGCTGGACGGCAGAGGACAGGGGAGAGGCTGGAGGGCAGAGGACAGGGGAGAGGCTGGAGGGCAGAGGACAGGGGAGAGGTTGGACGGCAGAGGACAGGAGAGAGGCTGGAGGGCAGAGGACAGGGGAGAGGCTGGAGGGCAGAGGACAGGGGAGAGGCTGGAGAGCGGAGGCTGGAGGGGAGAGGCTGGAGGGGAGAGCGGAGGCTGAAGGGGAGAGGCTTGAGGGGAGAGCGGAGGCTGGAGGGGAGAGGCTGGAGGGGAGAGGCTGGAGGGGAGAGCGGAGGCTGGAGGGGACAGGCTGGAGGGGAGAGTGGAGGCTGGAGGGGAGAGGCTGGAGGGGAGAGCGGAGGCTGGAGGGGAGAGGCTGGAGGGAAGAGCAGAGGCTGGAGGGCAGAGGCTGGAGGGCGGAGGCAGGAGGGGAAAGGCTGAGGGGAGAGCGGAGGCAGGAGGGGTGAGGCTGGAGGGAGAGAGCGGAGGCTGGAGGGGAGAGGCTGGAGGGGAGAGGCTGGAGGGGAGAGCGGAGGCTGGATGGGAGAGGCTGGAGGGGAGAGTGGAGGCTGGAGGGCAGAGCGGAGGCTGGAGGGGAGGGCGGAGGCTGGAGGGGAGAGCGGAGGCTGGAGGGCAGAGGCTGGAGGGCAGAGGCTGGAGGGCGGAGGCTGGAGGGGAGAGCGGAGGCTGGAGGGCAGAGGCTGGAGGGCAGAGGCTGGAGGGCAGAGGCTGGAGAGCAGAGGCTGGAGGGCAGAGGCTGGAGGGGAGAGCGGAGGCTGGAGGGCAAAGGCTGGAGGGGAGAGCGGAGGCTGGAGGGCAGAGGCTGGAGGGCGGAGGCTGGAGGGCAGAGGCTGGAGGGCAGAGGCTGGAGGGGAGAGCGGAGGCTGGAGCGGAGGGCAGAGGCTGGAGGGCAGAGGCTGAGGGGAGAGCGGAGGCTGAAGGGCAGAGGCTGGAGGGGAGATCGGAGGCTGGAGGGCAGAGGCTGGAGGGGAGAGTGGAGGCTGGAGGGCAGAGGCTGGAGAGTGGAGGCTGGAGGGGAGAGCGGAGGCTGGAGGTCAGAGGCTGGAGGGGAGAGCGGAGGCTGGAGGGAAGAGGCTGGAGGGCAGAGGCTGGAGGGGAGAGCGGAGGCTGGAGGGCGGAGGCTGGAGGGGAGAGTGGAGGCTGGAGGGCAGAGGCTGGAGAGCAGAGGCTGGAGGGCAGAGGCTGGAGGGGAGAGCGGAGGCTGGAGGGGAGAGCGGAGGCTGGAGGGGAGAGCAGAGGCTGGAGGGCAGAGGCTGGAGGGCGGAGGCTGGAGGGCAGAGGCTGGAGGGCAGAGGCTGGAGGGGAGAGCGGAGGCTGGAGCAGAGGGCAGAGGCTGGAGGGCAGAGGCTGGAGGGCAGAGGCTGGAGGGGAGAGCGGAGGCTGGAGGGCAGAGGCTGGAGGGGAGAGCGGAGGCTGGAGGGCAGAGGCTGGAGGGGAGAGTGGAGGCTGGAGAGCAGAGGCTGGAGAATGGAGGCTGGAGGGGAGAGCGGAGGCTGGAGGTCAGAGGCTGGAGGGAGAGCGGAGGCTGGAGGGAAGAGGCTGGAGGGCAGAGGCTGGAGGGGAGAGCGGAGGCTGAGAGGGAGAGCAGAGGTTGGAGGGCAGAGGCTGGAGGCTGGAGGGCGGAGGCTGGAGGGAAGAGGCTGGAGGGCAGAGGCTGGAGGGGAGGGCAGAGGCTGGGGGGCAGAGGCTGGAGAGCAGAGGCTGGAGGGCAGAGGCTGGAGGGGAGAGCGGAGGCTGGAGGGGAGAGCGGAGGCTGGAGGGGAGAGCAGAGGCTGGAGGGCAGAGGCTGGAGGGCGGAGGCTGGAGGGCAGAGGCTGGAGGGCAGAGGCTGGAGGGGAGAGCGGAGGCTGGAGCAGAGGGCAGAGGCTGGAGGGCAGAGGCTGGAGGGCAGAGGCTGAGGGGAGAGCGGAGGCTGGAGGGCAGAGGCTGGAGGGGAGAGCGGAGGCTGGAGGGCAGAGGCTGGAGGGGAGAGTGGAGGCTGAAGGGCAGAGTCTGCAGGGTAGAGCGGAGGCTGGAGGGCAGAGGCTGGAGGGGAGAGCGGAGGCTGGAGGGGAGAGCAGAAGCTGGAGGGGAGAGCGGAGGCTGGAGGGCAGAGGCTGGAGGGCAGAGGCTGGAGGCAGTGGCGTAGCTGGCGTGCTCCGGGCCCTGGGGCAAGATCAGCACCCAGGAAACCCCCATGTGAGGACTGGGGGGGGGGTGCTGGCAGACAGATGTGAGGGCCCGGGGGGTTGCAGACTCACCGCGGCCGGCGTGCGTCTGCTCTAGGAGGAGAGGAGGGGCGGGCAGAGCTGCCGGACAGGAAGTCCCGTCCTCTCTCCTCTCCGGGTGCACGGCGGGCGGCTGCTGTCAGCACGGGGCCCCCCAGGGGTGGGGGCAATGGGCCCCTCATGCCGGGGGGCACGGGGCACTCGGCCCCCCTGCCCCCCCCCCCGCTAGTTACGGTACTGGCTGGAGGGCAGAGGCTGGAGGGCAGACGGAACTTCCGAGAGCGCTCCCTGTAGCCGGGCGACCCCGCACTGGTGACGTCACCACCATGGGTCCGGAGGCCATGACGGAAGTACCCTTCGGGTTTTCCGGAAGTGGCCTTCGGCTTTTATATATTAGATAAAAAACTGCGGTGTGAAACCAGCCTAAGGCCATGTGCACACGTTCAGTATTTGATGAGTTTTTTACCTCAAGATTTGTAGACAAAACCAGGAGTGGAGCAATCAGAGGGAAAGTCTAATAGAAACACCTGCACCACTTCTGTATTTAATCATCCATCCTGGCTTTGGCTACAAATCCTGAGGTAAAAAACTCATCAAATTCTCAACGTGTGTAATTCAAAAGTAAATGATGTTGTATTCACATCCAGGACTAGACTAGAAGTAGGGTTTAAAAAATGATTTTTACATTAATTGTAGAGAACTTCTGGGAAATACAGTGTTTACACGGCAGAAAACGTGGAATTAATATAGGGTTGTTATGATAACATGTAAAATAGCGAGATTGGGAACATGATTGAGAGATTATAGCTGAACTTTCTATTCATAAATTAGCTGAAGAAGAAAGATAAGTCATAAACTCTCCTGGCAAAATAAGCTCATTGATTAATTCTTCGTTAACTCTTTCTGCCAGAAACAGTGCAACAAGGCGACTGTAGAAGGCAAATTTCTGATATGACTCAGTAGTATAAAGAGGTTTAGTCAAGGATGCATATGATTAGGTTTAAAAATTGAAAATGAAGGTGTCCACGTCTTTTAAGCAATAGACATATAATATATACATGTATGCATAAAGACAGATTATGTGCCTGCCGTAGGTCTTGGAGAGATGAGGCCTTGCTCTGGTGAGGGCTTGGCCAATAGTCATGGAAAAGTGGTGGAGAAGTTCACAAACGTCAGACCTTTTGGCTTACATGACATAACACTGCTCTATTGTAAGTCATTTTGTGTCTTTGGTTTTGGACCCTTATTCTGCTAAGATAGATTGGTTGGTAGTAATAGAAGAAATCAGATGGCACTCACCATTTGAGCCTTTACTTCATTTTATTTCAAATATGGGTGCAGTCAAACATGGGAGAGTGGGAGCAGGAACACAAGGATGACAGCGACCGTTTTGTTCCCAGTCAGGATGTATGGAAGCTCCAGCAGGGCATGAAACAGCTGCTGTCATCCTTATGTTCCCACTCCCCTCCCTCTCATGCTTCTCTGCACCCAGATTTGAAATAAAGTGAAGTAAAGGCTCAAACAGTGAGTGCCATCTGATTTCTCCTATTTCTACTAACTGCATATGCTTGGACTAGAGGATTGAGCACTATAGGAGCCATGTTTAATTTACCCACTTGTCACATGGTGGAAGAGCAACGCAGCTTGTGCTTGTGACCCACCCAGGGGTCTTTGGGAACTCGGTACTCAGGCGTTAATGCTGGGGGTGATGTCTCAGTGGTCGGTGCCCGGGCTCGTACCCTGAGGGTCACTGGATAAAAAGGGGAAAAAAAAATAAAAGGAAAATAATAAAGTCTCGAGAAGCCACCTGTGGTATCTGGTGAAGGCACCAGCGCTGCTACAGACCTCCGGGGATGATGGACTGGCAGCTTGGGTAGTACAGCTCCCCACAGGCAGAGTGGGGTTCCCGGAGCAGTGATGAGATGACGGGGATTTGCACAGGGAGGTGGTTAGACAGCTGACTCGCTGCTATAGTCTCTAGGCCGGACAGGTTCAGCGATGGACAAACTGACACACACACTGGGAATCCTTTCTGTGCCTTTACTGGTGTTATAAAAAGAGAGAGGGGGGAAAGAGGCGCAATAGTGCCCTTATCACTAGACACTAGTTTGTGCAACGGTGAGAAATACAATCCACTCACCTAATCCAGTTGTGAAACCCACAACTGGCTTGAAGGCTTGTTAATAATATCCTGATGGCTGCTGCTGGACTTCCACTGGCCACACTCACGTGGAGATGCAACAAGATGCTTGGGGAAGAAAGGTGTACACCAGTCCGCGTTGCCAGGATAACTCACATCAAAGAAAACGAGTAATCGATGTTCAATCCAATCCTTCTTTATTTTCCTACGTGTTTCGGTGCCCTCCTGATGAAGGTGCCAGGAGGGCACCGAAACGCGTAGGAGAATAAAGAAGGATTGGATTGAACATCGATTACTCGTTTTCTTTGATGTGAGTTATCCTGGCAGCGCGGACTGGTGTACACCTTTCTTCCCCAAGCATCTTGTTTACTGGTGTTATGGCAGGCACTGTCCACGGTACGGTCCAGGTGGTAAGGAAGCACTTCTGGATTTCCACAGTGAGTGTTATATAAGAGCTCCTTGTCTCTTGTCCCTCGGTGAAGCCCCCTGAGCTGTGTAAAACTAGGTCTGACCTCCTATGTGTCTCTCTCTCACCCATGTCTTAGTGTCGAGAACCTTTGCGTGGGCTACCGCTACAACTTCTCCTGCGGTCCTTGGCTCCCCTGTTGCTTGCGTTACAGGTGTCCGGGAGACTAGAGTCTCGGTGAACCAGTGTTTTCTGCTGGGCTTGATGCTCTCCTGCAGACTCGGACTCCGGTGACCGGGTTGCTTCCTGGGGTGAATCGGTATGGCTCCTCTGCCCCCAGTCTGCTCCTTTACTCTGTCATTCTCACGCCTTGCCTTCGACCTCACTCTCAGGCCCTCACACTGACTAGGCTGGTCTACTGACTCGGGCCTAGCACGGCTCCGACACACCAGGACGTCTTCACCGTACTACTTCGTACTGCACAAACTTACTCCTCCCCCAGCACCGGTATTTATAAGGGATCTTGCTTAAGGACAGCAAGTGGAGCTCCCCCTACAGTTCTGGGATGGAAGGTGTTGTGTGTGTAAGGGTACCTACTGTGGAAATCCTTCCATGCTTTAGGTGGTTCTGTGGCTACCTGCTGTAACGGCAGGGCACCACAGTTGATGGAGCGCATTAGAGCATCTGTTTAGCGATGCCCAGATTCCTTCTACATTGATAGATATAGTGGAAGGTTCCCTCTGGATTTTCATGTGCTTTACGACTGAGAACATTGATTCTCGATGTGAGTGATACAATATGTGTACAATGCCATAGAATAATCTGGTGCTGTGCAAAATGACAGCAGACTTTTACATCTCATCACTCTTTTTTTCACTATTTTGTCTTCCGTAAGTACAAAGTTGTTTAACATTAAAGTTTTTCTTTTAATTGTCCAATGTTTTCACAAATTGAAAAAGGTCAAAGACACATGCTTAAAATTACCTGCATTATAGTAGTTAAACTGAGGATAAGATAAATCCACTGAAAAAAAGATACTCAATGTTGTAAAGAGCATTAGCGATAAAGGGATGTTTTAAAGAAACAAAGAGAAAAGAGTTATTATTAAAACTGATGCCTGCAACAGCAATATCCTCAAAACACTAAATTCACCAGCTGAGGCGTAGGCACAGTGTCAACACATAATACAGTTTAATGTTCTGTCTATTATACTCTACATTGTGTGATACACACATTAATGCATTTTGTTCTACTTCACTTATAAGAGTGAGGTAATTCAAAGGTTATTCAGTGAAATAAAATATAAAAAGTTTAAGACTAGTTTCCTGCACTTACAGCACTTTGTTCTCTTGCGTTACCACTGGAGATGAGCGAAACTTTTAATGTTTGGGTTCAGTTGCGTTCGCCTAACAGTTCACTGAACTTCCGAATCCCATTCAAATCAATGGGAGGTAAAATCAAGGGCCTAGAATACATTTTCAAAGGGGCCCAAAAGCTGCCAAACACAGCTCAAACCATTTTACAGTGGAGCTCCGCTGTTTGGCACAGACAATATCCTTCAACATTTTTACTTAGCAAGCTTCAGTGCCGCTGTAACCATGCTTCCAGGCTTGCTCATGAAACTCAGACATCCTCATGACTTCCCTGAGGTTGTCTCAGGTTACTCAGTGGTTATCACACAGCAGGGAATCCAGCTGTGTGACCTGAGATAACATCAGTGGTGACACTAGCGGATATACTGTATCCCACCGGTATTGTGTGACAGGGCGTGATCCCACCTCAAAATTAGTGGTGCCTTCGGTTTCCTTAAATTGAATGTTTTACAGTGGAGCCCTGCAGTTTTCGCACAGACATTATCTTCCCACACTATTACTAAGTTAAGCTTCAGTGCCGCTGTCACCATGCTTCTGTGGCGCCCTGCTCACTCAGGTACCCACAGGCTAACCTATAGCATGGATGGATTTCCACAGTGTGTACATAGTACAAACAACACCTTCCACCTCAACCCAGTAGGGGAGCTTAGCTTGCTGCCCTTAGGACAAGATCCCCTATAAATACTGGTGCTGGGGCCAAGTTAGACAGAGTGTGCAGTCGCTAGGAGAACTGTGAAGATGTCCTGGTGGTCGGAGCCGCGCTAGGCCCGAGCCAGAGACAACTGAACAGCCACTTGTCTAGCTATTGCAGGGACTCAAGAGTGGAGTCGAAGGCGAGACGTAGGAGCAACAAGGAAGTTGCAGCCTGGGGACCAAGGAGCCGTCTTGGTTCACCCCAGAAAGCACCCCGGACACCGGACTCTGAGTCTGCAGGAGAGCACCTAGCCCAGCAGAGAATATTGTGGAGTTTACTGTGGAGACTTCAGTCTCCCGGGCATCTGTGTAGTCACCAACAAGGGAGCCAGGCACCGCAAGAAAGTACATAGTGGCAGTCCAATTAGGGTCACCCAACACAGCACAGGTGAGAGGAGAGAAGAGGAGGCTAGCTAAGTTCCATACAGGCAGGGGCATCACACAAGTGAAAAGAGACAAGGAGGCTCATACCAACTCACTGTGGAGATCCAGAAGTGCTATCTGAATACTCGGCAGTGTACTGGACTTTTACCTGCAATTCCACCAGTAAAAGGTAAAGAAACAATCTCCGGTGTGTGTGTCTATTCCTCTACCCCTGACCCTGCACTTATAGAGACTATTCCAGCCACTGGACACCAAGGCCCGTACCCTGTTTCCACCGCTAATCATATCTATATCCTGCACCACCATCATCAGTGCTGGTCTGCCCCGGGGACTCTGCTCCACCTGCAGGGAGCTGCTCCATCCAAGCTGCAATATCATCTCCCCCAGAGGTCATAAGCGCCATCACCAGAATCTTCAGGTGGCGTCACGACAAATTTTATATATTTTTCCTCATCACCATTCCCTAACCCCCTTTTCAGTTGATCACCAGGGCCACGGGTCTGGGCAAGCCACCAGTGACATCCGAACTACAGCAGGGCCCAGATACCCGAGTTCCCATACAACCCTGGGTGATTCACTTCTACGCCGTCTCATGAAACTCATATATATTGACAGCCCTTAAGATGATGTCATCGCTGCTGCAGCGGTCACATGACACTGGCACAAGCAGGAAGACCGGAGGACAAGAGGACGCAGCGGTGACATAGCGACGGAAGGTGAGAATTATCACGGGTTTATTATTTTATGGTGTGCGGCAGCATGGGGGCATATACTGTGATGATGGGGGGTGAGTATACCAGTGATGGGGGTATATACCAGTGAGGGGGGTATATACCAATGGTGGGGACTTATATACCAGTGATGGGGCTTATATTCCAGTGATGGGGGACTATGTATAGTGATGGGGGCTATATACCAGTATTACCAGGATGGGGGGCCATATGCCAGTGATGGAGGCGCTATTCCAGTGATTGGGGGCTATATACCAGTGATGGGGGTCTTTGTACCAGTGATGGGAAGCTATGTACAATGATGGGGGCTATATACCAGGCTGGGAGTCTATATACCAGTGATGGAGGAATATGTACAGTGAGGGGTATATGCCAGGATAAAGGGCTATTTACCATGATGGGGGCGCTATATACCAATGATGATGGGCTGTATACAGTGATGATTGCTATATACCAGTGATGGGAGCGCTATATACCAGTGATGAGGGGTTATATACCAGGATGTGGGTCTGCTGCATTTCCACCCTAGGCTTATACTCGAGTCAATAGGTTTCCCCAGTTTTGGGGGTAAAATTAGGGGCCTCTGCTTATACTTGGGTCGGCTTATACTCTAGTACAGGGGTCTCAAACTCCAGGCCTCGAGGGCCGCACACAGTCCAGGTTTTCAGGATCTCCTTAGAATTTGACAGTTGGTCATTTGATTACCAACTGTCAAATGCTATGGAAAACATGAAAACCTGCACTGTGTGCGGCCCTCGAGGCCTGGAGTTTGAGACCCCTGCTCTAGTATATATACGGTACTTGTACTTTTATTTAAGACTACATTCAGACACATCATTTTTTCTTTTCTCTTGTGGTCCATTTCTCAGTTGCTGAACTGATCCGTTTTCCAAAAAACATACCACCCATTCACGTATTTCAGGGCTCTCTGGCCCCTTTTTCAGGACAAATCAATAACATATTGCCATGTTTCAGGGGATTTCAGGGAGCGCTGAAACACGTTGACTAATAAATCAATATTATATTCACCCTTTGATGTCTCGTGGAATATGGCAGAGCGGTTTTTAACCCTACTCTTAGAGATGGTAAGCCAAATCTGCTGATGGTGTGTCCAATCGGGGCTGTGTAGAGAGAGAAGAGAAGAGGTCCAACGACTAAACCCTGAGGGAACCCAATAGTGAGAGGAAGAGGGGGGGAAGTAGAGCCAGCAAATGATACACTGAAAGAGCGGTCAGAAAGATTGGAAGAGAGCCAGGAGAGAGCTGTGTCCTTTATACCAATGGAGTGCAACATAGAGAATAGGAGATAGTGGTCAACAGTGTCAAAAGCTGCAGAGAGATCTAGAAGAATAAGCAGAGAGTGGTCGCCATTACGTTTTGCTGTCAGTAGGTCATTGGTCACTTTGATGAGTGCAGTTTCGGTAGAGTGAAGGGGGCGGAAGTCATACTGTAATGGATCTAGAAGAGAGTGAGCGGAAAGGTAATGGATGAGGTGGGAGTAGACCAGGCACTCCAGGAGTTTAGAGATGAAGGGGAAGTTGGAGACTGGTCTGTAGTTATTTGTGCAGAATGGGTCGAGAGAAGCTTTCTTTGATAATGGAGTAATGATCGAGTGTTTGAAGGAGGAGGGGAAGATGCCAGAAGAGAGGGAGAGGTTGAAGATTTTGGTTAGGTGAATGGTGACGACCGGACGGAGAGACTGGAGTAGGTGTGAGGGGATGGCGTCAGTGGGGCATGTAGTGGGACAAGAAGAAGAGAGTTGCCTGGCAACCTCTTCTTCTGTAACTGGGTCAAATGTGGAGAGTGAGCTGGAGAAGATGTGGGGAAGAATGGGAGTGTCAGCGCTTGGAGGATGGGAGCTGATTTCCTGGCGGATGTTGTCTATTTTCTCCATAAAGTAAGAGGCCAGATCATCAGCACAGAGGTCGGTGATAGGGGCCTGCACTTTAGGACTGAGGAAAAAGTGAAAGGTGTCAAAGAGTTTTTTTGGATTGTTAGATAGTGAGGAAATCAGGGTAGTGAAGTAGGTTTGTTTGGCAAGGTGAAGTGTGGAGTTGTAGGTTTTTAGCATGAATTTATAATGGATAAAGTCTTCTGGTGAGCGAGTTTTCCTCCATAGGCGTTCAGCACTCCTAGAGCATCGCTGGAGAAATCGAGTTTGTTATGTGAGCCAGGGCTGTTTTGTTCTACATTTGGAGGCTCTGAGGGTGAGGGGCACTACTTGGTCTTCTGAGAGTGTTATTATAGTGATTTACTGCAAGATCTGGACAGGAAAATGAGGAGATTGGGGACAGTGATGAGATGAGGGAGTCTGTGCGTGCCTGAGGGTTAATGGCCTGTAGATTTCTGGATGTTTGAAAGGTACGGGTGGGCTGTGGTGAGTGAGGGTTAGTAAGTGAGAAGGAGAGAATGTTGTGGTCGGAGAGAAGAGGTGAGTTATCTAAGGAGGAGGTAGAGCAGAGCCAGGTAAAGATCAGGTCAAGGGTGTTGCCACCCTTGTGTGTCTCAGAGGTTGAGAGCTATGAGAGACCGAGTAACATGGTTAGAGATAGGAGTGGGATGCAAATGGGGAGGTGGAGCTGCTTATGGGGATATTAAAGTCTCCCAGAATGAGGGTTGGTAATTCGGAGGACATGAAGTGTATCAACGATGCAGAGAAATGGTCGAGGAACTGGGTGGGTGACGGGACGGTATACCACTGCTACTCTGTGGGGAAGGGGATGGAATAGCCTAATTGGTGTGAACCTCAAAAGAGTGGAATGAGAGTGAAGGGGCTGGAGGGATGACCTGGAAAGAAAGCTCATTAGCCTGAAACGTCGCACTATGCACCTGAAGGCTGAATAAAGGCAGTGTGAATACTATTTGGAGTGCTGCTTTCCCTTTCTTTGGAGATAGATAGATAGATAGATAGATAGATAGATAGATAGATAGATAGATAGAAATAATGCAAGGAAAATAGAGAGATTTACAGATAAATAAATATCAAACTGCAATATAATTCCAAACCCCTATAAATGGTAGCTTGTACCCTTTAGTGACTTTCATGTTGCACTATAGGGTGTTTTAGCCTTGCATTTAGCTAAAAAGTATTAAAAAATGATGTTGGGTCGCCCTATTTTTCACCATCAGCAAGGCTGATCAGACCACAGCTGGCAACTTAACTATGGCTGATAATCCAAAACAGAGGTCATCCCAAGCTATTTTTTCAACTTATTTATTTAGAAATAATAAAATAATTTAAAAGGACGGATAGGGTGTCCCTTTTGATTAGGTGAGGCTGACAGCTGGGATCTGGTATTTTCCGTGTGGGAAGGTCCGTATTTCATGAACCCTCACCACTCTAAAAATAGCAGAACGGCAACTGCCCCAGAACTGGCGCCTCCGTACCACGCACTAATCCTGGCGCTTCACCCTGGCTGAAATTAAGTGAGTAATTATAAGTAGGTAAATATTAAGGCATTTGGAAAATTGCGCATAGAATTTTATATGAATGCAATTCTATAATTAAAAGTATCAACAAGAAAATAAACTTATGGACTTTGTTCTTTTCTACAGGGGCTGTACATTTTCCTGGTTTATGCCATTTATAACAGTGAGGTAAGGTAATTCCTTCACATTTACACATTTATTGATATGGGATTGTAATGAGAAATTCATATTCATTTTTTGCTTGGGAGAATGTCCTCCTTTTTCTGGAAATTAGAAAGGGGCAGAACGAGATTAAAGGTTAAAAATGAAACGATTTGTAAATGTAATAAAGGGGAACCAATAGAGATGAGCAAATACTTTGAAATTAGAATTTGCCAATTTGGTTGAATTTTTTTTAAATTAATTTGCAAAAATTGATATGCAGTAAATCCCCAGTATTGCAAAGCTTCCATTGCTTGAAAAGACATGTATCACTCAGAGGTCTCCTAGGACCCAAGTGACCTCAATTTTATGTCTTTAGGTTAGGCTGGTTTCACATCACATTTTTTGTGATCCGGGCTGATTCGATGAGAATCGGGTAGGCCCGGATCACATTTCAGCCCCATAGTTTGCCTATGGGCCGGATGGAGCCGGATGGCAGCTATCTGCCATCCGGTTTCCATGTGTCCGGGTAAATCCGTGATGAATCGGATTTTTCACCCGACACAAAAATGCTGCATGCACGATTTTTGTGTCCAAGGAGAAAAATCTCCCCAAACCGGATCCGAGGCAATCCGGCGCTCCCTAACATGGGAGCCTATGGGGCCAAATTGACCCGAACCGGGAGGATCCGGGAATTTTTTGAAAAAGCATGGTAACTCAAACTGCCTAAAAGTTGACACCACATTTATTCACCCTGAATCAACTCGCTTATCTCTCATAACAACTTTAGTATTTTTTATGTATGATTTTTTAGATCTTTCATTTTTATCTAGAGTGGTTATGATCTGCAACATTAGACCCTCAGTTGAATAGGGTGAAGACACACAGTTCGTTACTGGATGTACTTACAAAGCAGAGTATGGATTCAATATAAAGTCCTCTTTGTAGGTAGTCCTCTTTTTAGGTAGTCCTCTAAATAGCATAGTCTCTAAGTAGCAAGTCTTCTGGGTGGGTAGTCTGAGTACATAGTCCTCTGAGTAGTATTTTGAGAAATCAGCTATTGACCTGAATTAATTTGCCCCATAAGAATTTATGATATTGTTGCGTGCAAGTCAGGAATCCCACTGCAGATCCAGACATCCCAGTCCGTACTAGGAATGTGAATGTCCAACGTTTGGTTCCGGCCTCACTAATTTATCAAATGTGCCTGTTTGTGCTTGACATTAGACAGCTTTTCTTGTCTAGGCACAAATCAAGTGGTAGGATTCATTTAAAAAGCTAAGCCAGACCCTTTTTCTATCAGTCAATACAATGTGTTCTACTTCTGGTTGGTGGAGAACCAACCAGAAGTGGACTGACTTGGTACCCGAGCAGATATCTGAAGCTTGGATGCCTTAAATAATTGACAGAAATGATGTATAAAATGAAACCAGATACATTGATTTATTTAATGTTGAAATTGCACATACTTCATTGTAGTCTATACGATTAGGTTTAAGTGCAGATGTTACTGGAGATGTCACCTTGCACAACATGCATTGCCTTGATGGCAACATTGCTAGAACATTGAATGTTGATTTCTTCGACCTTGTGTCTATATCTGGTTGGTAAGTGGTGTATACTAAATTACCATTTTGTTTACAGTTATTGAAGTTATGATCGATGCATATCCATATTCATGACATTGCCATTCAAATTACTGTATGTCCTATGTGTGGAAAAACACTTATAACAAGTTAAATCAGCTTACTTGTTCTCGCGAATTAATTGATTGTACCAGTGCATGCACAACAGAGCTCACTCCTTGGCAATGATACATGTTTCCAGAACAAGTATAAAAACCTTTTAAATGTAATTTATCAAAGACACTTAGTAATATGTAGCTGTGAGAAAGAGCTACTTACAGCTTGAAAGGCAAAAATGGAAGTGTCAATACCAGACAGAGCCCATAAATCAGTTACCCTTTTTCTAATCTAATCCTCAACAACTTCTTCAACCCATTCACGGTCATGTAATATACTTTAAACGTTACATTTTTATTGTAATATTTCAAATTACAAGTTCCAAGTGGAACAATAACATCGAAAACACGGAAGCAAATAAAAAGGGAAGGAAAATATGAGGGGGAGGGAGAGAGGGGGGAGGAGGGGAGGAGGGGTAAGGGTACATCCTGCCATAAGCAGTTTTATACACAGTCTAACTGAATAGAGTCTACAAGAGCAATGTCAGTGAGGGATGATCCAGTCTAATCTCACAGTCTCAAATATCACCATTGGAGGATAGGGTTTGCAGAGGGGTGAGAAGCCCAAATGTGCCAGTTTTCTAAAGTATTCCGTTTGCGGGGTTATCAAGAGCTAAGTGATATTCCTGCTGGAATATTAGATTAATCTTATCAATGACTTCACCTATAGATGGGGGGATGTGAGATTTCCATTTTGCAGCCAGACAAAGTCTAGCGACTATCAATATATATGCTACCGTGCCTCTGAGGTTTAGTGGGTAACAGTCCATACCAAATGTTCAAGATTGCCAGGCTCGGGGAACGATCCTCCCGAATCCCCGTAACAGAACAGATTAAGCTCGCTATCAGTAACCAAAACGGTGAGATCTTTGGGCATGTCCACCACATGTGGGGTAGGGAATCTAAACACAGGTGGACTCGAATTGGGAGAATGACAGATTTAGAGGCGTTCAACTTATAAAAGGAGACTCGCGAGTACTGGTTTAAGGTATCTACTATTGCCTGGAGGGAACTAGAAATATCCATGCATGAAATAATAATGTCAACCGCGTATAATCCTATAATGTGTTGGGATGGGCCCACACCAATCCCCCTGACCAGTGGGTTGGTGCCAAGTGAGGCAGCCAACGGTTCTACTGCCAGGGCAAAAATCACCGGCGAAAGCGGGCAGCCCTGGCAGGTGCCATTAGATATCTGGAAGGCAGGTGAGAGAAAACCCAAGGCTAGAACTCTGCCATTGGGGTTAGTATATAACGATTAAATTGCCGAATGGAACGGGCCCGAAAGGCTGAATTTCCTTATGACCTTTTCAATGTATTCCCAGTGCACCCTGTCAAATGCTTTTTCAGCATCCAAGGACAGGATTACACTGGGGACCCCATTCAACTCAGCCTAATAAGATTGTTCATTCATCTGGAGCCGTTTCTCGTCTGCCTACCCGACACAAAACCCACCTGATCCGGGTCCACCTCCAGTAATCTATTGGCTAGGAGTTTTGAATATAATTTGAGGTCACAATTCAAAAAGAGAGATTGGCCTATAATTACCTGGAGAATCCGGGGGTTTCACTGGCTTAGGAATCGTCACAATTGTGGCTTCTAAATTTGGGGTTGGAATTGAACCCGCTAATTGCCAGTGGTGAAATGCTCTAAAAAGGAATGGGGCCAAAAGTTGTGGGAACTCCCTACAGTAATCATTTGCCAGCCCATCAGGGCCAGGGGCTGAGTGGCATTTAGTGGATTTAATAGTTTTTACCACCTCTTGTATTGTAAACGGGGAATTGATCATTGCAGTCTGTTCCGGCGACACCCCTGGGAGGTTTAAACCTTTCAAAAAGGCGTCTATACTATTCTGAGCGGGTTGTGGGGGTATTAGGGTCGTCTTTTAAATTATATCACTTTTCGGAGTAGTGGGTGAAAAGTGCTGAAATTTCCGAGGGGTTCCGGACAATCTTCCCCGAAGGGTTAGACATTTTTCAATCACACTGTTTGCTGCCCTCTTTTTTATCCGTCTCACTAAAATCGCACCAGCTCTATCTCCGGATTCATAGTATGCAGATTTGAGACGTCTAAGGTGTTTTTCTTGCTGTATTAACATAAAGGTTCTCAATTGAGTCCTATCTTCAAAGATTAGATTGGAACCTCGGGGAGACGGACAATTTTTGTTGTCCATTTCTAAGGTACGCAGGCGATTGAAGTCCATTCTCAGTTTGTCTCTCTTTTTTAAATTGGGAAGCTTTTTGTAGAAAGACTTCCCTAACAAACGCCTTATGTGCCTCCCACAAAGTGCCATCTTCTACTGCACTGTTGTCCTAAATTTGGAAACAATTCTCCAAACCACAGAAACTACATACTAGTCACATTCCTAGTACGGACTGGGATGTCTGGATCTGCAGTGGGATTCCTGACTTGCACGCAACAATATCATAAATTCTTATGGGGCAAATTAATTCAGGTCAATAGCTGATTTCTCAAAATACTACTCAGAGGACTATGTACTCAGACTACCCACCCAGAGTACTTGCTACTTAGAGACTAGCTATTTAGAGGACTACCTAAAAAGAGGACTACAAGTAGGATTCGGTACTCTGCGATCCTAGTTTTGTCAGAGTTTACTTTTTCTCGCTAAACTCGCTATTTGGATAAAAAACCACAGACACGGCAGCAAAAAACTGTTGCGAGTGGGGCTTCCGACACGGCAATGCGAGCGCTTTCCGAGACATCTGCGATTTGTAAATCACACATTACTTGCTATTACTCGCTTCCCCATTCATTAACATTGGACTCGCTAGACAACGAGTAGCGAGTCCCAGGCTCGGACTCGCTAGACTAGAGTCAAGCGATTCCGACTAATTTAGGACTCGCCCATCACTAACTACAGGGCCAGTAGCTGAGGAAAAAAAAATGTGCTGGAGGTCTGTAGGCCAGAAGAGCGAGCTCCGGCACAGAGCGTCTAGTCCTGGGACTTCCGGTAGGGCAGGCAGAACTTGCTGGTTGGCTGGCGCAGCAGGGAGCAGCGGAACGCTGTGGGGGACGCATATCTGAGGCCCTGTGATCGCTGTCTGGAGGTCTGTCTGGTGGTCCAGTGATTACTACAGCAACCATCCTCCAGTCCAATGAAAGGTTCTGGGCAGAATCTGGGTGTCATGAATGTGTGATTGGCCATTACTGAGATAAGTGAGGGGGAGGCTGGAAGAGGCCTGTGCTATGGGTGCCGTTTCCCGCCATTAATTTACATAAGGAACGCCATCTTGCAGCATAGTACAGACTCCATTTCACCACTATATTATTGTTGCGCACCCTATTAATCCCTATTTCTGACCTTTCCTAAAAGACAGTTAACCCCTAATTGCCTGCAGGGCTATCTATAAATCTTCTGTCACTGCCCCTCTGATGGAGAAGCCAAAAAAACCAAGGTTAAGTAAAGGAAGTGGTAGTAGCAGTAGCCGACCCTTTCAAGAGACATGGACTGAGATGTATGGCATTATAGAAAAAAATGGCAGATCATTTTGCGTTCTATGTAGTGAAACGGTAGTAAGCAGAACGTGGAATATAAATAGACATTTTGAAACTAATCATTCCCAGCTCTTGAAAAAAAGTGAGGATGAAAGGAAGGAATACATTTCCAGGCAGCTACAACTTCATAAGAGCCAATCTAATTCCATCCTTAAATTTGTAAAAAGCTCTACAAATTTAACATCTGCAAGTCTGAGCATTGCTCACTCCATATCTCAGCATGGAAAAGCCCTCAGTGAGGGAGAATTTATTAAAGAAACTCTCTTAAGATGTGCACCAGTTCTATTTCACGATATGCAGAATAAAGATGCAATTAGTAAGAGAAATATCTGAGTTACCACTCAGTAGAAATATCATAAAAGACCGAATAATGAGACTGAACACAAACGTACAACATCAATTAAAGGAAGACACAAGTAATTGTAAATATTTTTCGATCTCTCTTGATGAAACTACTGATGTCACATCACATGCACAGTTGGCCATTATTGGTCGATATTCTGATGGTCTCACAATGAGAGAAGAGTTGATAAAGTTAGTATCAGTGCCAACAAGTACATCAGGAAGCGAAATATGTAAGGTTGTTAAACAAACATTCTGTGACCTAAGCATTGATATCTCTAAAGTTGTGTCAGTGACGACAGACGGGGCACCAAACATGGTGGGGAAAAAAGTTGGATTTGTTACATTGTTTACAGAAGCTATTGGACACCCGATTGTGCCTTTTCATTGTATTATCCACCAGGAGGCTTTATGTGCCAAGGCAGGATTCACTGACTTAAACGACTTAATGTCAGTTGTTACAAAAATAGTTAATTTAATAGCTGCTCGCCCTCTTCACAAGAGAGAATTTTCTGCACTTTTACTGGAAGTTGATTCCACCTACAGTGGACTGCTGATGTACAATAATGTAAGATGGCTGAGCCGAGGCAAAGTTCTTGAGCGCTTTGTCGAGTGCTTTGAAGAAATTAAGGTATTTCTTGAGGATAAGGATCTGGGAAACTTTCCTCAGCTCTATGATTATAAGTGGGTCAACACCCTGATGTTTTTTACAGATCTCTCTGTTCATATTAATGAACTGAACTTAAAGCTACAAGGTTTTGGCAAAAGTATTGACGTTATGTTTGGATACATAAAAGCTTTTGAAAGTAAACTTAAAATTTTCAAGCGAGATGTAGAAACTAAAACTTATAAGTATTTTCCTCGAGTAACAAAGTATTTTGAGAAGGCCAGTGCAGCTGTACAAAATGAAATGGAGCCCTTGCATATAAAGTACCAGCATGTTTTAGACTCCTTACTTGACCAGTTCAGTGATAGATTTAATCAATTTAGAAGCCTAGAACAGACCATGAAAATAATTAAGTATCCTGATGTAGTAGTCTACAGTAGTTTGGAATTAAATGGTTTCCAATGGATACAAATTGATGATTTGGAGATGCAACTTGCAGAATTTCAGGACAGCATCTGGGGTCAGGTGTTTGTTGATTTGAGGTCAAAGCTTGAGAATCTAGAAAGGTGCCGCTTGGAGAATCAAGAGGAGTGCCACTATGAACAGGAAATTTGGAGTGCCTGGAATCGGTTACCAGACACTTTTAGCACCCTGAAAAATATAGCAATGGCTTTACTTACTATTTTTCCCTCTACGTACTTTTGTGAGACCTTATTCTCAGCATTAAATAATATCAAAACCAACAAAAGAAACAGATTGACAGATAACCTTAGTAGCGCTTGCTTGGCCTTGAAGTGTACAAAATACCAACCTTCAATTGAAGATTTAGCCAATGAAATTCAGCAACAAAAAAGTCACTAAATCAGTGATGGCGAACCTGTGGCAGTCCAGCTGTTGCTGGACTGCCACAGGTTCGCCATCACTGGAAGAATTCCCCCTCCCCCTCACTTATCTTAGTTCATGACACCCCACATAAGTTAAATAACAGCAAGACCAACAAAAGAAACCAACTGACAGATTAACAAAGAAGTCACTAAGCAGGTAAGTTAAATATTAAACATATTTGTTATTTAAACTATAAATATCGTAAAATTAGGTTTTTTTTTCTCAAGGTGACACACCTCCCGATTTATGCTCGGTTTTTTGGCGAATTTTGACACACCAAGCTCAAAAGGTTGCCCATCACTGCTCTACAGCTTTCCGGTTAGCCAGCAAGCTTACATTCAGTCTCCATCTAGGCAGGGAAGGTAAATAACGCCCTAGGTCAATCTCAAGTGAGACCGGAGCTTGATCAGACCAGGTCCATGAGGCCCATGTCCACACAGACACAGGTCGACAGCGAACTATCATAGACCAAAAAATAGTCAATTATCATGTATGACCCGTGCCTGTGCGAAAAGAAGGTAAAATCTCTCTCCGCAGCATGAAGATATCGCCACACATCGTGTAAGCGCATCTCCCGGCATACTGACCCGATCTCACGTCCCCGTGTGAGCCTCTCTTAGAACAGTGTAGGGTCCTGTCAGGTACTATGTTAAAATCCCCACAAATGTATTTTAGGCCTTTGGATTCCTCAGCAACTCTATCAAAGAAGGTTCTTAAAAAATGAATTTCGGCGTCATTTGGGTCATACAGTTGTGGCCAAAAATATTGACACCCCTGCAATTCTGTCAGATAATACTCAGTTTCTTCCTGAAAATGATTGCAATCACAAATTCTTTGGTATTATTATCTTCATTTAATTTGTCTTCAATGAAAAAACACAAAAATAATTGTCCTAAAGCCAAATTGGATCTAATTCTACACCAAACATAAAAAGGGGGTGGACAAAAGTATTGGCACTGTTAGAAAAATCATGTGATGCTTCTCTAATTTGTGTAATTAACAGCACCTGTTACTTACCTGTGGCACCTAACAGGTGTTGGCAATAACTAAATCACTCTTGCAGCCAGTTGACATGGATTAAAGTGGACTCAACCTCTGTCCTGTGTCCTTGTGTGTACCACATTGAGCATGGAGAAAAGAAAGAAGACCAAAGAACTCTCTGAGGACTTGAGAAACCAAATTGTGAGGAAGCATGAGCAATCCAAGGCTACAAGTCCATCTCCAAAGACCTGAATGTTCCTGTGTCTACCGTGCGCAGTGTTATCAAGAAGTTTAAAGCCCATGGCACTGTGATTTTTCTAACTGCATAATACCAAAGAATTTGTGATTGCAATCATTTTAAGGAAGAAACTGAGTAGTATCTGACAGAATTGCAGGGGTGTCAATACTTTTGGCCACAACTGTACACATTGGCAATAGTGACTGGCACACCGGCAAGAGAACATTTCACAATAATGTAACAACCCGCTTGGTCAATAACATCAAATAATTGGAATGCAATCGAGTTTTTGATAAGGACGCACACCCCTGCCTTTTTTGGCCACGGATCCGATTTGCCCATCCGTGTGTGCAGGATCCAATTGTGTCCGCTTTTCCGTCCCCAAAATCAGACAATGCTCGATTTTGGCCAGCGGACAAAATCGGACAGATCGGACAGCATCAGATCCAATGCTGTTGATTCAAATAATATGGTGTGTATGGAGCTTGGATTCGGAAAAACAGGATTGTTTCCGGATCCAATCTTAGTGTGCTGATCATGCTTCGTACACTAAACTGCTTGTTCCATGTAATTCACTTTAGCTAATAATTAAAGCAATGTATTAAGAAAAAAAAATGCTCGCCTGTCCACCGGCTGTCTGGGACCTGAGGGGAAGACTCTCAATGCTGCCAGAACCTTAATATGTGATTGGCAGTAGCGATCAGGTGATATGTCACATGACATACCACCTGATCGCTACTGGCCAATCACATTTAATCACATTTTAAGGTCCTGTCAGCCATGAGACGTCTTCCCTTTGGGTCCCAGACAGCCGGCGGAGAGGTAAGTATTTTTATTATTTTATTTTTTATTTTTTTTGATTTTTTCTGTTTTATTTTGCTTTCACAGTGTATCAGGATACACTGGGAAAGCAAAACTTCAGCCCCAACATGTTAAATGGGGGAGGAACACGGGATTCTTCCTCTCCCCGTGTGACATAATAGCGCTGACACCACTTGTATGCGCTTTGCAGGCTCAGGCTCCTCCCAGCTCTTCAGTCCGGATCCCTCAAAATCCCGGAATCCCGGATCCGGACACAGAAATAACATCCGGAGTTCACATCCGGGCTTGTCCATTCCTGTCCGTGGGGTCCTGCAAAAAACAGGATCCCCACAGACAGGAAAAAATCGTGATGTGAAGGGGGCTTAAATCTTTGTAACACAAGGGTCAGTAATAAAAAAAGTTATACTACCAGAAGTTGTGTAATATAAAATGCCAATCTGCATAAAAAGTATTCATGTAAACATGTTTATATTGCTACTAGGTAAGAAATGCCATTCAGAGAATGAAAGAGAAGAAGAAAGCATTATCATTCACGGTGAGTCACGGAATATTGATGCCAAATATGTCAAAGTTGTGTACCTATGCTTCAAGTATGGATTACCATTGTAAATGTTAGCAATGAGCGAGTAGTGAAATACTAGGCTTTGGGACATTTGTAGTGATTAGTTTTTAATACTCACATATTCTTTTGAATAATGAGTCCAACGTTAGTCAATTAGTGATAGGCTCCGCCAACACACAGCCAGCCATAAAACAAGCATTTCCGGGACAGAGCAGGAGGGTGGGCTTTTCTTGGTCTTCACTGCATGCAACACCTTCCTGTACCCCCCAAGTGAGACCTTTCCATTCAATCCGCTCTCACTGGGGTGGCAGCTCCCATTGTTTACTGAAGGGGGCTGGCAATATGTGTCAGAGGCTCATGATCGACACATCTTTCACAAGCACCAGCGATACTCGCCAAGTAATGAGTATTGCAAATAGTAACGAGTATATTCACTCATCACTAATAATCGTTATAAACTTGCATAAAGTGTCAATATTGAGTGGCTGGCTATTTCATATTTTTGGGCACAATGTGCAGTTAATGACTAAGTCCCTTAGTTTCATTGCTTTTCTCAGCACCTTAGATACACTGTGATCAACATTTCTGACTTAGGGTGGCTTCACACCACGTTAAGGTCCGATCCGGGGCTGTCCGATGTAAACCAGGCAGCCCCGGACGGATTTTGGCCCCATAGTTTTATGTTTTTGGCCCCATAGTTTTACCATAGGATTATGGCCCTCCTATTGGGCCGGATAGAGCCGGATGGCAGCTCTCTGCTATCCAGTTTCCATCTCTCCAAAAGGATCCAGGAGAAATCGTATTCTTCTCACCGGAGACAAAAACGTTGCTTGCAACGTTTTTGTGTCCGGGCAGAAAAATGTCCCAAAATTGCCGTATCCCGGCTTCTCCCGGATCCGATGCAATCTGGTGCTCCCTAACATGGGAGCCTATGGGGCCGGATTGCCCCGATCCGGGAGGATCCGGGAACCGGACACCTGCGGCTGCATGCCGCTGTTATTTCAGGACCGCGGCTAGCTCCCTGTGAGCCGCGGTCCTGATTCATCAGCAGCTGCAGCTGCATCCAGCTGCACACCGGACCGGAGGGCTGAACCAGTCCGGGGCTGTCAGGTTTATCCTGACAACCCTGGACCGGACTCTGCCGTGGTGTGAAGCCGCCCTTATCAGTATGAGATAAGTATAACCCTCAGCTACTTTGATGAACCAATTTGTGATATAAATTGGACAAGTGGTAGCGGACATCTAGCTTTAAAGTCTAAAAATATCTTTATCATGAAAAAATTATTTCTGCAAATATTTAGTGGTTATCATTACTTTATAAAATTGTGCTGTCAGTCTGCAATCTTCATTCCTATAGTCTTTTTAAACCCCTCTGATATATACAGGTGCATCTCAATGAATTAATATATTATCAAAAAGATCATTTATTTCAGTAATTCAATACAAAAAGTGAAATGCATACCGTATATTATATAGAGTCTTTACACACAGAGTGATCTATTTCATGTGTTTATTTCTGTAAATTTTTATGATTATAGCTTACAGCCAATGAAAACTCAAAGATCAATAATCTCAGAACATTAAATTAAGGAGGATAAAGGGTTAAAAACTGCACTGCTGTATTCTACAAGACATCAAAGGGTGAATAGATTATTGATTTATTAGTCAACGCGTTTCAGGGCTCCCTGAAACACCGTGAAACATGGCAACATGATATTGATTTGTCCCTAGCAAGGGGCCAGGGAGCCCTGAAATGCTGATTGACCAATAAATCATTATTATATTCACCTTTTGATGTCTCGTGGAATACGGCAGTGCGGTTTCAACCCTTCATCCTCCCTACTCTATATGTTCCACACTGGGGACTGCAGCAGCTGTGATCTGCTTTTATAGTGGTTGTAACTCCCACAACCACACAAGGTGAAGCCTCTGATACCTATTTAGATAACATGTTATCTCTCAGACCCTTCATCCTCCCTACTTTAATTTTCTGAGATAATGACCTTTGGATTTTCATTGCTTGTAATTCATAATCATCAACATTAACAGAAATAAACACTTGAAATAGATCACTCTGTGTGTAATGAATCTATATAATATATGAGTTTCACTTTATGTATGTATTGAATTACTGAAATAAGTAAACTTTTTGATGATTGAGATGCACCTGTAGTTTTCAACTTGATCCACATTTCAGCTTTTTCTATTGTGGGAGTGTCTCTCTTAGAAATATAGGCTGGATGTGAAGCATGTGTGTGTATATAGGTTGCTAGTAATGATGAGCGAATGTAATTGTTACTATTCACTACTCGCACGAATAGTATGGTATTCGCGATACCGTTGAGTATCGCTGGTGCTTGTGAGTGATGTCGATCGTTACTAGCACCTTAGAGAGAGCAGATTGAATGTTAGGGTCTCTCTGGGGGGCACAGCAAGGTGTTTTATGCTGTGAAAATTTGAAAAATCCCGCCCTTCCCTTCCTAACTTGTTTTATAGCCGGATGTGTGTGGGCAGAGCCTATCACTAATTAACTTACATCGCACTCGCTATTCAGATGAGTATGCAAGTATTAAAAACGACTCGTTATGAGTATAGCGAGTGCGAATATTACGGTACTCGCTCATCACTAGTTGCTGGCAAAAATGGAGACTAAGTGGGAATGAAGAGGCTTGGGATCCCAAAATGGTTTTTATGAATATCAATATGTTTCTTAGGGCCGCATTACACACACCAACTTCTGTGACCAACTTCTGAACAGATCTCTGGTTGCAGTGAAATCATGGATACATTGCTCCATTTCTACACAGCCACAAAATGGAGCAATGTGTCCATGATTTCACTGCAACCAGAGATCTGTTCAGACGTTGGTCACAGAAGTTGGTGTGTGTAAAGCGGCCCTTAGTCACACTGGTACCTTTCTCAAGGTATAGGCTCCTGTTGTCGTCACCTAATTGTATGTATCAGAACAGCTTCTATACTGCACGTTTCCTCTTCCCATGCTTTATTAATGTGTAGCCAGATTTATATGTACTTAGAGACTAGATATTTCACACACAGACAGGGAGATGGGAAAGGGGAATCAGTTCACCAATATGCCCCATGGATCCACGGATAAGTGTCTGGCGTCCACATACAGAAGCAGATAGGTAAGAAAATCTAGCACTAAGTTCTTCCATAAAAGAGAACTTTATTCAAAATTCATAAAATCCATATTAACAACATCATGTTCTCAGGCCAACATGACCCCGTTTCACGCCTTTTGGAACTATGGGTAAGGACTTGTTCCAAAACACGCAAGGGTGGCCATGTTGACCCGAGAACATGTTTTTAATATGGATTTTATGAATTCTGAATAAAATTTTCTTTTATAGAAGAACATAGTGCTTGATTTTCTGTTGCAAAAGCATACATCTACCCATTTACCCTACCACTGTCTCTTAGGGCTCATTCACACAGGCATATAACATATCCAATAATTATCCGTAGTTTTATGAGACAACACTCAGACCAGTGTTCTACTATGGGACAGTGCAGATCTGCGATTTCTGTATCTCATGCCCAGTGGCATAACTTCAGGCCCTGGGGCCTCGATGCGAAAACTCCTACGGGGCCCCCAATTATTGCAAATCTTTAATAGTATTAGTCTTTTTTATGAGCCAAAGGACTTTTGGGGCCCCTAGGCTGCAGGGCCCGGGTGCGATTGCAACCCCTGCACCTATTGTAGTTACGCCCCTGCTCATGCCAATCTGGCATGCTGCAGTTGCCTTCACAAATAGGATCACATGCACCCATACAAATCTATGAGTGTCAGTGAAAAATCAGACTGCATTCGGATGACATCCGAGTACAGTCCAATGTATGCCAAGACAGGTAGCAGGAAGATTGAGAAATTAATCTCTCCGTCTCCTCCACATCTGCGCTCCCATTCTCACATGTGAGAGAATCGGATCACAGCAAATATCATTGGGCTCATGTTTGCAGCAGAGTTTGAGCCGAGTGTCATTAGCACATTGCATATTGCTATATGCTTATGTGACCCTGGGCTAATACTAAGAGAATGGAGGGGATAGTAGAAAGGGCTGACGGAACGGGCAGGATCTCTGATGATAGATTTGTATCCATCAAACACTCCACTAATAAACAGCTTTAATGAATAATGGAAACAATCGCAAAGCAAATTAACAATTCAATAAAATCGATCTAGAAAATTACATTTTTTTTTAAAAAATTAAAGCAAATAAAGTGGTTAAAATGTTTTCTTTGTAGAATGATGTATAATATATTTTATTTTTAATTTTAGAACTGTTCTCAACCAACAAATTATTTATCCAGCCCAAGAAATACCACATCAGACATTGGTAAACCATACATCAGCACGTCCTAAGAGCAACTTATCACATGTACCTTCAAAAAATAGCAGTAGTAAGGGTAAGTGTACAGAGCTGTGCATGAACCATAATTAAAGTTCTAATTATAATGTCAAATATCATAAGTCAAAGATGAATAATTCATGAAAAGCTTCCCCAAGTATGCAAGTTCATATCTACGCTTGTTCTATGTAAGCAAGTATTACAATGAGAAAGAAACAACTGATGCCAGCATTCAAATCTAACTAAAAACTGGAATTTATTTATTTAAAGTGGAACTCCGGTGAGATAAAACATTGTTGTATGGTCCCTGCACTTATAGACTATAAAGCTAAGCTGCCTGTTACACTTGTATAATGTTTAGAAATCCTATAAATCACTTTTTTCACTAACTGCTCCTTTCCTATCACCAGTCCCCTGGGGGACAGTGCTTCATGCCTGATTGAGCAGCTCTCCCCAATCTCTCAACAGTGAGCATCTGTGCATACAAGAACAAACACTTCCTCTTTGAATCACATGGGTGTGATGTCACATTAGGTCCTATCAACACATCGGTCTCACCACTGTTCTCTGTACAGAACAGGTCTCCACTTTCCAGCTTAGTCTAGGACCTGATGTGATCGCACAGCACCACAAACTTTGTTAGAATAAAGAGTTTTCTTCTATCGTTTTGAGAAGTGGCATCGAGAAGAGTTCAAAACAGGGATAATTGTCCGTCTGTTTTTGATGGTAAGGAGCAGTGCTAGTAGACATCAGTGATTTTTTAGAAGGTTGTGAAAATATATAAGTGACAGGCGTTAGCATGATTCTAGACTGCGGGACTGTACAAGTTTTGCTTGGACTACTCATAGGGGAAGGGTGGGTCACTTCCCTTTCCTGCGAACAGGAGAAATACATTCACCAAACAATAATGAGTAGTCCAAACACTGATGAATGCGATTAATAACCGCATTCATCCACCACCAGAAAATCTGCAAAAAATCAGTGCAAAAAATCCGCACAGGAATCACACAAAAAGCTCTCTGTTTATAATAAATATTTTTTTTAGTCTAGGACCTGTTGTGATGTCACACCCACGTGATTGAATTAGGAATAAAGAGGTTTTGCATGTACTGAATCTTTCTGAGAGGGGCGGGGAAGAGCTGCTCAATCAGGGATGACACATTGTCCCCTCTGGGTGACTGGTAAGGAGCAGTTAGTTAAGAAGTAATTTATAGAAGTTCTAAAGATTATATAAGTGTAACAGGCAGCTTAGCATTATAGTCTAGGACTGCAGGACTGTACAAGTTTTCTTTATCTCCTGGTGTCTCCAGTGAGATTTCACAAACAGGAAATATGAATAGCGCTTACTGTGTTTCACACACAGCTGGTATTTAATCTTGCAAGTATAGTCAGACTGCGGTGTCTGGGGCCCACAAGGGGAATTGACTCTAGGGACCCACTCTACAGCTATATGCAATAGCTGTTAGCTATTATTCCAGTTATAGTGGAGCATCGAATGTAAAACATAGACAGCTCCTGCACATCTGTTGTGCACACACCATAACTGGGATGTACAATTGCTGCATTAAAGGGGCTCTTGGTGAAAACAAATTATCACCGATCCACTGATAGGAAGAATGGGAAACCTTTGTTTCTGACTAGGCACTTTTATTCCCATTATAACTGGAGTGGCAGTTCAGATGTGTTACTGCAGCTCCATTCCTTCCTTTGGGGCTTGCCAGAAAAAGCCAAGTGCATCACTCGCAGCCACTGTTAGGAATGAACACATCAGTGGTCGAGTAGCACATGAGCTCCAGTCTAATAGGGATAAAAGTTGCAGATTCTGCTGATCGAGTGGGTCTAGCAATAGGATCCCCATTGATCAATAAGTTATCACTTGTCCTCAGGCCATGTTAACATGTTGAATATTTGGTGAATTATTTACCTCAATATTTGTAAGTTAAAATAAGAAGTGGAACAATCAGAGGAAATATAATAGAAATGTGATGTAAAGCCCTTTCATATCGGTGTTGTTCATCAGCTAATTGCGTGCTGATCGGCCACAAGAGCGCCGCACTTGCTACCCGGATCCGGCAAGCCCCATGCATCGTCTATGGGGCTTGCGATCCGGTGCGGCAAGTGTGGTTTGGCAAGCACGCAGCGCGGGTGGGTTTTTTCTTCGCGCCGCAAGTGCCGGATCTGCCGCATCCTGCAGAACCGCACTTGCTGCACCGACCGCTTGCCCCATAGACAATACATGGGTTGCCACATTCGGGCGACAAGTGCGGCGGTTAGGCGGCCGATCCGCAGATTGGTAAATCTACTGATCTGCCACACATCAGAAAATGCTGATGTGAAAGGGGCCTAAGCTGAGTGCCGAGAATTTAATTTCAGGATATAGCGAGTCATGGATCAGCAACAAGACCAGACAGTTTTGGAGAACTTGAATGTTTTTACTAAGGGGGTTGGACAGGAATCTCCAACAATGTAACAAGAAAAATCACCAAAATGATAAAACATACACCCAGGTGGAATTTCCCAGGACCACCATGCTGCCCCAATTACACTGACTGCAGATCTTACAGGAAAAGCGCCGAAAATTTACTTACGAGAGAACAAATGACTCTCTTGAAGCAATGTAAATTGCTTGGTGCTTCAGGAGGCCTGTCAGAGGACAGCACAGCAGTTCACAAATATATACAAAGCTCTATACCTCCCCCTGATCCCGTATACAGCAGAGGAATGCCCAGGCTCCAAGCATGACCAAGCATGAAAAACTTACCACAATCTGTATTAGTTAAAGGTTTAGGTGTTTAGTTAATTTTTTACAATGGCTGCAGCCTATCTAAACTGGTTTGGCGCCAAACACTATCTTCGTGTTCAAGTTTCCAGCCAAAAATGTCCATGGCAGGGTCTGAGCTCAGGACATTTATGGGGAAGGAATGAGCAGATGCATTTGTGGCGCCCCAGGGTCCGGTTGCCACAATGCTGAGCTTGGGAGCAAAGGAAGGTACACATACCAGGTGAACACACGCACACAAAACCTTCCAAACTCCAGGCTAGAAGGGGAAGCTCTGAAACCCAAGTTCAGGGGAAGTCCACTATAAATTCTGGCCTGGGGGCGGGGTCAGGCAGCTCAGTTCCTAGGAAGACTATGGAAGACATCCTGCGGACTGGAGCAGTGTCAGGCTCGTCCGAGGATACTGACTAGCCAGTGTGAGGGACCCGTACGTGAGGGTCTGAGGAGGTGGAGCATTAGGTCTGGGGAGTGGGGCCAGTGCCAGCTAGCCCCAGCACTGAGCGCAGGAACAGACACCGGAGTCCGAGGTTTTGAGGGACTTTATGCCCAGCAACCAACAATGGAGGGCGGGTGATTCCAAGTCGCTCGCCCATCACAAGGCCAGGAGACACAGCAGCTCCAGAGAGCTCATGAAAACGCAGTCAGAAGAGAGTAACGTAAAAAGGGCTCAAGCCGCCTGTCATACTGGCCAGGGACGGAACGAGAGAGGAGAGGGTCACAGCATAGCTTCAAGCAGCTAGGACCCACCAAGAGCAGCGCAGTAGGGAGGCCTCAGAACTCTCCAGGTGTGAAGAGCCTCGACTTGCTCCCAGGCTCTGGACGCCTAACACCTCATGTGGACAGTACCCTGGATGAAAGTGCTACTTTCTTCAGTAAAGGTAAAGGAGAATGCCACCCCTGTGTCTGTCAGTTATTTCATACACTAAGTCCTACACCCCCAACGTACCTATCACCTCCATAGACTTTTCGGTTGCCCTGGGGACCCGTTCTTCCCGTGGCGAGCCAAACCATCACAGCTGCTACCCCATCATCCCCTGAGGTGCCGATTGCAGGAGCGGCTCTAACGGCTGCCTTCAACAGGTGGCGTCATGACACAAACTCTTTTATGACACAAACTCCCCGTTTTACTAACGGCATGACGAGGGGACCACGGACTGGGTCACGCCACTGTGACATCCCACAGCCCCGATGATGTCGAGAGGGCCCGGTTCTGAGTACCCCATGGCGCCTGCTGGGGCGAGTCACTTTGGTTCTTGCGGGAACTGTGGAACCGAGACGGATGATATAAAACATTACATGCGGAGGAGGTTCCCTGTCAGGTTACTAGGGATTCTTCCAGCCATGTTAATGCAGAAACTTGAGGGAATTCAACTTGACAAGAGAGTGCAGCCACCCCCAGGAACAGTCTCTCACCACAGTAAATGCTCCAAAGACATTGGCTTTGGCTTTACTGGTACTCAACACATACTGGCAAAAAGTACAGTTTCTGTACTTTGGGTCACAAAGCTCTCAAGAATATCACGGAGCCCTCTCTTACACATCCTCAGGCTTTGCTTGCCTCCCACAGTCTGTCTGTCTCACCAGCTCTGTAATGAGGTGAACAATTCAGACTGTATCATAGAAATGGATATGGAAATGAACTGTGCACAGTCCGCTACTGCCCCCTTGTGGACAAGTGCTGAAACAAACGCAGAGAAGTGGGAAATTCCCTTTTCAGCAAAAGTGTTTACCCAGGAAGAGAAAGAGCGGGAAGTCAGTGCAGATCCAGAGCTGAGCCAGGGGAGACCTGCGTGTGGATGTCTGTTGAAAGAGGGCTACTTTGCTACACCTTGCCAGAAAAATCATCCCGGACGAGCCCCGTGACTGATCCTGGGCCACTGGACTTTGGTGCTGTGACTCTGGCCGCTCTGAAAAACCTTGCCCGCCGAGCACCCGGAGTGCATGTGCAGGGGCCGTGACCGACATAAGGGAGCCATTTGTACTGCCGTGATCTCCCTCCTGCTGCTCGGGGTGCCCCCGAGACTGAGAGAGACTTCTGTGCTGCTGTGGGCTCCCTTCTGCTGCTCGGTGTGCCCTGAGACTGGGAGAGACTAACAAAGAAAAATCCCGTTACCTGCGGAAGGAGACCAAAGAAGAAGACTGAGGAGTTTCCCCCTTCAGCGCTGCACCGAGACCCGTCATCGTGAGATCCCCAGGCCTGCTACGTGGGAGCGACATCTTCTTCTGTCATAGACTGGTACGTGGTTTTAGGGAAAGTTAGGGAAAGATACCTTCATTGTTGTGTTTTTTTTCTTGCTGCGTACCCAGAAGAAGTGAAGATCCAGAGACTCTAATATATACAAGTGCGCATATAGTTCGGTTGACTGTGATATAAACATGTTTGACAGTAAAGAAACGTTATTACCGGTTAAACCTGAGTATGGGGATTCTGTTGAGAAGATCATACACACACACCCGCGGCCTTGCCACCGGTCATTACATCTGGCGTAGTCGTCAGGATGTGTGATCAACAGAATCTCCTCCCGGTAGTAGCTTATAACCAGACTTATACTACGGCCTGCAGGTCCATATCCGGTGCCAGCACTCCGAACAGTGACACGGAAGAATTGAAGCAGATAGTAGCAGAGTTGCAGAAACAGATACTACAGCTACAGCTCATGCTAAACCAACAGGCGGACAGGCAAGCGAGACAGCAACCCAGCCGGCCTATGGGAAGGTGCTGGACATGCGGCGACCCCCGCCATAGGGCAAACCGTTGTCCGCATCCTCCACCCGTGGTCCGATATACCAGAACCAGCAAGTCATGCCCCACAACAGCAGCCACCTTTAAACTAGACGCCCCAGCCAAAGCAGCTCGCTCGGCAGGGGAGATCAGGGAAAAGGGTGTGAAGAGACAGAGCCAGACCGATAAGCAAGTACTGACCACTCGGGTCCAGGGGACGGTGAAGTGATTTAATGTCCACGATGGGTATGGCTTCATCAACAGGAATGACACAAAGGATGACGTGTTTGTACATCAGACTGCCATAAAGCGTAACAATCCTCGTAAGTGCCTCCGCAGCGTTGGTGATGGGGAGATGGTACAGTTTGATGTTGTGAAGGGAGAGAAGGGTACAGAGGCCGCTGACGTCACCGGTCCTGGGGGTGTTCCCATTAAAGGAAGCAGATTTGCCCCCAACCGGCGCCGCTACCGCCGGCGATCCTACTCTCCCCAGGTAGAAAACGTGACTGAGTTTATTGGAGATATTGTGAGCCCTGAACAAGGGAGCGAAGGTGAACGGGGGGATGACGGTTTCCCCCAACAGAGGTCCCTACTCCGCCGGAGATCAATCCCTGTGATATCAACAGCCATCACTGCCTTGGAGCCGATGGTTGTTGACAGGGACTGTCAACCTTTAAGTGGGGGGGTATGTAATGAGGTGAACAATTCAGACTGTATCATAGAAATGGATATGGAAATGAACTGTGCACAGTCCGCTACTGCCCCCTTGTGGACAAGTGCTGAAACAAACGCAGAGAAGTGGGAAATTCCCTTTTCAGCAAAAGTGTTTACCCAGGAAGAGAAAGAGCGGGAAGTCAGTGCAGATCCAGAGCTGAGCCAGGGGAGACCTGCGTGTGGATGTCTGTTGAAAGAGGGCTACTTTGCTACACCTTGCCGGAAAAATCATCCCGGATGAGCTCCCGTGACTGATCCTGGGCCACTGGACTTTGGTGCTGTGACTCTGGCCGCTCTGCAAAACCTTGCCCGCCGAGCACCAGGAGTGCATGTGCAGGGGCCGTGACCGACATAAGGGAGCCATTTGTACTGCCGTGATCTCCCTCCTGCTGCTCGGGGTGCCCCCGAGACTGAGAGAGACTTCTGTGCTGCTGTGGGCTCCCTTCTGCTGCTCGGTGTGCCCTGAGACTGGGAGAGACTAACAAAGAAAAATCCCGTTACCTGCGGAAGGAGACCAAAGAAGAAGACTGAGGAGTTTCCCCCTTCAACGCTGCACCGGGACCCGTCATCGTGAGATCCCCAGGCCTGCTACGTGGGAGCGACATCGTCTTCTGTGATAGACTGGTACGTGATTTTAGGGAAAGTTAGGGAAAGATACCTTCATTGTTGTGTTTTTTTTTCTTGCTGCGTACCCGGAAGAAGTGAAGATCCAGAGACTCTAATATATACAAGTGCGCATATAGTTCGGTTGACTGTGATATAAACATGTTTGACAGTAAAGAAACATTATTACCGGTTAAACCTGAGTATGGGGATTCTGTTGAGAAAGATCATACACACACACCCGCGGCCTTGCCACCGGTCATTCCAGCTCTATCAAAGAGTTTCCTCACCAGTCTTACCAGAGACACCTAGTGGGAGATTCTGGCATTGCCAACATAATGTCCACCACTTTTTACTTTTTTCCCCTCTGATGGTTTTGGCTTACAAATACTGAGGTGAAATACTGACCAAATACTGAACACGTGAACATGGCCTTAGAAGAGGCCATTACTTGTTTTCATCAGAGACCCTCTGTAAGTGCATATTTTCAACTGTGTAATAATTAGTGGACATGGAAGGGTTAAACATCCAAATATTTAATCACCATTGAAAATAATCTTCCTCTTATTGATATAAGAGAACAAATGACCAACCACAATCCATTATACCAAGACAATAATGCCACAAACAAGGGATAAATACCACTGGACCACATATTACCATCACATAGTGACTGAATAATACCACATAAGTGGGAGAAATATCATCACATCATGACCAGATCACATTTTACCACCACATAGTGTCCAAATAATATTACAATATGAAGATGAATAAAAAGCACAATACTAATAACACTAATGACTTTTAATAACAGTAAAACAATTACCATTGGAGACAGGATACACTGTATCAGTATACAGGTAATACAGTGATCACTGGTGACATTGTACACAGGAGCTCAGTATATAGGATTAGTGTACAGATCTATATTCTTATATCCCAGATGTCTTATATTAGGGATGAGTTAGGTCTTCGTACACTGGTGAATTTCATATTCTACAGATACAGATTAGTTTGGCTGGTATATATCTAAAATGTTATAATGGGGTAGAGGATCTAAAATAAAATTGGTCATCCACATTAACCAGGGTCTGAAAAGGTAAAATATGGCATACAGGTTCACCTGAAGTTTCTCTACCACTGCCCTTAAATCCAACACTACATACCAGGTGTACACAACATGTTTGGTCCAAGGGCCATACTGAGCCAATCCCAAGGGCCATACAAAAGTAAATGGATACTTATTTGAATATATCAGCAGAATCACCACATTAATACATCAAAAGAACCATGTTTTGAGTATTTGCAGAGTACTTGGAGAGATTATACTCACTTTCTGCTCCAAAAAAATAAGTGTGAACATATGTTAACTTACATTGAGGTTTTCAAGAATTTTTAAGTTTTAACATAGCCATGAAGCACATTTTGCATTGCTATATGTGTACAAGGTCAGAACCATGTTAGTACATGAATGGAGTTCCATAACCACCATCACTAAATGACTGTAAGGCCTGAACCACCATTAGTAGATGAATACAGGACCAGAATCACCGTCAGTAGATGAATGTAGGGTCATAACCACAGTCAGTATATTGTTGCAGCTCCAGAACCACCGTCATTACATGAATGCAGTGCAAGGACTATAGAACCATCGACAGTAGATGAATAAAGCAAGGAAATCCCACTCTTCCTCATCTGCATTCTACCCCCATGATATTGTGCTTTTACATTAGCATCCCTTGTATACAATTAAAGTCCCTATAATCTTCAGCAGAGTGATTGTAGCAAAAAGTGGTAAACTGAGCAGAGTGACGGCCCTTGTAGAGTGAAGTTGACAAAAAGGTTATCACCTCAGCCAGGTGACGACCTCTGATGAGTTATGGATTGCTTCATGTGTACACAATAAAAACCACTGCCCGCACATGAATCTAACAGCAGAACTACTGTCAGTGCATGAAAGGTGTACCAAGTTTATAACAGTGATTAATTACAAAGTCAGGTCAGACACCCATACACTTGTTTTGCTTGAACCTTTAACTCCCAGAATGTCCTTAAAGGTAATAATAGTTAATCACTTATATAGCGCTATTAATCCACAGCGAATTACATAATCAGCAATACTGTCACCATTGAGGCTCAATCTAAACATCCTATCAGTATGTCTTTGGAGTGTGGGAGGGAACTAGAGATCCTGAAGGAAACTGGTGGAAACACAGAACATACAAACGCCTTGCAGATATTGTCCTTGGTGGTATTTGAACCCAGGATCCCAGCACTTCAAGGCTGCAGTGTCAAACAAAAGATTTTTATTTATTAAATGTATTGATATGTGCATGTTATGTAGCGTAAGTTTATTAATACTCACTTACAGCTGCTCTCTCCAGTTTCTATTGTTATTCTTTGCATCTAATTGACATCACTACAATTGCTCTCTGCATAAACCGAAAAGCTCTTTTAAAATGAAAGTCTATGGAGCCTCGTTTTGTCGCCTCATAGACTTTCACTGTAAAAGTCACTTTGGGGACTCGCAGAGCAGTGTGTCCCGGAATGTCTGGAGAGTGATGACATCACTGAGAAGAGGAGAACATCACTGAACACTTGAGTAACAAGTAGCGCTGAGCATGCTCGCTCATCACTACCATTCATGCCACGCTGCTTTCTCTTACACTGACCTATAATGTGCACTCACAGTAATTTCATACAGTGATTCTAGCCCCAGTATAGTTAGAGTCTCCCACCATTTCATTGCCACCTCTGTAGCACAGCGATGAAAGTAGCATGATGAGGTCAACAGTGACCGCCATTAGACGTCACTTCTATGTGCCACTTGCTATCATCAGCACAAGCCGTATAGCAGTGGTGCTTGATGGCCCAAAGGCTGTCAACAATTTTGCTGCCACTTGTATGTGTGCAACGTCTGATAGGTCCATGGTCATTCCCACTGGCAGATTGCCTGCTGTCTTGGCAGACCAATCCAACCCTGCTTACAAGGGATACTGCAAGGCTAGGGTCACATTTGCGCCATGCATGCGCTAAAAGCCAGCATTTTTTGATGTTCAAATGTTGAAAACCCTAGCGTTAACGCATCCATAGGCTCTCATGTAAAATATGCATTGGAAAAGTGCAATTCGTTTGACGCTATGCGTTTTTGCAAAAGCACTAAAAAACATGGTAAGCAGCGTTTTGGGGGGCATTTGCAAAAACGCTAGCATTTTTTAACATGGGAGTCTATGGGAAACGCTTGCGTTAATGCATGGTTCATATTTGTTGTTATTATTATTATTATTATTAAATATTTATATAGCGCCATTAGGTTCCATGGCGCTTTACATGTGTAAGGGCAGACGAGGACGAGAACATAAATTGACAACACTTTAATCATACAGGTACAGTGGTGCAGAGGATCCTGTCCACGAGGGCTCACAGTCTATAGGGGATGGGTGGGGAGACAGTAGGAGGGGGAGAGGTGAGATGGTGCAGCGGATTAGGTCTCAGTGTGAGTTGTAGGCTTGAAGGAAGAGGCGGGTCTTAGGTTTTTCTTGAAGGTTCCCAGGGTAGGGGAGTTATATATGATTAATGCAAAGCAGTCTGTGGAGCGCTCAGGAAAGGCAGGCAGGGTGAATTATAGATAAAACTTAGCTTTTTATTTTTCTCCTTCACAGCCACAATGCGTTTCCACTGACACAGCAGTCTTCCTCAGGTGTTTATTTACAGGGTAGGGGAGTGTCTGATTAGTGATGGGCGAATCCTAAATTACTCGGAATCGCTTGACTGTAGCGAGTCCGAGCCCAGGACTCGCTACTCGTTGCGAGTCTAGCGAGTCCAATGTTAATGAATGGGGAAGCGAGTAATAGCGAGTAGTGTGAGATTTACAAATCGCAGATGTGTCTCGGAAGCTTCAGCCTGAAGCAATCCTAGTTTTGTCATTTATTTGCATTGCTCGTTTACTTTGTAAGTAATCGCTGACTCGCACAGATAAGATCCTGTCTTCTCTGTGTTCTGGCTGCCCCAGCTCCAGGGTCCTAGAGCCCGCCTGCTGCCTGATGTAGCAGTGCTGAGATTGTTCTCAGTCTGCTCATTCCCTGTGTACAGACATGAATGTCTGTGCACAGAGATGATGTAGCAGAGCTGAGATTGTTCTCAGTCTGCTCATTCCCTGTGCATAGAGATCTATATATATGCACAGGGGATGTAGCAGAGAGGACATCGCGTTTTGGATTGCGTCGGACGGAAGAGGATTTTTTTAATTAAAGATGGAGTCCCTAATGGCTTTTTTTTTTATTTCTAATAAAAAATTTTCTTTGTGTTGTGTTTTTTTAAAACAATTTAATAGAAATTCATGGCGGTCATGTCTAATATTGGCGTGACCGCCATAAATTTCGGGCTTAGGGCCAGCTGATAATACAAAGCTGGCCCTAACCCCTTTATTACCCAGCGTGCCACCGCTACCAGGGCCGCTGGAAGAGCGGGGTTCAGCGCCAGAGGATGGCGCTTCAATGAACGCGCCATCGTCTGGGGCGGCTGCGGGCTGCAATTTGCAGTGGGGGGTGCCCAGAAAGCTTGGGCATCCCTGCGCTGCGGATTCCAGCCCCCAGCTGCTTAGCTGTACCTGGCTAGACATAGAAATTGCGCGGAGCCCCACGCATTTTTTTTAAATTATTTCATGAAATTCTGAGATTCTGACTCTGACTCTGAGACTCTGACTCTGAAATTCATGAAATAATTTTAAAAAAATGCGTGGGGCTCCGCGCAATTTCTATGTCTAGCCAGGTACAGCTAAGCAGCTGGGGGCTGGAATCCGCAGCGCAGGGATGCCCAAGCTTTCTGGGCACCCCCCACTGCAAATTGCAGCCCGCAGCCGCCCCAGACGATGGCGCGTTCATTGAAGCGCCATCCTCTGGCGCTGAACCCCGCTCTTCCAGCGGCCCTGGTGGCGGTAGCACGCTGGGTAATAAAGGGGTTAATACCAGCTTTGTTATACAAGCTGGTATTAAGCCCGAGATTCTTAATGTCAGGCCACATTTGACCCAGCCACTAAGAATCTCCAATAAAGGGTTAAAAAAACACAGAGAAAATTTTTTATTTGAAATAAAAAAAAAGCCATTAGGGACTCCATCTTTAATTAAAAAAATCCTCTTCCGTCCGACGTAGTCCAAAACGCGATGTCCTCTCTGCTCATCCCTGTGAATAGATAGATGTCTATGCACAGGGAATGAGCAGACTGAGAACAATCTCAGCACTGCTACATCATGTCTGTGAACAGGCGGGCTCTAGGACCCTGGAGCTGCACAGAGAAGACAGCTGGACTCGGCTCGCAAAGAAACAGCAGTTATTTGCGAGTTTCCCTGCTATCACTGGCACAGTAGCCAGTGATTACTCGCACGAGTCTAATGCAAACAATGGCAATCCTAGTTTTGTCAGCGTTTCTGACAAAACTAGGATTGATATTGATTTGCATTGGACTCGTGCGAGTAATCACTGGGAGACTCGCAGAGTACCGAGTCCTGCGAGTCCCTTACTACTCGCCGAGTAACGAGTCCTAGCGAGTAGATTCGCCCATCCCTATGTCTGATGTGGTGTGGAAGAGAGTTCCAAAGTATGGTGGATGCACAAGAGAAGTCTTATATGCGGTAGTGTGAGGGGGAAATGCGAGGGGAGAAGAGAAGGAGCTCTTGAGAGGATTGCAGATTGCGTGAGGGGAGGTATCGAGAGACCAGGTCGGAGATGTATGGAGGGGACAGGTTATGTATGGCCTTGTATGTCAGGGTTAGGGTTTTGAACCGGCATCTCTGGAAAGTGGGGAGACAGTGAAGGGCTCGGCAGAGGGGGGAGACGGAGGAGTAGCGGGGATACAGGTAGATAAGTCGAGTGTCAACACTAGCGCCAAAAATGAAAAAACGCCATAAAATTAGCAAGGGAAAAAACAGCATCCTTTAATGCATCCTTCCAACAGATGCAAGGTCCCAAATGTGACCCTAGCTTAATCGCTACTAAATAAAGTATTCACATAGAAAAAAAAAAGGGAATCTCTCACCATTTTTTTCCCATATAAAGTGCGGTCACCAACCGTAAGCCCTTACATACAGCATTCAAGAATATATGATAAGTAGCTGTAGTCAATATTAAGTAAAGTTCAGACTCCTGGTTGAAGGGAAGAAACGTTTGACTTAATTTGCTCCTCACAGAAAAGCTATTTTTTGTTTTAGTCCTTTTATTAACCCACCAGATTTTGAGCTCACTATGGGAAAATGAAAAGAAGAAATGCATGCCTGTCTTAGGCCCCTTTCACATCAGCGGCAATCGCTGATCGCGGCAGTTGCGGTGAAAAAAACGCAAATGCTGCGATTACCGCATAATGGCCACACTTGCAGTTCATTTGCGGCAAGCCCCATGCAATGTCTATGGGGCTTGCGGTAAGTGTGCGGCAGGTGCGGCAAGTGTGGTTTTGGCACTTGTGGCAGATGCGACAGCGAAAAAAACGCTGTCAGCAGCGGTTTTTTCACAGCCGCATCTGCCGCAAGTGCCGAACCGCACTTGCCGCACACTTACCGCAAGCCCCATAGACATTGCATGGGGCTTGCCGCAAGTGAACCGCAAGTGCGGCCATTATGCGGTAATCGCACCATTTGCAACTGCTGCGATCAGTGATTACCGCTGATGTGAAAGGGGCCTTAGGCTGGTTTCACATTTGCGTTTGTGTCTGAATGCAGAGGGCATGCAGACGCAAACGCATTGCAAACGCAGCCATACTGATGTGAATGCAGCGGAGAATCTCCGCATACGTTCACATTAGTATGCACCCCGGCCAGCCAATCAGCTGTCTCTGCGGCGGCTGGGAGGCGGAGATCAGGAGCAGAGATCAGCTGATCAAATCTCCCACGCCAACACCAAAGAGGAGATGTCAGCGTGGGAGATTTAATCAGCTGTCATATCAGCTGTTTCTCCCCGCCGACACTGGGAGATTAGCGGCGGCCGGGAGAGGAGATCAGCAGCTGCTCCAGCTGCTCTCCCGATGACTGCCGCTGATCTCCTGTTGACCGCAGCTGATGTCCCAGGAGAGCAGCGGTGGCCACCGGGAGAGATTTCAATGACATCTGTAGCGTTGTCCTGCGCTGTCATGCGGAGGACACTGCGGATCCATTGACTCCCCATGCATTGTTTGTGTGCTTGTTGGAGCTTGCAGATAAAACAAGCTCCCTCAAGCGCACAAAAAATGCAACAGGCTGCGTTTGGAGTGCGGAGGAGCGTGCACAAATTATGCGCATCCAAACGCAACCGCAACCGAACACAGCCAAACGCAGGTACTATGCGTTCCCATGTTAAACATAGGAACGCAGTGCACATGCGTTTGGCTGCATTCGGTACGCTGCGTTTACATACGCAAGTGTGAAACCAGCCTAACTGGGAAAAATGAAAGGGTTTGCTAATTAATTGTTTTTGTAAAGTATCTTATAAGTGTCATTCTTTGGCACTTCTTGCATATGTTGAAGCAGAGCTAGTCCTGACTCCTGAGAGGTGGCTCTTTTCCTGGCCTAGTCCTACACTGAGTTGTGAAATCATTCCTCCATGGTAGTTAGTCATTTACATAATGCTATACTTTACAATTTTGCACATATTATTAAATAAAATAACAGCTTTATATTTTTATGTTTTTCAGGACACGTAGTTTCCAAACAACCTGTTAACATTTATTCTATCTTGTCAACAGATAACACTGTGAGTTACCGTTATTATTACTATGTTTTCTTTCATCTGCTGCAATAATTTCAGAAAATGTATGTGTAACTCAATACAAGGCTATAGTAGGCAGACTGAGGCACTAAAAGCATAACCATTATTTCAAACATCAATACTGTACATTAAAAAGATAAACTTTGTAATATATCTTATTAGAGACTTATGCTTTTTTCTTCCCCTGCACTGATTTTTCACTCTGTAAAGTGAAAACAGATTTTCCTATTACTGAGATAGGTAATGACAGTTGCTACTGTAAGATTCTATGCAGAGAGGAGCTAAAGGCAGACACAGGCATTCTCCTGCAAGTTCTCCTGAAACAAAGAGGGAGGAGCTAGAAACAAACAGACATTTTGCTGCCAGTTACCCTAAAACAGAGAGGGAGGAGCTAGAGGCAGACACAGGGATTCTGCTGCAAGTTCTCTTGAAACAAGGTGGGAGGAGCTAGAAGCAGACACAGACATTCTGCTGCAAGTTCCTCTAAATTGTGGAGGGAGAGGCTAGAGGCAGACACAGGGAATCTGCTGCAAGTTCTCCTGAAGCAAGGAGGGAGGAGCTAGAAGCAGACACAGACATTCTGCTGCAAGTTCTCCTGAAACACAGAGGGAGGAGCTAGAGGCAAAAAACAGACATTCTGATGTGTTTTCCTGAAACACAGAAGGATTAGCTAGAGGCAAAATCAGACATTCTGCCGCAAATTCTCCTGAAACAAGGAGGGAGGAGCTAGAAGCAGACACAGACATTCTGCTGCAAGTTCCTCTAAATCGTGGAGGGAGAAGCTAGAGGCAGACACAGGCATTTTGCTGCAGAGTCTGCTGAAAGTATTATGGAATTGTGTGTGTATTTACATGCATGTATACATGTACATATACATAGGTGTACATATATGTATATATATATATATAGTATATATACAGTATATATATATATGTGTATATATATATATATATATATATATATTTTTTTTTTTTATATATATATATACAGTGTTGGCCAAACGTATTGACACCCCTGCAATTCTGTCAGATAACACTCAGTTTCTTCCTGAAAATGATTGCAATCACAAATTCTTTGGTATTATTATCTTCATTTAATTTGTCTTCAATGAAAAAACACAAAACAGAATGAAGCAAAAAGCAAAACATTGATCATTTCACACAAAACTCCAAAAATGGGCCGGACAAAAGTATTGGCACCCTCAGCCTAATACTTGGTTGCACAACCTTTAGCCAAAATAACTGCGATCAACCGCTTCCGGTAACCATCAATGAGTTTCCTACAATGCTCTGCAGGAATTTTAGACCATCCTTCTTTGGCAAAGTGCTCCAGGTCCCTGATATTTGAAGGGTGCCTTCTCCAAACTGCCATTTTTAGATCTCTCCACAGGAGTTCTATGGGATTCAGGTCTGGACTCATTGCTGGCCACCTTAGAAGTCTCCAGTGCTTTCTTTCAAACCATTTTCTAGTGCTTTTTTAAGTGTGTTTTGGGTCATTGTCCTGCTGGAAGATCCATGACCTCTGAGGGAGACCCAGCTTTCTCACACTGGGCCCTACATTATGCTGCAAAATTTGTTGGTAGTCTTCAGACTTCATAATGCCATGCACACAGTCAAGCAGTCCAGTGCCAGAGGCAGCAAAGCAACCCCAAAACATCAGGGAACCTCCGCCATGTTTGACTGTAGGGACCGTGTGCTTTTCTTTGAATGTCTCTTTTTTTCTCCTGTAAACTCTATGTTGATGCCTTTGCCCAAAAAGAGAGAACATTCTTCCAAAACGTTTTAGGCTTTCTCAGGTAAGTTTTGGCAAACTCCAGTCTGGCTTTTTTATGTCTCTGGGTAAGAAGTGGGGTCCTCCTGGGTATCCTACCATACAGTCCCTTTTCATTCAGACGGCGACGGATAGTACGGGTTGACACTGTTGTACCCTCGGACTGCAGGGCAGCTTGAACTTGTTTGGATGTTAGTCAAGGTTCTTCATCCACCATCCGCACAATCTTGCGTTGAAATCTCTTGTCAATTTTTCTTTTCCATCCACATCTAGGGAGGTTAGCCACAGTGCCATGGGCTTTAAACTTCTTGATGACATTGCGCACGGTAGACACAGGAACATTCAGGTCTTTGGAGATGGAC
This sequence comes from Allobates femoralis, assembly GCA_033576535.1. NCBI lineage: Eukaryota > Metazoa > Chordata > Amphibia > Anura > Aromobatidae > Allobates > Allobates femoralis. The sequence continues at coordinate 48,865,710 of JARQOC010000008.1, read as the reverse complement.
GTGTAGCCTTGAGATTGCTCATGCTTCCTCACAATTTGGTTTCTCAAGTCCTCAGACAGTTCTTTTGTCTTCTTTCTTTTCTCCATGCTCAATGTGGTACACACAAGGACACAGGACATAGGTTGAGTTAACTTTAATCCATGTCAACTGGCTGCAAGTGTGATTTAGTTATTGCCAACACCTGTTAGGTGCCACAGTTAAGTTACAGGTGCTGTTAATTACACAAATTAGAGAAGCATCACATTATTTCTCTAATAGTGCCAATACTTTTGTCCACCCCTTTTTTATGTTTGGTGTGGAATTATATCCAATTTGGCTTTAGGACAATTCTTTTTGTGTTTTTTTTTCATTGAAGACAAATTTAATGAAGATAATAATATCAAAGAATTTGTGATTGCAATCATTTTCAGGAACAAACTGAGTATTATCTGACAGAATTGCGCTGCCTAGATACCCGCAGTTTACTTTGGAGACCAGTCTGCTCCCGCTTACCGCAGCCTGGCAGCGGGAGCAAGACATTATGGAAACGATATTTAAATAATTTCCACGATGTCGCTGTCGCTGGTCCACTGATCGCTGGTGAGTCTGCCTGTGTGATAGCTCACCAGCAATTAGCCGTCAATGTCCCCAGCGATCAGATCGCTGACGACATTGACGCGTGTGATGGCCCCATATCCTTTCTTAGTCTGATCGCTGGAATAATACTTGGCCAAGCACAATCATGGCAATAAATGACACCTGTCAGTTTAACACTGACAGATCACATATTAAACCCTGATTCTGGCTGGGTTTAACGGGCTACCTCTGGCTGCCTTAAAGGAAACCTGTCAGCTCGTTTTAGCCCCCTAACCTATCACTACCTGTCCCTACACCTTGCTAGAACATCCCTGTCTGAGCTAAAACTGAAATATAATGTCTGTAAAAAACAAAATAGAAACTTATATATTTTCATGCAAATGATACTTCCAGTACCTACGTCCGTAAACTGACATGGGCTGGCTCCAGCGCTCTGTTTCCACCCATTGCTGCTCTTATTACGCCCCGCTGGGCATGATAATAGATTTCTCTCCCACGCTCTCGCTCTGTGATTCAATTATCCCTTCTCTGTTGTATGACGCCGTTACAGCGTCATTTTCCACATCTGTGCAGTGTAAAGACTTCCTGAGTGTACTGAGCGGCTTCATTATGCTCAGTGTGCATGCCCAGAAGGCTGTCATGTAGGACTTCTAGGCATGTGCACTGAGCATAATGAAGCCGCTCAGTGCACCCAGGAAGTCTTTACACTGCGCAGATGTGGAAATGACCCCGGAAACTCTGAACCACAGAGCCAGGAACGCGCAAGGGAAATCTATTATCACACCCAGCGGGACATGATAGGAGCAGCAAGGGGTGTAAACAGAGTGCCGAAGCCAGTCCATGTCAGTCTACGGACGTGGACTGGAAGGCTTATTAGCATGAAAATATGTAAGTTACTATTTCGTTTTTTACAGACATATTGCAGTTTTAGCTCAGACAGGGATGGTTAAGGATGTGCTAGCAAGGTGCAGGGACTGGTAGTGATACGTTAGGGGGTAAAACAAGCTGACAGGTTTGACGTGCACCCAGGGCTCGGGTACTCGGCTCTCGGGCGGTTTCAGTCTGGGGTTTCGCGGGTGGCTGCCCAAGGCCGTGGCCCTGGTGGTCAATGAAAAAGGGGTAAAATAAAGTATATACAATGTTGTCGTGACGCCACCTGCAGTGTCTGGTGATGCTCACCAGTGCCACCACAGTCCTCCAGTGGTCGATGGTATTGCGGCTTGGATGGATTAGTCCCCCACAGGCGGGACTGGACCGCCGAGGCAACGATGCTGTAAGAAAACAGTTTATATGGGAAAGGATGCAGCAGAGTCAGGACTTCACTTCACCGGGTACTTTACTGAAAACTTCTCCAAAGTCATTACAGTTCAGCAAGATGTTTCAATGGCAAATGCTACGGATGCTGCAAATGGAATTTTTGACCGTTAGACGGATCCCTCCTTGTGTACCTTTCTTATTCCTTCCTTTCCTTGCCTCCCAGTGGCGGTGAAGTCTGACTCTTAAAGATTATCTGACCTCCTCCTGCTTTTCCTAGTCTCCTCTCCCTTGTACCCGTTGGGTGAATCTTTTACTGTCCTTCGCAGGATCCAACTGCAGAACTGATTCCCCTCTTGTGGGCTCTTTAGGAGTCGGGGCCGTAGCTGTAATATCCCCGGTCATCAGATTCTCTATGAGCCGTATAGGAACTCACAGTTGCGGGCTCCGGTACCCGGTTGCTTCCTTTGGGGCAAACCTTCAGGTTACTCACTTCCCCACTAGAGTGAACTCCCTTGCTGGGTTACTTGCTCTCTTTTTCCTTCTGGGATCTGTACTTTAGCTTTTCTGGGCCCCTCAGCCGAGGAGACCCTTCTTGCTCCCCCTCAGGCTGGCTCCCTGGCTCTCTCCTACTCCAACCGAACTCTCCAACTGCTCTTTCTCACTAACTAGTTCCCCATAGAGGCCACTATATACCCTCCCGGGGTCCCTCCGACCTACTAATCTAGTGTGTGGGTGTTAGCTCTAGGGTTCCACCTAGTGACCATAGTTCCAATTGCAGTGGGGTGACTACACCGCTCTTCTGGGTGCAGTACCCCTTTTGTGGCACCTACATGGTGGGGCGCCACAGGTTCCCTTTAAAAAACTCAGTTCCCAGAGGGATGAGAAAAGGAGCCCACTACCACTAAAAAACTTCTCTATGTTGTAGTGGCATATACTGTAGAAGACAGCACAGGGATAACAAATCAAGATCTGAGACAATCAGCTCCCGATGAAATCTTAATACCTGCGGGACTCATGTGGTCCCAATCCCAGCAAGACCACGGACCACAAATAAATGTTGGTGCTACACAATGCCCAGCAAACGCCAACATTTACTTATAGTCGGGAAGAAGTTAATCAGCTTTCAAAGGGGAACTTCGGGGACATAAAAAAAATTTGTACTGTCCCTGCCCTCCTTCATGATGAAGCAGTGCTGGGTGTGACGACATGGGCATTTTCAATATGTAGCTTGGGATAAATTTCTTATATTAGCCAGACATGTTGGTCTTTTGATGTCTTAATTTATGATAAGCCAGTCATTGTTTCTGTCACAGTCTTAGGAGTCTGCCAGTGTCCAAAGTTTGTGTTTACCAATGTAATTATCTCACCCCTCTGTCAGAGAAGGTCATGGCATAAAGAAAATTAAGTATTCAGAGTCTTGTATTGTTCTGAGGTTGTGTATTGATGATTCAATGTAAATTATCTGACCTCTCATCCTCTCTGTCAGAGACTCATGACTCATAGGGATATTATGTATGCGGCTTGAAATCTAACCAATGAGAACACAGTCTTATTCCACCAATCATGAAATCTCCAATGCCCTTAAATGAGTGCTCAGGGGTATATAAGCAGTACTGTTCTTTAAACAGGAATCATATCCGAGTTGGCTCCAATCTAGGGTATGTGACCCAGTTGGAGGGCCATAACACGAGTGTCTCTTTGGCGCTGGCTACAAGGAACAGAACTTGGATTATATTATTACATGGACTTTAGGATCAAACGCTAGGATTTGAGCTGAGATATAATAATAATAAATCTTTATTTATATAGCGCCAACATATTCCACAGCGCTTTACAATAGAGTGGTTCATAAACGAAAAACATACAATACAATACATTAAGTAATTTCAGTAGAAAAGGAATACAGCACAATAATTGGATACAATACAATTAGCATAGAATCAATGTAAAAAAATACAATACAATAAATAAAACAAAAATAAAGGTGACCCTGCTCAAAAGAGCTTACAATCTACAACGGGATAGGGGTTACACAAAGTACAGGTCTTTTGCCACTGATGGTCCAGGCATCTTGAGGAAAAGGGGTATAGGAATAAAGATATCAAAGACTATATAATGAAGAAACCCTGGTTGGGACAATTCAGTCACCTGGTTACAGACTTTGCTGTTCTCAGTAAGCTTTCTACGCTTGTCACTATTCTTTCTCGTGGGTACCTTCTGAAAGCAGGGTGCTGTTGGATTGGAGTAATTGGCCCTGGAAGCCGCGAGGCACAAACCTTCTAAACCCTGGTGAGCCAGTGGAAGGGTGAGATTCTGTTGCCCGTTATTGTGGTGCCCCGCAAAGAGTGCGTCACTAGAGGGTATTGCATCCCATACTAAAGATGCAATATTCTCTGCCTCAGTAATGACATGGTTAACCTCAGAGCTCCTGTGGGGAGCGTCCCATCTAGCTGCCGTACATCCCCCGGAGGCCCAAGCAGCGCCGGTGAAATCACCGGAATACCACAGGTGGCGTCACGACAACTAAGAATTATACCCATCTGTTCATCCCCTTTTGATCTGACCATCGGGCCCCACAGCCTCAGGCGCGGAACCGTGATAAGTGCTGCATCGCCTGAGACGTGAGCATCCGGCAACGGTGAGTCAGAATTTGGCGATCATGAACAGGATACGAGCAGGCCCGTTTCCCAAGGGGTATTGTCTGCCTACAGAACTTTATTCGGCCAAAATAACTTTTTCCTGCCTTTTTCTACTGGGCCAAAATGGCGACCAACATGGAGGATCCCGCCATGTGAAACACAATGTGCTGGCCCAGGGGCGTGCCTCCGCCCCTCTTCGTGGGAGGGCCATGGCAGAGGCGCCAAAACTCTTGTCCGCCCCGATTGCTGGAAACAACCAAGGGGGCGGGCCAAAGACTTCAGCCCACCCATGGACTACAAAAATCACAAAGAAACAGGTGTGGCATGGCTCTTTCCACAGCTCCGCTTCGAGGACAGTTACCAGTTCTAACGGGTGCGGTTCCTGGAAGAAGCGAGATGGCAAACCTGAAGCTCCGCGAGCTGATGAGGGAAGTCGAGGAGGAAGCTCGTGCCGCCATCGGCAACCCTGGCCCGGGTCCCGTCCTCACCATCAACGGAGACCCCGAGTTTTGGGAGACCGCGCTCCAAGATCTTCGGGTGCGGTTGATGGAGGCCACGGAGTGGACCATCAGGAGCTAGAGTGCGAACTTGGCCAGCCGACTACACCGGGCTGTCCAACAGAGACTAACAACCTGTTCCGTGCCAGCACCGGAGCCTACAACCTGTTCCGCTCTAGCATCGGAGCCTATAACCTGTCCCACTCCAGAACCGGAGACAGGCCCCGAACCCACTGAAGCCTACCCGGTTACCGGAGCGGATGCACCACCGTCAATCGTGCAGAGGTAGCAGAGGAGGAGGCGGGCAGCCCAGAAGCCCCGCAGGATGAGACGGAGGAAGACCCCGCGGCTTCCAGAACCCGACCAACCGGATGACCCCGCAGTTCCAGAATCCCAACCAGTCGAGGAGCCCGATGTGGTCATCGAGGCCATAGAGCAAGAAGACGACAGGCGTTCCAGTGAGCCTGAGGACTCCATTCACACCGGTTCCGAGGAGGAGGAGGAAGAAGAAGCGGAAGTTCCCGCCGAGCCGCTGCAAGCGGCTCGGGTGGAGTGGTCTGGTGCCGCGGCGGCATCTGCTCCCGATTACCGTGTCCAGGTGCCGGTCCAAAGTTATGACCAACTCCTGACCCGTCCTCACTCTACCAGTCACTGGGACTTTGTCCGCACTACCTGCCGGTCCGACGAAGCCATACGTCGGCGCCGCAGAGCAGAATGGTGGGCCCAGGAGCAAGCCAATTTACAGGCTCGCGCCGAAGCCCGCCACCAACCCCCGTTGCCAGAGGAGTTCCGTAAGACAGGTATGGTCACGTCTTTTAATTTAGACAACGGGTGGGGTTTTGTCCGGGAGGAGGGGGTATACGAAGAGATATTCGTAGGCTGCCGGGACGTGGAGTCACACCTCCCTAAAGGACACCCTGACCGTGATTTATACCGGGGGGAGTACATCATCTACGAGCGTCATGCGGCTATTAGGGGTGGTACGCTCTCCGGGTTCGTAAATGTTCTTTACACCCTTAAACAAGTGACTTTGTTTAGACTCTAAAAATGACTCTGCCATGAACATTTTCCCCGTTTATTAGAATGCCAGCAGAGCGCCCGCGGTAAACTGGACTTACTCAAGACAGTTACTCCGCCCCGGTCGCAATGGTTAACCAGTTTTTGTTGAATAAAAATGTTTTGCAATGTTCCAAGTAAATGCGCCTTCCTTAGGGGAAGAAAAACAAACAATCGTAATTGTTATTAATAAAAGTGTTTATTCTGTTTAATGTTCACCAAAAATGCAAACTTTCTCTGTACCGTTCGGGTTTCGTGACACTTGGGGACAAGTGTAATTTCCCAAGGGGGAGTGTGTGCCCCGCACCGAGTGCGTCACAGGAGGGTATTGCATCCCATACTGAAGATGCAATATTCTCCGCCTCAGTAATGACATGGTTAACCTCAGAGCTCCAACACCACATGCACCACTTAGAATAGAGGGCCAATCAGGTTCTGGTGGGAGGAGTGTAGGTGTAGTGTGTGTGGTAACTTATTAGAGGAGTAGGAGTCTGGAAGGAAGTAACGTAGGAGAAGCAGGGCTCTGCACAGTTCCGTGCAGTCCTAAAACCACTTACCGGCTGGCACCATTAAGTGGTGACCCAGACCGGAACCCGGGCAACCACCAAACGGGTCCAACTATACCCGTGCCCAAAACCACCGGATCACTGGTTCCGAGGCGAGCAGACGTCCACCGCCGCTCAGCAAACCAGGGTGAAGGAATCGCTTCCGAGGAGGCACCTCACCACCGCCGCAACTTAGTTGTCTTGCCAGCAGGGACTCACCACTGGGACACAGGACCTTCAGCCTAATATAGCTAGGTACCACTCAGAAGTCTCCCAAGTACCCTGACCTGGTATGCTAAGGCAACATCGGCAAACAAGTTAGAGAAGTAAGGGAGAGGAGGAACACTGCGGAGCTCTGAACCAACACCAGTCATTGCTGGGACCACCCCGTCCGTTACCTGTTGACTGTATACCTTGTACTATCTCACCGGTTACAGTAAAGACCCGTTACAGAGGAATCTGGTGTCTAAGCTTTTCTTCGAACTGTTATTAACTCTGCACATTCTAAACTACCTGAGCTGCCATATTACATCAAGACGGCTCCTGGCCCCAGGGACTCCCGCTCATCCTCTGGGGAGCGTCCCATCTAGCTGCTGTACATCCTCCGGAGGCCCAAGCAGCGCCGGTGAAATCACCGGAATCCCACAGGTGGCATCACGACAACTAAGAATTATACCCATCCGTTCATCCCCTTTTGATCTGACCACCGGACCCCACAGCCTCAGGCGCGGAACTGTGACAAGTGCTGCATCGCCTGAGACGTGAGCACCCGGCAACGTGAGTCATTATATTCTGTGTTTTGCTTTGTTATGTGTTATACTTCGTTAATTATTGGGGATCCAATAAAGCCTTACTATTGTGGTTCCCTCACCCTGTGTTGTCTGAGCAGTGTTCTGCCCATGGTTAATGAGTTCGGGTATTCAGTTGGGATGATCCCTGGACCATGCTGACTTTCTAAAGGCCGCCAGGCCAGCAAACTAGAGCACCCACTTAGGCGGCCGTCACACGCATCAATTTCTTGAACTATATCGCTTAAGCGATCTGCGTTTTGATCACTTAAGCGATATCGTTTGTGCATCGCTGCGTGTAATCAAGCGATTTTACAATGTAAAATCGCTTGATTGTGTGATCGCAGATTTGTGAGCCGGAGCTCATATCAAGCGATAAACGCTTGATCAATCTGCATCATCGTGGTGTGTGACACCACGATGAACGATCTCCCAGCGGCAGAGCCTTTGCTGGGAGATGGTATCTATGGTAAACGTCGGGTTACTAAGCGCCGCGCGGCGCCTAGTAACCCGATGTGTACCATAGTTACCAGCGATCTCGCTGCTCCACATCGCTGGTGAGTCTGCCTGTGTGACAGCTCACCAGCGATGTGAATGATATTGTTAGCGATCACATGTGCATGTGATCGCTAACAATATCGATCACTAAATTGAAGCGTGTGATGGCCGCCTAACTCACATATCTCCACACTAGGCACTATATTTCTAGGATCTATAGATCAGCTTATAAATCAACAAAATCATATCTGCTCCTCTTCTCTCACCCCTTCCTTTGGGAACAGAGAAATTCAGCCTCATACTGCAGGTGAGATTAGGAGGTTTGTTGGGGGTGTGGACCCTGGGGTCACCAGGACCATCTTAAATTCTAGCTCCCTTATACTTCTGTATGAACAGGTGACATCCCCATGGTCACACTGCAATCCTGCCCCTGATATAACATTTTATCTAATGTAAGGACAGGGATGTTCTTCCTTCAAATAGCAATCATGTCACCAAGCAGATATAAATATACGCTGTGATCCTCTGCTGTACAATGATATGATGGTGCATAATGTGTACTGTCAGGACTGCATTGGTTTATTCATCACTCATCACTGTCATGGTCTCCCCTCCCCATATCAACTTGATTACTTCCTGTCCCCTGAAACATTAGCACTATGCATGACTGAATTTCTCTGTTTCCAAAGGGAGGGCTGAGAGCTGAGGAGTAGATATGATTTTATTGATTTATAAGCGATCTATAGATAGTAGAACTGTAGTGCCCAGCCCTGCTTCATCATGTAGAAGGGCAGGACAGTACAAAAAAAAAATCTCCCTGGAGTTCCCCTTTAAGTTTTCATGTAATATGATTAAAATGCACAGGGACGAGACTATGAGCAGGGTCTTCAGCTCCAACCCTTGCACCTCTGCCTTCCTCTGGTGTTTGTATTCTTTGATAGTGACCTACCTTCAGTTTAAAAGTTGGTGCTAGCGCCATCCTTAATGCAGGTGGTGCTGTCCTTTTTGTCCCTAACGTCTCCCTAAGGTGTTCACTAAAATGATGCCACTGCCAGTAGAGGCAATGCATGAGACAGATTGACTTCCCTGCAGTCTTCAATAAAATGGCCCGGGTCACGTTGCGTGCGCAAATTGACATCATTGGGCTACGATACTAATCTACATATAAGCTTCCATTGTTACTATTTTACTCAAGACCGCCGGGATGTCAATCAAGTGCCTCTCACAGAAAGGTCGATGGAGGACACTGAAGTAGGACACTCACAAAGCACTGAATTGCCACACAGACACCAAAGGCAAGCGGAGAGGCAGGAGCTGAAGACTGTACCCACCGTCTTATTCCTGTGTACCTAAATCGTATTTCCCAAAAATCTCATAAATTAATTGACGAACAACCACAAAGTGGATTTTCTCACTAAAGGTGTCAATTTAATCTGTATACGGCCAGAGATACACTAAGGCCATGTGCACACGTTCATTTGGTAAGTTTTTTACCTCAGGATTTGTACACAAAACCAGGAGTGGAGCAATCAGAGAAAAGTCTAATAGAAACAGCTGCACCACTTCCGTATTTAATTATCCACTCCTGGTTTTGGCTACAAATCCTGAGGTAAAAAACTCATCAAATTTTCAGCGTGTGCACGTGGCCTAAGCGAGATGCATGTGAGTTACTCGCACAAGTCTTGCATGCCTCACCTGGCACTGCCGCCGACTCTCTGGACAGGAGCACGTCAACTGCATAGAAACACATGCATCTCCTGTTCAGAGAGACGGCGGCCGTGTCGGGGAAAGCATGCAAGAATTGTGCGAGTAACTCGCATGCGTCTCACTCAGTGTGTCTCTGGCCTAATAGAGATATTATGGCCATGTCTTTAACTAGAAAAACCTTTGACCAGCTCTCTTTACGGTATAATGTAGTCTTCTATACTCCTGTAGTAGTTAAATCAGAGAAGTAAAAGTACATTAATAAAAGGCTGTATTAACATTTTGTCATATCTTTTGTTATTTGGGATGATATTATGTCGTCAGGTCAAATGTAATTTATTTTTCAATTCAATTATTAGTTAACTGATTAGCAAGCAGAATAATAAAACATGTCTAGGTAAAAAGTGATTAGAGGGATTTTAAAGCGAGCTCCTGTTGAAGATTAAATTAATCTCTTCAGATCCATTCCTGCCACCTACTGCTCAGTTACTCACACTGAACATATGAAAGTGATTTAAGAGCTTAGAAAAAGGACCAATAAAACTCTGCCTTTTCAAATGCCAAGGACGCACTTTTTTTCCCTCATAAAGATGAAGACAAAAAGAAAGAGTAACTGGCTTAAAAATGTTATTTATTGCTATATTGCTTACAATGATTGCTCTGAGCAACGAAACAAAAGCCACCAAAATAGTGAAATAACGTCAGGTGGTGAGCATTAGAGCAGGTAAATGGAGACAAAGTTTAACACATTTTTAAAAGGGTATTCCTACCTTAAAGGGAACCTGTTAGGTCATTTATGCCCCAAACCTATCACTACCTGTACCCTGCAGCTTCCTACTGCATCCCTAATCATCCCTGTCTAAGCTAAATATGAAGTATAAATGTGGATAAAATGCTCTTTATAACTTACATTTTACCCCATTCTGAGGGCGTTCCTAGACAGGTGGGCGGTCTCTCCGGATCCATTCTTTCCCCCTCGTTCCATGGTATCACACCCCAGTGGGCGTGATACATAATGCAGAAGTGCGGTCCCGAGTTTCGAATGTGTGGGCGGTTCCTTCGGGATGCATCATTTCCGGTCCTGGGCAGTGTGGGGAATATCAGGTGTACTGCCGGCTCCGAAGCATCACAGTGTGCATTCTGAAGCCAACCCACACAGAAAAGCTTCAGCGTCCTCTGCTGTAAATAAGCTGCAATAACAACAGAAGCACTATCTGACCATCTTGACATCAGTTTCTTTATGCCCTGATACCATTCCTCTTTGATATGTTGCCTGTGACATCTATTTGGAGTAGTGATGGGCGAATCCTAAATTACTCAGAATCCCTTGACTCTAGCGAGTCCGAGCCCGGGACTCACTACTCGTTGCGAGTCTAGCGAGTCTAATGTTAATGAATGGGGAAGCGAGTAATAGCGAGTAGTGTGAGATTTACAAATCGCAGATGTGTCTCGGAAGCTTCAGCCTGAAGCAATCCTAGTTTTGCCATTTATTTGCATTTGACTCGTTTACTTTGCAACTGTAATCGCTGGGAAACTCGCACAGATAAGAGTCCTGTCTGCTCAGTGTGCTGGCTGCCACAGCTCCAGGGTCCTAGAGCCTGCCTGCTGCCTGATGTAGCAGAGCTGAGATTGTTCTCAGTCTGCTCATCCCTGTGCATAGACATCTATATCTATGCACAGGGATGAGCAAAGAGGACATCGCGTTTTGGACTGCGTCGGACGGAAGAGGATTTTTTTAATTGAAGATGGAGTCCCTAATGGCTTTTTTTTTTATTTCTAATAAAAATTTTTCTCTGTGTTGTGTTTTTTTTAAAACAATTTAATAGAAATTCATGGCGGTCATGTCTAATATTGGCGTGACCGCCATAAATTTCGGGCTTAGGGCCAGCTGATAATACAAAGCTGGCCCTAACCTCTTTATTACCCAGCGTGCCACCGCCACCAGGGCCGCTGGAAGAGCGGGGTTCAGCGCCAGAGGATGGCGCTTCAATGAACGCGGCATCTTCTGGGGCGGTTGCGGGCTGCAATTTGCAGCGGGGGGTGCCCAGAAAGCTTGGGCATCCCTGCGCTGCGGATTCCAGCCCCCAGCTGCTTAGCTGTACCTGGCTAGAAATAGAAATTGCGCAGAGCCCCACGCATTTTTTTTAAATTATTTCATGAAATTCTGAGATTCTGACTCTGAGACTCTGAGATTCTGACTCTGACTCTGAGACTCTGAGATTCTGACTCTGACTCTGACTCTCTGAGATTCTGACTCTGACTCTCTGAGATTCTGACTCTGACTCTCTGAGATTCTGACTCTGACTCTGACTCTCTGAGACTCTGAGATTCTGACTCTGACTCTCTGAGACTCTGAGATTCTGAGACTCTGAGATTCTGACTCTGAGACTCTGACTCTGAGACTCTGAAATTCATGAAATGATAAAAAAAAATGCGTGGGGCTCCACGCAATTTCTATGTCTAGCCAGGTACAGCTAAGCAGCTGGGGGCTGGAATCCGCAGACTCTCTGAGATTCTGACTCTGACTCTCTAAAATTCTGACTCTGACTCTCTGAGATTCTGACTCTGACTCTGAGACTCTGAGATTCTGAGACTCTGAGATTCTGAGATTCTGACTTTGAGACTCTGAGATTCTGACTCTGACTCTATGAGATTCTGACTCTGACTCTGACTCTCTGAGATTCTGACTCTCTGAGATTCTGACTCTGACTCTCTGAGATTCTGACTCTGACTCTGAGACTCTGACTCTGAGACTCTGACTCTGAGACTCTGACTCTGAGACTCTGACTCTGACTCTGAGACTCTGACTCTGAGACTCTGAAATTCATGAAATGATAAAAAAAAAATGCGTGGGGCTAAGCAGCTGGGGGCTGGAATCCGCAGCGCAGGGATGCCCAAGCTTTCTGGGCACCCCCCGCTGCAAATTGCAGCCCGCAGCCACCCCAGAAGATGGCGCGTTCATTGAAGCGCCATCCTCTGGCGCTGAACCTCGCTCTTCCAGCGGCCCTGGTGGCGGTGGCACGCTGGGTAATAAAGAGGTTAGGGCCAGCTTTGTATTATCAGCTGGCCCTAAGCCCGAAATTTATGGCGGTTACGCCAATATTAGACATGACCGCCATGAATTTCTATTAAATTGTTTTAAAAAAAACACAACACAGAGAAAAAATTTTATTAGAAATAAAAAAAAAAGCCATTAGGGACTCCATCTTCAATTAGCCTGAGATTCTTAATGTCAGGCCACGTTTGACCCAGCCACTAAGAATCTCCAATAAAGGGTTAAAAAAACACAGAGAAAATTTTTTATTTGAAATAAAAAAAAAGCCAATAGGGACTCCCATCTTTAATTAAAAAAATCCTCTTCCGTCCGACGTAGTCCAAAACGCGATGTCCTCTCTGCTACATCCCTGTGCATAGATATAGATGTCTATGCACAGGGAATGAGCAGACTGAGAACAATCTCAGCACTGCTACATCATCCCTGTGAGCAGGCGGGCTCTAGGACCCTGGAGCTGCACAGAGAAGACAGCTGGACTCGGCTCGCAAAGAAACAGCAGTTATTTGCGAGTTTCCCTGCTATCACTGGCACAGTAGCCTAATGCAAACAATTTGCAATCCTAGTTTTGTCAGCGTTTGCCATTGATTTGCATTGGACTCGTGCGAGCAAACGCTGGGAAACTCGCAGAGTACCGAGTCCTGCGAGTCCCTTACTACTCGCCGAGTAACGAGTCCTAGCGAGTAGATTCGCCCATCCCTAATTTGGAGTCATTAAAACTGTTGATTCACCTCTCCATGTGATGGGACAAATCTACATTGAATTCCTGGGTTTTTAGATGCAATCGTAAAATATTGATTACCGGTACTGGCAATTGGTAGCTCTTTAAAGTATCAGCCTGCAGATTAATAGCATTCTGAACCTGCCTAGCATCTGGATATTAAACGCTGCTGATGGGAAGAGATGAACTTTAATCATCCCGGCAGCTTTCGGGTTCCAGTCACGAAGGAGGCGCCGTTGCGGGTTCAGTCAGCACTCTGTGTATGGAGAACTCTGGCTGTAATTGCATCCCCCACAATGATTGAAAGCTTCCTCTAATGCTGAGCTACTGTCAAAGTACCGTCACACGACGCAATCTCACCTGGAGGTCTGAAAGGCGATGTGTCGCCCCGGCGAGATCGCCGTGAAATTGCTTGACGGTTGCGGCGTGTGATTGGGCGATTTCACGGCAATAAATCGCCCACCGTCCATCGCCTGATTCCTGAACAGTGCTCAGTAATCAGGCGCAATCGGCAAGGTGATATTTTCGTGTTTTGGCGTGTGACAGGGCGATGGTGATGGAAAGAGCGCTTTCTGTGATTTCCTGTAGGCGTGCCTCAGCGTGCTGTTGTCCGCGCCCCGTCAGAGATGATTGGTGTGGGCTACTGTGTTCCCATTGGCTGTCAGTTGACACCGCGCCATATTTGAAGAGCTGTCCGTTCAGCACCACACACATCTTCAGCTACACAACCGTCCGCAAACTCAGTGCAATTACGCGCGCCATTGAATAGCGCACATTGTCCACGTGTATTAAGTTGCGCTGTGTGGAGTATAGTGCCACACATGACAGCTCAGATGTTTGGCTACACATCGTGGATGGGTGCCATGGGCCACACACTACAATCACCCTACGTGTGTGAATTTGGTGACGCTGCTGGGTAAATTCTACTGTCCCACTCTGCGGACATCTACCTTGTTAGCTTGCTGAGCAGGCTGACCAATCGTAACGCAGTTATGTTGTCCAATGAGTGTGTATAGGACGCGGTGTAAACCACTGTGGCACGCCTATCTCCTCGCTGCGCTGAACATATACGCCCACATTGCCTTTGAGATTGCGGCGTGTGAAGCGGCGAAGGAATTAGGCAAGATTGGTTCCGCTGTAGGTGAGGCGATTTCCGAAGTGATACATCGCCTTAGCTTCAGGGCAAAATTGCAACGCATGATGCCACCATCGGCGATCTGAGGCGGGCACAAAAAACGTGAGTGCGCACGTCATATCGGCTCACGTCGCCAGGCGAGATTGCGGAGTGTGACGGTACCTTCAGTCATTTTGGGGGATGTGGTTGCAGCCTACGCTCTCCATACACACAGAAGTGACCGAGCCCACGCTGGCACCGCCATCATGATTGAAACCGGAATGCTGCCGGGAGGATTAAAATAAATTTTCCTCCTGGCAGCGGGGTGTAATGTGCAAGTGCTGGGCAGGTTCCAAACACCAATAAGCTGCAAATTAATCCCATATCTGCAGTTTAATAACATTTTTCCATTTAACAGGTTTCCTTTAAGATTCTTAGAATATTTGGATACATTAAAGATTTGCCATTTATTCCACATTGTATGTCAAGTGACAGATCTATTTTTAATTCCAAGGTTTTTAGATGTAAGTGTAAAATTATTTTTGCCTGTATCTCCAGCAATCTCTTGCATTTATTATTACCTTTTTTATTTTATTTATCAAAATCACGAAAAGGTCATGGATACAAAACAGCCTACAAGATATGAATACATTCTGAGCAGTGGTGTAACTTGAAACTCATGGACCCTGGAGTGAAAGCTTCAATGGGGCCCCCAATTATTGGAAATCTTTAATAGCATTAGTCTTTTTCTATAGGTCAAGGGGACTTTTGGGGCCCCCTAGGATCCAGGGCCCGGGTGCGATTGCAACCCCTGCACCTGTTATAGTTACGCCCCTGATTCTGAGACTATATTCTTGACCAATTTGGCACTCTACATAAGGTAAAACTTTACAAAAAAAAAGCATGTCAGATCAGAGGCCACTCATCTAGCTGAATGAGTACTCCTGTTTTACATTGATCAGGGGCAAACACACTGAAATACCACAAAGCCTCTAATTGCCCAGAACAGATGTGTATTGTCACGGGGTGGTGTAATAGATAGGGAATAAGAAGGCAAGATGGTAAGGTGGGCAAGGGCGTTCAGGGGAGCTAGTCTGGCCCTGGACTTGGGGTCCCTGACTAACCTTGTTCCCAAAGGTAGTTCTAAAGGTGTGGAGGTTCGGGCTGCCACCCTAGCCCTTTGCTCCTGCTTAGCCCTAGGCTAAGAGTCCCTACCTCCACCCAAGAACCAGTAAAACAGCAGCTACAATGGAAGTCAATGGAAGCAAAAACACAAAAAGCTAAGTTTAACTCACATCAGCAGCACTCATTGACAGCAAAGCAGTGAACATGTGACGTGTATATACTCTAATAAATCTTAGGAGTGAATCAAAACCCTTTTAAGCTTTTAATACAAACAGTCTTATTAATGTCCAAGTGACCTGGTTAGGGAAAAATGTATTATAATTGAAAAATCAATGGCAACTCAAATAGGTGTAAAAAAGGATGCCTTTTTGGGATTCAGAACAGGTTTGCTATTTTCAAAATAATTAAAACATTACAAAGATCTATTATCAAATTGTGCAAGAAGTATCCCTTATTTTAGAGAGCAGGAACAGGACAGATGATTTCAAAGTGAAAAAGCAATGGCTTGTTAACAAGTCATGTCCCCCTCAACAACTATTTTGGAAGCTCTTTGTGTACTATCCAAAGAGTATGCTTTCCAGCAGCTGTGCATTATAGCTATACAACATACTGGGCAAGTGCAAGACATGTGAGTGGATGTCTAGCAGCAGTGACTCCACCAGACGCTGAACAGTATAAAAGTATAATAAGCCATTCAATGAAATGTCTGGCAGTATACGTAACATGACAGATAGGGAGAAAATGCCGTGAGCCATCTGCACCACTGCCAGCAAAACTATGTATAAGGCAAACAAATAGTATGCCTGATTAATGATTGGCATCGGTTATTGGTGAATCAAAGTTGACCCTTTGGTTTGGTTGGAGACCTGCACTTTATCACTTTACTATAGGGCAGGTCTCAGCGCTGTCATATACTAAGCGTTAAGGTCACAGTTGCCATAGTAAACGCTTTTGCTATGGCAACAGTGACCTCACCACTTACAATATGAAAGTGCTGAGACCTGAGCTATAGTAAAGTGAAAAAGCGCAGATCTCAGCACTGTCATATTCTAAACGCTAAGGTCATCATTGCCATAGTAACCGCTGTTGCTATGTACAGTGCTAAGACCTGCGCTATAGTAAAGTGGTAGAGCCCAGGTCTCAGTGCTGTCATATAGCAAGTGGTGAGGTCATCGTTGCCATAGCTATTAGTGGTTATTATGGCAACATTGACCTCACTGCTTACTATATGGCTCTAAGACTGAAGAACCCGTGAGAGCTCTCTGCACAGTGCTTGAGGACCTGGCACTGCAACATGTGACTGGGTGATATCACTTGGTCACGTGATCAGGGTCCTGGAGGCACTGATCACTGCAGTCTCCGGCATGAGAACATCTCTTGACCAAAAACGGATCCTCACAAAACGCAGCCAAAACGCTGTGTGTGAATCTAGCCATATAGTAAGCAGTGAGGTCACCGTTGCCATAGTAACTGCTGTTGCTATAGCAACAGTGACCTTACCGCTTACTATATGAAAGCGCTGAGATGTGCTGTATAAAGCGGTAAAGCGCAGAAGTTACAGCGCTGTCCATAGCAACAGCAGTTACTATGGCAATGATGACTATATGACAGCGCTGAGACTGGCGCTTTACCGCTTTTCTGTAGTGCAGGTCCCAGCACTGTCATTCAGTGATCAGAGACCACGGGGAGCGAATGTGTTTTTCCTCCCAGTGGTCTCTGATGTAGCATAACTGAGTCTGTGCAGGAAGAGAGATGAGGATGAGGATTGTGGAGGGGTATGAGGGTGGGAGGAGGTAATAAAAATGGAGTCGCTAAGTGTCTGTGTTTTTTTTTTTTTTAAATAAAATAATTTTTTGCTATGTTGTTTCTTTTTTACTATTTATTTGAGATTCTTAATGGCCAGGTCTAACTTGACCTGACATAAAGAATCTTGGGGCTTAATACAGCTGGCAATACAAAGCTAGTGTTAACCCGTTATTACCCAGTGTGCCATCGCCACCAGGGCCACTGGAAGAACCGGTAAAGTGCCTGGAAATGATACTATGATGAATGCACCATTTTCAGGGGCAGCTGCGGGCTTCTATTCTTTAGCGTAGGGGCACCCTAAAACAATGGGCCCTCACCCCATTGAGAATACCAGCCGTCAGCTGCCTAGTTGTACTGTGGCTGGCAATTAGAAATAGGGCGAGGTAAAATTTGCCAGCCAAGGTAAAATTACACAGCTGAGGGTGGCAGCTCGCAGCTGTCCACTTTCACTGCTCTAGACTTAAAAATACTGTGAAGCCCCACTCGTTTTTTTTTATTATTTGTTTTTTTTAACACCCTATGACAGTAGGTTCATTGCCATACCCTAATGTGTATGCCAACCAAGCACAATTCACTGTCCAGATCGTGGAAGTGCAGTCTGACTGCAACAGCCAATCAAAGAGGTGCTTCACATAGTGTGAGCGTCTGTGATTGGCTGTTTGCCTGACAGTGCAGTGAATATGCAAGTAGCTTAATGGGTGGCCGGAAGTAATTCAACAGAGACTGATCTGTCCTGGAAGTGATTCAACAGAAGTGGGAGAGAGTGAGCTGGCCAGGGGGCAGAAGCAGAAGTCTGGTAAGCTTGATCTACCTGTTCTTCTATCTATCTTCACTAGGTTCTGTCACTCAGAGCAGATAGCTGTATGGCAGAACAGTATGCAGACAGTGTACATCATGTCTGTTTACGTTCTCAGCCATCTCTGCCTTTTTACAGCCCTCCCAGACCTCTTTAAAGGGTCCAGCAGAAATTGTGTTTCCCATTGACTTGCATTGTACTCACTATTCAGAATGAATACGCAATTATTGCAAAGTACTCGTTAGGAGTATACCGATTATGAATAATACGGTAATAACCCTTGTCTTTCAATTGTGTCAACAGCGGCCTCTGGTGGCCGAATAACAACATTAATGCAGATGATTAAACTTATATATATATAACAGAAATATACTGCTGTGGGCACAGAGATACATATTAATACCACACTGGTGAGCCAGCACACATCTGTCACCAATTTCTGGCTTCAGAGGTCCAATGACATCTAGATGATATAGAGTCATTGCTTCTGGAGCTATCAATAATCACTTGAACCTCCAACTTAAGATCCACTGGGATGACACCAATTTTTTATTGCCTAACAACCCACAGAAAAAAAATGTAATGCCGAATAGTCCTTTAAATGCTCTCTCAGAATGTCCACCCAATGTCTCCATGGGGTAGTCACTATTACTTAGCTTGTACCCTCTTATACACAGACTGTGAGGTGATTGTATGGGTCAGATCAAGGGCAGACTTAATATTGGGGCAGCCTAGGCAATCACACTGGGGCCCAAGAGCTAAAGTGGCCCATTGCACAGAACTATTGTACTGTAATGTACACAGGGAGATATTTCTGTCTCTGTCCACCACTGGCATCATAGAACAAAAAATAGAAGAATGGTGCGCCAATAGGGAGAACCTGTAGGATTGAGGGGGTCTTTAGCAATGTGATTGTGCTGGCCACTCACCTGGGAAAGTTGTGCCGATGCCGCCGCACAACTGAGGTTCACGCTTCCAGATGAGGATGCTGGCTGAGACACAGCTTGGAGAGACTGCTCTGAGGGATTCTTCTGGCGGTGGTCAGGTGACCAGCCCACGTAACTGCTGTGGGCGTTCCGCAGTGATGTCACGGCAGGTCCTATCGTCTACTAGATTATGCCAAGAGCAGCTCCACACCGCTCTCCCCGAAGGGATAAATGCAGATCACAGGAATACAGAGTGTGCGGTGTTATAGGAGCGCTGGAGCAAGGGGACCAGAGACTTATTTAAAATGTACAACCCTAATATATTAAGTCAGTTTGCTCTCTAATGCCACAAAGCGTTTCAGTAGCCACCGCTATCTTCCTCATGTGAACCACCTACCAAATCAGTCCACTCACCCGAACTCCAGCATAAGAAGGACCTACTCTTCATTGCAGGGGGGAAGTCCCCATTACCGAAGAGGAATATAAACAAAATAAATGGCGGTCTAATGGAGCGCTAAGAAGGAGAGGATTACTAATCTTATATTAAAGCAACCAAACCTTTATTAAGTTGTCCCCTATACGCCACAACATGTTTCGACAGTCTACAGCCGTCTTCCTCAGGTAGAATATCACCTGAGGAAGAACAGCTGTAGACTGTCGAAACATGTTGTGGCGTATAGGGGACAACTTAATAAAGGTTTGGATGCTTTAATATAAGATTAGTAATCCTCTCCTTCTTAGCGCTCCATTAGACCGCCTTTTATTTTGTTTATATTCGTGGTATCCCTATTGGGAGGCTGGCAGGAGCTGCTGTGGGAAGGAAGATTAACTTTTAACCCCGGAGCCATTCACTGGAGCAAAAGGACCTGTGGTTGCTGGGCGACTGGAACCGTTTACAGGGAACCAGCGGTGACGTGTTTCCGGGTCCTGGATCACGTGAGGTTGACATCCTGAAAAGGATCTCTGGAGCGACAGCGACAGTGCCTGGCAGGATCTGGAAGTCTAAAGTCCTGAGCGATAACTGGTGTTGTGCGGAGGCGCACAACACACCAAGGTGAGCAATACTGCTACCCACTGACCAATTTAGTGTCTCAGGTGCTTCTCATTTGCGCCCCTCTGTTTTTGTTTCTTACATTACCGAAGAGGGGCTCATTCTACTTGGTCTACTAGCCAGGCTCAGCTTATTTTGTTGCTTGTCCCAAAACCCTAGAAAGACCTGTGAGAGTGAAGGAAAGTCATTGACTGGGTATCTGTAGGGGGCCCGAAGTCAAAGCAACCAATAAAGGGAGCAAGGTGTAAGAAGCCTCTCAAGTCTTACTCACTGTTTATGGGGTTCATTAAATAACCAGTCTACTACTCTAGACAAGGGGACGGAATGGTAGTATCTTTTAAATTTAAGTAGCCCCGTACCCCCGAAATGTAATATTTTAAGAAAGTAATCGTAGTTTTCTGATTTCACAACTGCACAAAGCCTTTGAAAAATAGACTTTTATTTCTGTTAATCTTACAGCGTTTGTTATTTTATCCCTATGCTGTTTGTGACAACGGTATAAATAAAATGGCCTCTTAAACCATTCCACGTATATTTGGAAAGTGAATTACGAACATGTTAAGAAAGTCAAGTACAAAGTCAGTACTGTGTTATTAATTGGTGCAATTGCTTCTCGGCAAAACAATTATTGAACTGATTTTCAGTTTATGTGTGAAGCATTTGACTTCATATTAAGGAGACTGATCAGGCTGTGAAAAGCAGACCTGACCCCATGTTCTTTCTGAAAGAAATTGTGTTCGGGATTAGTTAAAAAGTACAGAACAATATATATTTTATTGAAAAATAGAAAATGTGCTTACATACTTGTATATCTGATTCAGAAACTGTTGAAATTTACTATCTATTCAAGGCCCCTTTCACATCAGCGGTAAGCGCTGACCGCGGCAGGTGCGGTGAAAATAACGCATCTGCCGTAGTTACCGCATAACGGATGCACTTGCGGTTCACCTGCGGCAAGCCCCATGCAATGACTATGGGGCTTACGGCAGGTGCGGCAAGTACGGTATAGTTGCGGTTTCGGCACTTGCGGCAGATGCGGCCGCGAAAAAAGCACGGTCGGCTGCGTTTTTTTCGTAGCCGCACCTGCCGCAAGTGCCGAAACCGTACTTGTCACACCTGCCGCACACTTACCGCAAGCCCCATAGACATTGCATGGGGCTTGCCGCAAGTGCATCCGTTATGCGGTAACTGCGGCAGATGCGTTTTTTTCACTGCAAATGCTGTGATCAGCGCTTACCGCTGATGTGAAAGGGCCCTTAGATAGATAGTAAGTTTCAACAGTTTCTGAATCAGATATACAAGTATGTAAGCACATTTTCTATTTTTCAATAAAATATATATTTTTATGTACTTTTTAACTAATGCCGTGATCAGCGCTTACTGCTGATGTGAAAAGGCCCTAAAAAAATAGTCAAGTCCCCTAGACCCCCAGAACCACGAGGAGTTCTGGGTGTATATCTCAGATCCCTGCCTGAGAGTTCCCCTATATAGTAGCATCCATAAACAGATGAATAAAAAAAATGTTTCTAAGGATCATTTACAATATGCTAATTAGCGCTTTCACTAGTCGACAGGGTATTAGTTCTCTCTACTAGTCAGCCCACTTAGCTCGTTATCATGCCCCAGTGGGTGTGATAAATGCTTTGCATAGCATCATCATAGCTTAGTGTAAAGCCCCGGTCACACACAACGAGATCATTAGCGATATCATTGCAGCATCACAGGTTTTGTGATGTAAACAGTGATCTCGCTAACGATCTCGTTATGGGTGACACTTAGCAGCGAATCAGGCCCCCGCTTTGAGATGCTGATCATTAGAAAGTGCTCTGGGTCATTTTTAGGTTGTTGGTCTCCCGCTGGGAACGCTGCATCGCTGTGTTTGAAAGGGACAACGACCAACGATCTCAATACTACCCCAAGAGTGACAATTCCCAACGACCTCCTATCATTCCGGATCGTTGCTGAGTCACTGGTGAGATCTGACTGTTTGACATCTCACCAGCGACCACATAACGACGCACCAACGATCCCTACGGATTGTTGTCGGGGTCGCTGTTGCATCGTTGTGTGTGACGGGAGCTTAGCACTCACTATTTAGTGCCTCTGTGTGTATGCACTCCCAGCTTCAGATAGGCTCACCGCGCATGATCAAAAGTCGTCCTACACCTCTCTGAAGCTAAAATGTATACACCCGGCTATGGAGTAGTGTACATAACCAAAAGTATTTATGACGATCGATCATCGATCATGCGGTGAGCCTCTCTGAAGCCGGGGGTGCATACACCTGGAGACAGAGACGTACACTTGTAAGTGTTACACATTTGCACGCAAACTACGATGATGCTGTGCAAAGCATGTTATCACAACCACAGGGGCATGATAACATGATATGTTGTCCAAACTAGTAGAGGGAACTAATGCCCCATTGACTAGTGAAAGCGCTAATTATCAAATAATAGATGATCTTTAGAAATACATTTTCTAAAGATTAGTTTATATATGCTGCTCTATGGGGGAGCTATCATGCAGGGATCTGAGTTATACACCAGAACGCCTCGTGGTTCTGGATGCATAGAGGACCTGGCAGGTTCCCCTTAATATAACTATGTTTCAACAGAACAGCAGGCCATTGTGTGGATCGCCAGGCTTTAAATTGATGTGCTGCCCCTTGCATGGATGAATAAGGCTCTATGTTGAAACGCGTAGGATCGTCTGTTACATGCGGCTAACTAATGTCTTGTTCTGGCCGTCTGCACACTAGAATCATTTAATATGTATTCAATACATTTTTTAATTGAAAAAAAAACACTTTCTTTTTTGAGTGCTCGATCCACCATTCTTGATAGTCTTACATATAGTATAATGCACCCCTATAGTCCTCCTTAGAGTATAATGGGTCCCACATTGATTTACATATAGTATAATGTGCCCCTATAATCCTCCACATAGTATAATGAGCTTCCAATAGTCCTCCATATATTATGATGCACTCTTCATAGTCCTCTGTCTGTTAAGTGCACCGCACAGTCCTCCATATAATAATATTAATCATTTTTATTTAAATAGCATAAAATGTATTCCTCAGTACTTTACAATTCAGAGGGGACATGTACAGACAATATGAGACAATACAAAGTAACACATTAATCAGATACCAAGAGGAGTGAGGGTCCTGCAACGCAAGATATATTCTATGAGGAAATAGGGGAGGCACAAAAGGTAAATGGTAAAAAGTGCCGTCATATACGGTCCAGCCATCAATATAATAAATAGGGGATTCTTATAGGTCATTAATGAAATGGATGGCTCTTGTAGCGCAATACATAGAGATGAGGGAGGAGATATAAGGAGGTGCAGAACTGTGCAGGGCTTTGTGGGTAAGAGTCATAGTTTTATATGGGCAACCAGTGCAATGACTGGCAAAGAGAGGAAGCAGCAGAGAAGCGGTTGAAGAGGAATATAATCCTGACTGCTGCATTTAGGATGGATTCGATAGAAGAGAGTTTAGTAAGAGGGAGACCGATTAGTGGAGAATTGCCATAATCCAGACAAAAATGAATAAGTTTGACAGTGTTTTTGCAGAGTCAACAGTAAGAAAAGGTTGAATTCTAGAGATGGTTTTGAGGTGTAGTTGACATGAGCGAACGAGTGATCGGAGGTGGGGGTGAAGGAGAGATCTGAGTCAAATAAAATCCCAAGACTGCGGGTGTGCTGCTAAGGAGTAATGGTAGAAACCACACACGGAAATGGAAATATTCAGTTTAGGAAGGTTAATAGAAGGAGGAAATATGAGAAGTTCAGTTTTAGACATATTCAGTTTAAGGTAGAGAGTGGACATGATGTTAGAGACAGCAGATAATCAGTGGTATTTTGTAGTAATGTGGGGGTGATGTCAGGAGACGATGTGTATAATTGGGTGTTATGAGCATAGAGATTGTACTGGAAACCAAATCTACTGATGGTTTTTCCAGTAGGGCAGTGTACAGAGAGAAGAATAGGAGACTAGGAACGAACCCTGAGGAACCCCAACCGGGAGGGGAGGAGGAGAGGAAGAGGAGCCGGCGAAAGATTCAATGAAGGAGAGTTAGGAGAAGAATCATGGGAGAGCAGTGTTCTTGATCCTAATAGAGTGGAGCACAGAGAGGAGGAGCTGGTGATCAACAGTATCAAATGCAGCGGAGCAATCCAGGAGAATCGGTAGGGAGTAGTTATCATTAGATTTAGCTGTCAGCAGAACATTAGAGACTTCAGTAAGGGCAGTTTCAGTAGAATGTAAAGAGCGGAAACAAGATTGTAGGGAATCAAGAAAAAATTTGTGGCACCCCTGCGACCAGGAGGCCACAAAGGGAACTGCAGCAGGAAGGTAGGAACGACAGTTGCACCCCAACACCCTCACAGATAGCCCACACAACCACTAGAGAGCAGCAGCACCCAACCCGGAGCCCGGAAACTCTAGGCGGGCAAGGGGTGGTGGGTTTAGAGACAGTGGGTGGGCAGGCAAGCAGGTCAGGTGACAGAGGGTAGGTATAGAGCAGGGGGAGGAGAAAGGAGTCAGTAGGCCGGTGTAGGCTGAGATGCAAAGACAGAAGCACATGTCCTGGAAGAGTGGGGTGGATGGAACGCAGAATCTGGAGAGCCAGTGCGAGCCACAGAGAGAAAGCCTATCTGGAGCCAGCACCCCAGGAGTGTGAGGAACGAGAGGACCAGTGATACTGGGTCCTAGAAACATGGCTGAGACGGCAGACTGCAGGCGGGGTAGCCCTCCTATTGAACCCACAGACACGGTTAGAAGGAGCCTGGTAGAGCCTCACCCAGGAGGACTATTGGAGGCTAGGCTAGCAGCAGAGTGTCGGCTCTGACGGGGACCGTTGATCCACCCGGTATCCCAAGACAACCGACGGGGAACTCTAGTTTCACAGTAGGGTTCCCACCCCAAAGGACGAGTAGCTCAGTGGCGACCACGAGGGCCTACAGGGGTCTGAGCCACCGCCATACCGTCCGGAGACACGCACAACAAGCGAGAGAGAGAGAGAGAATCTGAACCTGGAATGGTCAGAGAACGAGTGAGGGGTCATAGAAAGGAACAACCTGGCTGCAGGGAGTAAAGGGACCCGGAGGGGAGAGTTGTACCCGTGTAAAGACTTGTGAACTGTGACTAAGCTGTAACTGAGAAGCTGAGAAGTAAACACGGTGAACCCTGACTCTGACTCCCTCGCATGATTCTGCCTGCACATGATTCCCTCCAAACAGGTCTGCAGAAGATTACAGCCTGTCAGCTCTGAACGCTGAAGGAGGATTTCTGCAGCATCAGGACAGTAAGTGCACTGCACCCAGCACCAGCCAGCATCATACCCTACACTATAGACTCTATCATCACTGCCCCGGGGAACCTAGTTCTACCCACGGAGAACTATTCCATCTTAGCTGCCATTACATCATCCCCGGAGGTTCTGCAGCAGCGGTGGTCCCACTACTGACCATACACCGTGGGTGGCGTCACGACTGACATTATCCCCTGTAAATATCCCCCTTTTCACTGCCAGGCCCGGGACACGGTCCGGACAAGGACCACCCGTGACATCCCCAGTAGCAGACCCAGTCCGGTACTGAGTACCCCGTCCCAGTGGGCTCGACAAATTGTCTTAGGGAGAATGGATCAGATGGGAGAAGACAAAGCATTCCAGAAGGTTAAAGGTGAATGGAAGATTAGAAACAGATCTGTAGTTAGCAGAGCATTTCCTGTCAAGGGATGTTTTCTTAAAGTAATGGGTGTATGCTGACGTGTTTGAAGGAGGAGATGAAGACACTATAGTATAATGCACTCCCCATAGTCCTCCATATTGTATAATGCATACCACATACTCCTTTGGCCACCAGTATACAATGATTCAAAGCACTACTACAGTGGGAGGTTTTTTTTTCACTGCTGTAGTGGCGTTTTAAATCTAAGCCTTCTGTACCCTGTCATATACTCACCTTCATGTGGTGTCACATGTTACCTACCTTGCTCTAGTCCTGCAGCACCATCTTTTGCTTGTAGCTTTTGACTGGCCAGAAGTTAACTTACAAGCAATCAATGCATCTCTATGAGAGGCAGTGCAATGCTCCCATAGAGATGGAGCTGCCAACAGGTCACTTTTCGCCACAGACCAACTGAAGCATCGCTGAAAAAGGATGAAGGTGGCGAAAGGTGAATATCAGACAGGTATTGTCACGCTGATGGGTGAGAACTCACTGTGCCATGAGGTGAGGCTTACAGAGGGGGGTAACTAACTGGCTATGTGGTTTTCATTGGAGTCACTGGTAGTGTGGTTAGGCTTGTGCCACAGGTAGCCACTAGGTTCCACTCCAGAGTAGTACCCAGGATTGCAGCAGCTAACTCCAGGGATCAAGAATGCAGGTATGGACTTAGGTAGATTAAGGATGCCTGGTAGTGATGGGCGAATCCTAAATTACTCGGAATCGCTTGACTCTAGTGAGTCCGAGCCCGGGACTCGCTACTCGTTGCGAGTCTAGCGAGTCCAATGTTAATGAATGGGGAAGCGAGTAATAGCGAGTAGTGTGCGATTTACAAATCACAGATGTGTCTCGGAAGCTTCAGCCTGAAGCAATCCTAGTTTTGCCATTGATTTGCATTGGACTCGTTTACTGTGCAAGTAATCGCTGGGAAACTCACACAGATAAGAGTCCGGCTGTCTCCTCTGTGCTGGCTGCCGCAGCTCCAGGGTCCTAGAGCCCGCCTGCTGCCTGATGTAGCAGAGCTGAGATTGTTCTCAGTCTGCTCATCCCTGTGCATAGACATCTATATCTATGCACAGGGGATGTAGCAGAGAGGACATCGCATTTTGGACTGCGTCGGACGGAAGAGGATTTTTTTAATGAAAGATGGAGTCCCTAATGGCTTTTTTTTTTATTTCTAATCAAAAATTTTCTCTGTGTTGTGTTTTTTTTAAAACAATTTAATAGAAATTCATGGCGGCCATGTCTAATATTGGCGTGACCGCCATAAATTTGGGGCTTAGGGCCAGCTGATAATACAAAGCTGGCCCTAGCCTCTTTATTACCCAGCGTGCCACCGCCACCAGGGCCACTGGAAGAGCAGGGTTCAGCGCCAGAGGATGGCGCTTCAATGAACGCGCCATCTTCTGGGGCAGCTGCGGGCTGCAATTTGCAGCGGGGGGTGCCCAGAAAGCTTGGGCATCCCTGCGCTGCGGATTCCAGCCCCCAGCTGCTTAGCTGTACCTTGCTAGACATAGAAATTGCGCAGAGCCCCACGCATTTTTTTTTAATTATTTCATGAAATTCATGAAATAATAAAAAAAGGGTTCCCCTATATTCTTGTGTCCGGCCAGGTACAAATAGGCACCTGGGGGTTGGGGGCAGCCCGTCGCTGCCTGCTGGATCCGGCTGGTTCCAGAAATACGGCGAAGACCATGTAATTTTTTTTCTGAAAAATCAATAAAACAATCCTAAAAAAGGGACTGCATCTTTATTAACCCCTCGCCCATGGTCCAGGGCTTAATAAAGATGCAGTCCCTTTTATTTACATTGTTTTATGGATTTGTCAGAAACAAATTTCACGTGGGCTTCGCCGTATTTCTGGAACCAGCGGGATCCAGCAGGCAGCGACGGGCTGCCCCCAACCCCCAGGTGCCTATTTGTACCTGGCCAGACACAAGAATATAGGGGAGCCCTTTTTTTTTAATTATTTCATGAATTTCATGAAATAATAAAAAAAAAATGCGTGGGGCTCCGCGCAATTTCTATGTCTAGCCAGGTACAGCTAAGCAGCTGGGGGCTGGAATCCGCAGCGCAGGGATGCCCAAGCTTTCTGGGCACCCCCCGCTGCAAATTGCAGCACGCAGCCGCCCCAGAAGATGGCGCGTTCATTGAAGCGCCATCCTCTGGCGCTGAACCCCGCTCTTCCAGCGGCCCTGGTGGCGGTGGCACGCTGGGTAATAAAGGGGTTAATACCAGCTTTGTTATACAAGCTGGTATTAAGCCCGAGATTCTTAATGTCAGGCCACGTTTGACCCAGCCACTATGAATCTCCAATAAAGGGTTAAAAAAACACAACACAGAGAAATTTTTTTATTAGAAATAAAAAAAAGCCATTAGGGACTCCATCTTTAATTTAAAAAATCCTCTTCCGTGCGACGCAGTCCAAAACGCGATGTCCTCTCTGCTACATCCCCTGTGCATAAATATAGATGTCTATGCACAGGGAATGAGCAGACTGAGAACAATCTCAGCACTGCTACATCAGGCAGCAGGCGGGCTCTAGGACCCTGGAGCTGCACAGAGAAGACAGCTGGACTCGGCTCGCAAAGAAACAGCAGTTACTTTGCGAGTTTCCCTGCTATCACTGGCACAGTAGCCAGTGATTACTCGCAGGAGTCTAATGCAAACAATGGCAATCCTAGTTTTGTCAGCGTTTCTGACAAAACTAGGATTGATATTGATTTGCATTGGACTCGTGCGAGTAATCACTGGGAAACTCGCAGAGTACCGAGTCCTGCGAGTCCCTTACTACTCACATGAATTTCTATTAAATTGTTTTAAAAAAAACACAACACAGAGAAAATTTTTGATTAGAAATAAAAAAAAAAGCCATTAGGGACTCCATCTTTCATTAAAAAAATCCTCTTCCGTCTGACGTAGTCCAAAACGCGATGTCCTCTCTGCTACATCCCCTGTGCATAGATATAGATGTCTATGCACAGGGAATGAGCAGACTGAGAACAATCACAGCTCTGCTACATCATCTCTGTGAGCAGGCGGGCTCTAGGATCCTGGAGCTGCACAGAGAAGACAGCTGGACTCGGCTCGCAAAGTAACAGCAGTTACTTTGCGAGTTTCCCTGCTATCACTGGCACAGTAGCCGAGTCTAATGCAAGTCAAAGGCAATCCTAGTTTTGCCAGCATCTCTGACAAAACTAGGATTGATATTGATTTGCATTGGACTCGTTGCTGTGCGAGTAATCGCTGGGAAACTCGCAGAGTACGGAGTCCTGCGAGTCCCTTACTACTCGCCGAGTAACGAGTCCTAGCGAGTAGATTCGCCCATCCCTAATGCCTGGTACAGGCTGGATGGCTGGTACTGTCAGGATGGCTGGTGCAGACTGAATGGCAGATTCTGGCAGGACAGATGGTACAGACTAGATGGCAGGTGCTGGCATGATGACTGGTACTGACTGGATGGCAGGTGCTGGCAGGATGGCTGGTGTAGGCTGGATGGGATATTAGAAACAGGTGCACAGAACTAGTACATATGCAGGAGCAGATATATGGGACCCTCAGGAAAACAGACAGGTACTGGGACACAAGAATAGGTTACAGGAACACTGCTATGGGTCATAGAACCTGAAAACCACCAAATGTAGGAACAACAGGCATTACACATTGCCCAGGCATCTCCCAGAGAGGGAAAATGCCTCAAGTACCTAGTGGCCTCCTGCCATTGGCTGGGGACAGTACCAGAATGTACATACTGCTCCTTTAAGAGGAATGGAGTGCATGCATTCAGTGACTTCAGCATGTTCCTGGGAATGGTGGCATGCACAGACCCTAAGAGCAAAGAGACATGGCGGTTACTGGAATCGAAGCAGTCGGGCGACTGAGTCGTTATGTGTGTCCAGATTCCATGCCATGTGGAGTGGGCAGATGCCGGTGGCATTATAGCTATCAGGACATTTAGATGTAAAGCACCAAAAAAGCGGTGCAATAAAAAAATGCTGTCGAGTGCGTTAAAGGGAACCTGTCCCATCTTAGAGCAGCATCATGTAGAGGTAAAGACATTGATTCCAGAAATGTGTCACTTACTGAGCTGCTTGCTGTCATTTTGATCAAATTAGTGTTTTCTCTGCTGCAGATTTAGCAGTTTCTGAATATGCCAGACTAATGGTGGGTTTACACGCTCCAACGTCGGTCTGATATTGGATCCGACAGCGCGGGAGCGCGCTTTTTCTGCCCAGATTTCCAAGATCGCATCGGAGATTTACACAGCGCAATATCGGCATACAGCGTCTCTACGATGTCTACTCCCCCCTTGTACGGCCGACCCAGGAACGACCATTTAACATGGGAGAGAATAGGGGACGTTGTACTGCACATTGTAGTTGGGCATTTACACAGCCCGATCCGGCTCCAACCTCCATCCAATATCGGGCCGTTGGAGAGCACGCTCATTCGATCCCCGATATCGTTTTGGCATCGTTCGTGCATCGTATTGGACATTTATACCATACAACGCATGAACGATATCAGGGCCAACGCAAGAACCACGTGACCTTTGGTCGGAGTTGGAAGCCGATATCGGGACGTGTAAACCTACCATTACAGACTACCAGAAAATGATAATCTCCAGTTGATTTAACAGTGATTTTATCAAAACTACACTGAGCAGCCCTATAAGTGACGCATGGCTGGAATCAGGATCTTGGGCCCCATATTATGCTACTCTCAGATTAGGTCGCAAAAACCTCATGACAGGTTCCCTTTAAAAATTAAAAAATACTCACTTCTGCTCTTTCCCCCACTGCTCCGGTCTCCGTGGGGCTGTTTTACAGCTGTGTACATCTTGGCACATCTAGAAATGTCTTTTTTTTATTTGCAGTATAAAAAAAATAAAAAAGAGAGGCCTGATTATTGCTGATGGGCATAATTTAATTGTACCTAGAATATTAACTACACAATACACAAACGTTTGACACATTTTGGTTCATTTGTGCAGTATGTATTGTTTTCGAAACTTGCACATTTAGTTACACAGAAACGCACTTCAGTGGACGTGATTTATTTTAAAGAGTCCAAACGGCCATGTAAGATCATATCCACATGACTGAGTGCAATATATCATCATTCTGTTTATCCTGCTTCTTTAGCTGTTGCACAGTTTACGCTCGGTGTCACTTCAGGTAGAGTGATTTAATTTCATGTCAGTTGATATGATTTTGCAGTAATAATTTGTAAGGTACCTTTACACGCCCAAGTACGGTGTAGCAACTGAGAGGCAATCCGGAGTTCCGTCACTGTTGCCCTGAAATTGCTACGAAATTGCGGCGTGTAATTGTGGAACCCGGTGGTGATTTTGAAAGTTGCTCCCGGTTGCGATTTCAGAGCATTGTTCAAAAACCAGAGGCAACCCTCAAGGTGAATTGCCCTGGTTTCGGCGTGTGAAGGGGTGATAGGGATGGAATCAGCGTCGCCTACTGATTTCCCAGAGGCATGCCACAGCATGCTGGATACCGTCCCCAACCAGCGATGATTGGGGGTTGGATACTGTGTTTCCATTGGCTGTCCCTTCACAGGGCGCCATATTAGAACAGCTGTGCATTCACCACCACACAATGGCAATGGCGTCCTGTATTATTCCTGCACAGGCTGGCCAATCATGATGCTATTACGTTGTCTAATCAGGGTGTTTGGGGCGCAGAATACACAATTCTGTCACGTCTATGTTCTTGCGGTGCTGATCATGTACGCCCACATTCCTTTGGGGATTGCGGCGTGTGAAGCAGCATCAGGAGTCAACCGGATGTCTCCCAATATTGGTGTGGGAACTTCCGGGACGACACATCACCTTAGGTTGAGGGCGTGTAAATGCGCCTTTGGCGTTCGGAGGCAACCGCGCACGTTCGGTTGCCTCCGATCACTGCCAAAAGTTGCGGCGTGTAAAGGTACCTTTACGTAGATCTGATTTGTCTTCTCAGAATCTCTCTTGGATGTCTGGAATTGTGAATGTTGTACAGCACATAGTTGTCCAATATTTTTATTTTTATGTTTGCATCAGCCTCAAATTGTGTTACAGAAAAGGTAATAATGCACCCTAGTCCCAGGTCAAGGTGTTCTCGTATGACATGTTAAAAAGAACTGTGTACTATTTTACAAATTGCAAGGTAGAGTTGTTTTGTTTACTTTCAGCAATATAAAAATGTGGTGTTTCTGGTAAAAGAGTGGTGACATCTCCTGGAGATGAGGACTGCCCTCAACATAGTTTGTCTTGTGGTATCTTCAGCAATTAAGGACTAGTTCAAACATGTTTCACCTTTTGGTGGCCTCAAGGGTATGAAATGAGTCCTTATACCCCTGAAGATGCTGCAAGGCAAAACATGCTGTGGAAGCTATAAGTGGTTATAATTTAGATTGCATGATATCCAACACACTCTATAGGAGGAATTAGCAAATAGGGAATAAGCATTTTAATAAAAGTTCGTTGATCCTAAAGGAAATTACAGTATCACAGCAGCAGAACAAGGACATGCATTACAACATTAACAGTGGAGTTTTATACATTCCTATTCATAACAGGTCAGTACAATATACCATAAAAACAATAATACCGCAGTCACTTGTAAAGTTTAACACACAGGTTGCTGTACATTCCCATAGCAGTCGGCACATACTATTTCCTTCTTACACCTAAAGGCCACTTCATACGCTAGGATATAGGTGAACGATATCGTTAGCTATGTCACATGACCGCGATTCTTCCGACATCGTTAGTGCGTTGTCACACGCAAGGATATCGTTAACGATCTTAAATTTGGCAACGCACCAACTATTTGGAGAAGAACGTTTGAACGATGTAAAACAGCGGCAGGAATAGGAGAATTATGAACGACATCGTTCAAAAAGGTGTCACACTGAACGATGTTGCTGCTTCCCAGGACGTTAATTGGATGACGAATGATAGATTTGAGATCCGGATCTCAAATTTTGGATGACCGTTCTAACGATTTTTCCTTCCTGCATCGTTTGTTTACGCGCAACGACTCACTAACGATAACGTTTGCACGATCACAAATCGGCGACCTTTCAACGATATCCTTAACGAGATCCTAGCGTGTGAAGCGGCCCTTAGTAGAATTAGCCGGTTACTGAAGGTGCCCCTCTGTCTCATGTAATGGGTGAGCAATATTGTTCATTACCGCCATACATTTCTTCAACCAGGATACTTTTTTACAGTTGACAGTCTGCAAATAGTTATTAAAAATCAAAATATTTCTAGATTACTAAAATAGTTAATGCAGTCCCATGTCCTGTCATATCACCTGTAATGGACATTTCATACATGAGGATGGAGAAGAGAATAACGTACCTATTAGGAATGAATTCATAACCTTTTGTAATATCTCCTTTCACTTCAAAAATACCAACATGGTGAAGAGCCCATTGACGTACACCTGCAGTACTTGATCGCTTTATAATTATTATTTCCCTGTTAGATTTTATTTTTCATCTAAACATACCATTGAAAAAGTATACAAGTCAAGAAGTAAAAAACCTTGAAACTATCGATGGCAAATTTGCTAGGTCTAGCTCATACACATTGACTATCCTTTAATGTTATGTAGGGCATATTTAAATAAGCTACATAACTATTTATTCATTCTTTTGTGGTGTACGTTTTTGCTTAAACATAAAACTTTAATCAAGTTTGTACAATTAACAGCTGGATAATGTTCCTAATGTTTGAATATTTTCTGGTTCCGGCTTCAATTCAAAACACAATGTTTTTATTTGTGCAAGAATGGATCATTGTTACCTAATGACCTTGTTAGTTTTGCTATAAAATAGACACCTTTGCACATTCTAAAAATATAAAAATGTGACGTGAGACAGCCAATGAAAAACTTGTGAATACGTCACAAATTATAGTCTTAAGTTATAACTTCTTTCCTTGTTATGCTCACCTTCCTAGAACTTTTTCCACAGCCGTTTGGATGGTCCCGAATGGTTTGTGACCTGCCGGCATCTCCAGTGTTTCATTGAGTGCACCCGGAGGTCACAAATCAATACATCTCATCCTGGCCTTGTCATAGCTGTTAAAGCCTCCGTCACACGGGGCGACATCGCCGCCCATTACAGAGGTGACGTGGGGGCGTGGCCTATGGGCAACGACATCGCCCCTACGTCACCTCATGTAAAGGGGGCGGTGCCAGCCGGTCACCTGGTTTCAGAGCAGTGCTCTGAAACCAGGCAACAATCATGGGGCGATGTGCACACATCGCCCCATGTATCCGGGCGCCGGCGACCCGTCAGGCGATGGGAGCCATAGGCTCCCATTGTCCTGCATCGCCGCTGAGGTTTTCAGACACCCCGGAGGCAATGATGCCTGACAGATCGCCGGCGCAGGGCTGGAGGTGTAGCCCCATGTAAATGGGGGACGGCGACGCTGGCGGGGCGCCAAAAACATGCGCGCACCCGCCAGTCGCTGCCGACATCCCCAGCACTGTCGCCTGGTGTAACGGGGACTTTATAGAGATGCATTGGGAGCTTGTGATGTAATGTCTGACTTTTGGCCAGTCAGATGTTACGGGCACAAGATGGTGCCGCGGTATCCAAGTTGGGTCAAGAAAAGATGAAAATGAGTATATGACAGAAGGCAGGGGATTTAAATTTAAAGCACCACTCCAGGGCTGGAGAAAATACACTGGTTGGTGATTTGAAGAGACTTTTTGGCCATGCAAGAGAAAGAGGGCTTGAACACTAGTGCCACCTACGAGGCGCAGTAATTCTAAAAGTCTTAATCGACCCTTGAACAAATCTTTTGAAATGACTTAGATTAAGAAGCCAAAACAAACACTTTCTTTGCAGACACTTGTAATTGTAATTTCCCCTCCGCAAAGCGAGAAATCTGATTTGGCTGAAAGAGAGGCCTCTGACTGGTATCTAAAGGCTAATGTCTCTTCTTGTTTACAATGACATGCCTGGCATATCAATGTAAGGAGACAGTTTGGCCATGCAATTCTTCTTGTGTGATTTCACTTGCACTTGAGTGCCCCTTACTGTAAGCTGTATTGGGACGAAGTGTCTCAGGATCCACGCTGCTGAATGAAGGTTTGACCCTGAGGAAGTAGCATGGTAACGCTCCCATATGCGTAGGAATAAAGAACACCCGTTGAAACCAGTGTTCCAGTTTCTGGTTTCATTCATTCAGCAGCGCAGATCCTGAGGCACTTCGTCCCAATACAACTATTGTTTGCCACATCGATCGTGGATGTGTGTGTCCTGCAGCAGATGTATTCAGGCGCGCTAGTTGTGTGTAGCACCACTTTTCCAGGTGAGCAGCTTTCAATCAGGTTCTTGCCGATATCTGTAAGGAGATAAGACCCTATTTGGGCATTGTCTCACCCCCTATAGTTCCTTACTGTAAGTAGCAGTCCTAAAATTCAATATAGACCCTTTAATGAACTTTTCGCATGACTTAGGATAAGAAGCCAAACCAGACACTCTTTGTGTAGTAATTTGATTTGGCCATATGAAAGGCCTCTGACTGGGGTCCAAGGGCAGAGACACTTTATGCGAGATGCATGCAAGATACTCACTTAAGTATCCCATGACTCACCCGGAACGGTCCCTGTCTCTCTGAATGGGAGCAAGTCAGCTGCATGTGTTTCTATACAGCTCAGTGCTCTTCTCCAGAGAGCTGGCAGCTGTGCCGAGTGAGTCATGCAAGACTCATGTGAGTTTCACGCATGCATCTTGCATAGTGTGTCTCTGGAAAGAGACATGCTGACTTACAGGACATGCAATGCTCCTCTGAGAAAATTAATAAGCAAATAGCCTCTTCAGAGAGATTCTGGTTTGAATATTATCACGAGGCAAGACACCTTAAATGGTCGATAATGATTAGGATCACCAATTCCAGTTTTCGGCACTAGAGTTCAAGACTAGCATTGGGCAAACTCACCGATGCTCAGGATTGGCGGACTTGCCCAGACTTTTTGTAAAGTCTGGGTTTGGGGCCGGACGTGACATGAACTTGAGCCCAAACCCCAAACTTGGACTTTAATTTATGGGATGGGGCAGGGGAGCTGTAAAAGAAAGCACACAATTAATAAACATCATCATTATACTTACCGAATCATGCTGTCCCGTGTCTCGCTGTCCCACCACATCTACTTCTGGGGCCACTCATTAACTTCCGGGCATATTCACTGCCCTGGCTTCAACAGCCAATCCCAGACACTGTGAGACAGAATGAGCCTCTGTGATTGGCTCTTCAGATAATCTGTAATAAGCACCTATATTCTCGTAAGGTAGACTTTATAGGCTGGGTTCAGCTTACTCCAGCAGCCAATGACAGATTCCCATTGTCTGTGACAGCATCTGTGATTGGCTTGTGGTCTGTCACACATATTGGAGTCTAAAAATAAATAAATTTAAAAAATTACATAGCGCTCTACAGTATTTTTGATTCTCAGCACATATAAAGCTGACAGCTAGGGGCTGCCACCTCCAGCTGACTGGCGTCATCTTGGCTGGCGATCAAAATATAGGGAAACCCTCTATTTTTTAATTATCTAAAAAAATAATAAAAAAATGCATGGGCTCCTGCCATATTTTGATCACCAGCCAAGGTAAAAACCAGGCAGCTGGGGCCTGAGATTCTCAGCATGGTAAGGCTCAAGCGTTCTGGGCCCCCCGTGCTGAAAAACGCAGCCACCCCTGGAAATGGCGCATTTATCATAGCACCATTTCCAGGGACTTTACCCGGCTTTTTCAGTGGTCCTGGTAGGAGGTGGCATTCTGGGTAATAATGGGGTTAATACCAACTTTGTATTGTCAGCTCTTACTAAGCCTGAAATTTATGATGTCAGGCTAAATTAGACCCAGCCATCATGAATTTCTAGTAAACTTAAAAAAAAAACACAACACAGAGAATTTTTTTTATTAGCAATAAAACACAAAACACATTTAGGAACTACATCTTTATTAGAAAAAAAAACCTAAGGGAAGGTATGCAGGTTAGTGACAAAAAGTAACACAAAAACGCAGCAAAACTGCATTTAAAAAGCACTGTTTGCTCAGACCCAAAGAGAACCAGTCTCCACGAGCCACAGGCAACCTGAATCAGGGACAGTCTCCATATTTGCAAATATTTACGTTAAACACTGAAACGCAGAATTTTTGAGAAAACATTTTAAACAGAAGAAAGGGGATCTCCATTACCTGGATGGCTAACTTTTTTCTATCCTGTTAGGTTACAATGACAGGTATCTCTCTACAAACACATAGGTGCACACGTGGTCAAAATTGTTTTTACCCCTCGTTTAATGAAAGAAAAACCCACAATGGTCACAGAAATAACTTAAATCTGACAAAAGTAATAATAAATAAAAAAAATCTATGAAAATGAACTAATGAAAGTCAGACATTGCTTTTCAACCTTGCCTCCCCAAAAAATAAACTCATGAAATAGGCCTGGACAGAAATGATAGTTGTATTGGGACAAAGTGTCTCAGGAACCGCGCTGCTGAATGAATGAAACCAGAAACTGGAACACTGTTTCAACGGGTGTTCTTTATTCCTACGCGTTTCGCAGCGTTACCATGCTCCTTCCTCCTATGGAATTCTGATGAATTCACCAGTGCTGCTCTCAGACCTCTGAGGACGATGTTGTTTCAGCCAGATGGAGTTGCTCCCCACAGGTGGAGTGGAGTCCCCAAGGCAGAAACTGTAGTACTTGTTATCGTGGTCACAGGCACAGGGAGGTAGCTCTGCAGGCGAGAGGCTGAGTGATTTCTCACAGCAGGAAAGAATGACACACCACATGTTGCTGAGTCTCTGTACTGGTTTACTGATAACTGTTAGGCACTAAACAGGTTTACAGTGTCGGGTAGCTGGCCTGGGTAGTAACCAGTGGATGAGGTGTCTTTCAACGGTATTCTTTCAGCTTCATTCTTTGTCCTCACTTTCTCTATCTGCGCTTCTCCTACTTCCTTAGCGCGGCCCTGCAGTGATCCACTTGTTCTGCACCAGGCTCACGGGTCTGCTAGAGGTTACCCTTCTCACCCTGAGGGAATCCTTCCCTGGAAGGGGCTCAAACCCTGGACGGAGATCCTGGTGGGGATGTGCTTGGACCTGGGTCGCCTTTGCCTGAAGACCCACGACCCTCCGGTGTTGGCGGCTCAGAGCTGAACTTTCCTGCACCGCACTCAGAGCCGACTCTCCACTATTTGGACCGGGTTACCAACACCCTCGGGCTCCCCCTTCGCGTCTGGGTCACCACTCTTTCTGAGTGCCCTCCTCGACTTCCCACAACAGGTCGCTCAGTCTGGTGGCCGCCATGTTCACTGACCCTGAGGAAGGTGCTGGGACAGCACTGAAACGCGTTGGTTATGGCTGAATAAAGGATCTGATGGTGGTAACAACCTTTGTGAAGTACTTTGATTGAAGCAGCAGCGCAGACCGTGGAAACCATTCCTGTTTAAAGCTTATGTTTGTGTACACGGACAGGTGGTATGGGTTCAGAAACTGCAGAAAGTCAGGACAAGTACAGGTACTGGAGACAGACTGGCAGGATAGGTTCTGTTCCGGAGAAAGAAGGCAGGACAAGTTTGGGTACAAAGAGAGGCAGAACAGGCTCAGGAACTAAGGCAACCGGCAGACATCAAACTGGAGTACTGACAGAATCAGACTAACCAGGAACCTAATTGCTTTGGCTCCTCCCTACAGGGGAAAGTGCCTTAAAGGGAACCTGACCCCTCCAAATGACCCCCAACTCTATTAATACCTGTCCCTGCACCCTTAAAGATCATAAGCAGAGGTCCTTTTGCGTAAAAAAGCGTCCAGTAACATTGTGAAAAACGCTATTATAAACTTACATGTCAGGGACTTCTTCACACTGAATAAGTCTCACAGGGCGTTCCTGGAGACTCTAAGCCATCCTGACCCGCTCATTATCACGCCCAGATGGGCGTGATAACTAATCCTAATCCTCCTTGCCCTGCAGAGAGGGCGTAATAGCCGGTGTGACGCTATTTGCATCACATCCGGTCCCTGTGACGTGTGTACACCCTTTTGGTGTAAGCCGACCTCACCATGCGTATTGCGCATGTGCGGCTTGTCGCCTTACACTTTAAGGGTGCAGGGACAGGTATTAAGAGAGTTGGGGGTCATTTGGAGGGGTCAGTTTCCCTTTAAATACCCTGTTGTGTCTTCCAGCCATAAACTGGAAAACACCTTCTGAGTATGAACACTGTTTCTTTACGAGGCAGGAAACATGCACGCCCCCACCCAAAGGTCTTTGTCAGGAGACCTGCCTGATGTGCGCGGGCACTGGATTGTGAGGACTGCAGGAGGAGCAGGGGAGTGATCAGGCCGGTCATGGCAGTGAGTATGTCGGGGTCCCTGCTGAAGAGGGTAGAAAGGATAGTGCAGGGAGGTCAGCATTACAATGTTCTCCTAATAACTACACTTGACAGAGCTACATACATTGATCACTGTGTATATATATATAATATATATATGGTATATATTTATAAATGAGTATTTTATGATTAAGGTGTCTTCTCCTATTTTCCTTTTTTACAGGATGTGGAACTGACTTCTTTTAAAGCATCAGGTACGTGGACAACATATTTGTTATATTTTACTATTCATTCTTATTCACTGTGTAAGTACTCTTTAAGTTTAGACATTCAGAAAATGTCACGCTTATGCTGCAATTTTTGAAACTCCAATACAAGTTAATGGAGAATCTTGCAGGATATGTCATAAGATGGATGTCATTGAATTAATCGGTCCTAAAAAATATTTTTTAATGCATTTTTCATGTTTGCTATTTTTGTTTATATAATTTGATTGCACTCTAAAGTTTACTTCATTTTTCACAAAGTTTGTGACATGACATAGAGGCAGGTATAACGTATAATGCCAATAAAAGTGCCCACAAACACTGCATAATCCCACATGGTAAGTCCTCCACAGTACCCTCCATAGGCACAGTATGATGCCTTATTGTACCCCCTTCAACTATCCTAAAAAATCGACTGAAAAATTACCAATTTTTTCTTTTTCTTTTTAAACTTCTGATTTTTTTTTATTACTAAATGAATGAAAAAAACAGACATTTTTTCATTGACTTAATCATACTGACGAGAAGAATCATTCTGCAAGGTCATTGTTAGCACAGAATGTACATCGTAAAACAAATAAAAAAAACATGTCAGAATTTTTTTTCTTCACAACTTCACCACATTTAGAACTTTTTTTCCCCATTTTTCAGTAAATTATGTGGTAAAATGAATGAAGTCATCCAAAAATGCTTGTCCTGCAAAAATCAAACCCTCCCATGTCTATGTGGAAACAAAATGTTATGGCACTGGGTAGAAGGGGAGAAAAAAACAAAAAGGAGGCTGTGTGTTTGTGGTACACATCTGTGTGTATGCTTGGAGTACATGTGTATGTGTATGTGTTCTCGGTGTACACGTGTGTGCTCAGTGTACACATATGTATGTGCTCAGTGTACACATATGGGTGGGCTCAGTGTACATATGTGTGTGCTCGGTGTACACATGTGTGTGTTCATTGTATACATACGTGTGTGTGTCCTCAGTGTACATGTGGCGCCCCTGCGGTCTGGTCGCCACAGAGGGGTACTGCATTTTTCCCACAGGTGTGGTATTCCTGTTCTCAGTAAATGGGATGGTAAGTCCAAGATACCCAAAAAAGCACCCAACACACCTGGTCCCAGGGATGGCGGGCGGACCCGTCAGAGGGAGGGCCTAGTTAGTCAGCGGAACAGCGGGGAGAAATGTGGAGGGTGGTAAGTTAGGAGAGAGCCAGTCAGAAAGGAGTAGTAGGAGAGTCGAGAGGAAGCAGTGGGAGGAGAAGGATCCAGAGGATTGAGCGGAGAGGAGCTCGTCCTGGGTCCCGGAACAGCAGACTGCAGAAGGACAGAGAAAGCCCTAGGGGCATGGGCAGTGAGTGATCCACCCGTGCGCCCAAATCTGATGTGAAGCGGAAGGGCAGGTTGAGAACCAGGGACTGGCCCTGAAGGTGGTGAGGAGATGCTACGTTCCAACCACAGAACCGGAGGCCACAAGATCTAGAAGGAGCTGTGGCCAACTCCCGACACATCCGCCGAGAAGGTAGCCATACTAGGGTCAGGGGACACGATCAATCGCCCAACAGTACCCGTGGCTGCTGGATTAGGGCACTGTGTGATGAGGCGTGAGCAGGAGTGAGGCGGACAGGCAGCGCTGAGAGAGAAAGCAACCCAAGAAGAAATGAACATGAAGGGGGGTGTCTTTGACGAGCTTTCCCTGTTGTTGAGGACTATCCAGACTGAGAATGTGCAAGGACCGTATCACTGATAAGTGTGGAGTTAAGTAAACCAGGTTTAGAACTCAGACTTGTGTGTGAGACTGTTCATTTCCCGCCTGCGGAGTGGTAGACTGATAAGACGCGCAGGTCGCAGAAGTCCCGCCAGATAATCGTTCCAATTCCCCTATCCCGCCGAGAACAACCCTGCTGGCCCTCCATCATCTGAGCATCACTCCAGTTGCCCTGGGGAACCACTCCACCCGTGGAGAGCGAAAACCACCAAAGCTGCACTCCCATCATCCTCAGAGCTCCGGCACCGCAGCGTCGGCCACTAATAGCCGAATACCACAGGTGGCATCACGACAACCATCCCTAAATCCCTATTCCCCAAACTTTTAATTGACACCACCAGGGCCACAAAGCAGGGTCTCGACTTCCGTTACTCTCCCCTAGTAGAGCTGTTAGCCCGGTCTCCGACTACCCCACCGCCCTGGGGCGGGCGTGTCATACATATTTGTGCATGTTCAGTGTATACATATGTGTGTGTGCTCAGTGTACACATGTGGGTGTGCTCGGTGTAAACATGTGTATATGTGTGTGCTCAGTGTACATGTGTGTGTTCGGTGTACACATATGGGTGCTCAGTGTACACATATGTGTGTGTGCGCTCGGTGTACATTTGTGTGTGTGTGCTCGGTGTACACATGTGGGTGTGTTCAGTGTACATATGTGTGTTTGCTCAGTGTACACATGTGTGTGTGTTCGCTGTATAAATGTGTGTATGAGCTTGGTGTACACATTTGTGTGTGTTCAGTGTATACATATGCGTGTGTGCTCAGTGTACACATGTGGGTGTGCTCGGTGTACAAATGTGTGTGTGTGCTCGGTGTAAACATATGTATGTGTGTGTGCTTAGTGTATACATGTGAGCGTGTGCTCAGTGTATATGTGTGTACTCGGTGTACACATGTGTGTGTGCTTGATGTACACATATGTGTATCTGCTAAGTGTACACATAAAGTTTTGGTCAAAAGTTTGCATACCCGGGCAGATTTTTTGCTTTCTTGGCCTTTTTTCTGAGAATATGAATGATAACACATAACCATTTTTCCACTCATGGTTAGGTGAAGCCATTTAATGTCAAACTACTGTATTTTCTCTTTTTTAAATTACGGTAAATTATAATGATAACCAAAAACATTCAAATGACCCTGATCAAAAGTTCACATACCCCAGTCCTTAATACCTTTGGCTCAGTGATGATGTCACATTGGATTATGGATGTATGTTCAGGGAGTTCAGAGAAGACATCTGTATTCTAACTAACTTCTGGGTCTCCCGACCTTGTTTAGTGGACAGAGTTTCCGCTATTTTTACTACAGCCGAGGCTCCTGCTGAAACCACTGGAGGTAAAGAAGCTTTCCCCACAGGAAACAGTTAG
The DNA here is from genome assembly GCA_033576535.1 of Allobates femoralis. Taxonomy (NCBI): domain Eukaryota; kingdom Metazoa; phylum Chordata; class Amphibia; order Anura; family Aromobatidae; genus Allobates; species Allobates femoralis. The sequence goes on along the minus strand of JARQOC010000008.1, from coordinate 48,823,064 downwards.
CTGATTGTCCTCACAAGATGCCCTATCTTTCCAGCAAATTGATATAGTAGACCTACTCTGGTTTTCTTCACTCTGGTTGGTGTATATTGTAATTTACTGGCTTCACCTTCTCTACTATTATTTTGCTTATTCCTTGCCACGTTGCAAGGAATTTGCTGCCTACTAGGGGCACAACTACCAGCAGTTAGTCCCCAAAACTTAAAGGTTCTTACCTTTGTGACACCTGCATATATCCCTGGACAAGTGTCAGAACTGTCTCCATTCTTTCCTAAATATTTGTAACATGTTCTACCACATTGTTATGCTGGATGGAATTGTTCTTCCATGCCTCGTTGGCTACGTCTAGTAACCCCTGGGAATGTTTGCCATACAACAGTTCGAAGGACTAGCAAGAAATCCCTGTAATTCCTATCCTTGGATGTGGCTCTGTTAGCATGTTCTTTAATGTTTTGTTAAAACTTCCTACTAGACTGTTTGGGGATGATAGACCAACGTGCGCAAATGTTTAACATTTCTAACTAGCAGAGTTCCTTCATGATTTTAGACATAAAGGGGCTCCCTATTCTGTTAAAATCTGTTAGGTATTCTAACCTGAGAATACATGCCCATGAGTTCTTTGGCAATGAGTGTAGCCAACACATGGAGCTCAGGAAACCGGGTGGCATAATCAAGAACTACTAGGATATGCAGGTGACCCCTTGCAGATTTATTTACTGGTCTCACTAGATCCATGGCCATTCTTTTGAATGGTACTTCTATAATTGGGAGAGGTACCAAGGGACTTTGAAAATGCGGCAAAGGACTTGTCGCCTGACCCATTGGCCATGAGTCACAATATCGTTTTACCTCTTGGAAGACATCTAGCTAATAAAACCAATGCAGAATTCAGTCCAGGGTTTTTTTATGCCCTGGAGTCCACAAAGTATTTGTTGGTGGAGCAGGTCCATCACCAGCCCGCAATTAGACTGTGGCACCACCAATTGTTCTACCATTTCACCCAATATTTTGTTGATTTGATACACCTAGTCTTGGGTCACCTTAAAGTGCATAAATGTGGTATCCACCCTGGGTTGTTGGGGTGCCAATCAACAATTAACATGTTTCCCCTGGTCTGGGACAAAGTAGATTCTCGTGGCTGTACCATACTGAAATCATCATCTGAAACATTTAAGTCTGAAAACTCAGGTCCGGTAGCAAGTCCTCTACTTCAACGACCATCACTTCCATGGGGAGTTTTCCTCTTCCCGCACAAGAGTAGAAGTTACTGTACCAGCTGCTGATTGGTTTCCTGCCACTGTTGACTAAATATCTGCTGCTTCCGGGTGGCCTCCCTAAGGGCATTCACTGCTGCCTCCATCTCTGCAGATATCCTTGTCTGGGTTTGCGATAATATAGACTCTGCAAAGCAGTGTGTCAAACAAAGGTAAATATGTATCTGTATACAGTAGTATACACTAAGCAGAACAGTGTGCATACAGTTAATGAACTACCCTGTAGATATCTCCTCCTGTTGGAAAGGTGCCTGGTCCCGACACACAATTCGGCATTAGTCTTTATCAGAGGTCAACAAAGGCTAAAGCCAAAACTTGTGGGATCTATGTTTATCATACATACAAATACCCCCTTTTGTAACCTGTCACATTCTAAAATATCTCCTCCTGTTTTGACACGACCCTCCAGGGCCTTAGGATACTCAGAACTGAGCTTTGAGGCCTCACGGGAGACACAGGGGTCGAGACCAGGCTCCTTGACCCTGATGGTGTCATTAAAAGTTTGGTGTGGGTGGCTCTCTTCTCTGGGGAAGGTCATGAGGCTAGGAGGGTTCTTTAGGGAAGGGATGACCAGACCTGGGGATAACTGTTTTACGTGACGCCATCCGCAGGTTGCGGCTATAGATGGCCGCCGCTGAACGACAGTTCCTCTGGGGGCTGGTGGTAGGGAGGCAGCAGTGTTGTAAAGCCTTCTACGGGTAGGGCTGATCCCCAGGGCAGCAGATGGTACCTGAGTGAGTTGGTAGTTATGTCTCTAGTGCTCACGACGCGTCAAGAAAGTTCACTGACACAGAGGGTTGCAGTCTTCAGATTTTTACTCACTGTTACTTGTGCAACAGTCCGCTGAGTGCTGGGTTCTCGTGGGCAGGGATTCAGCTACTCCCAGGTAGTAAAATGACACGTAACCAGTATCCCTTCTCTTTCCTTCCTCAGTCGTCTCACACTGTGCTTGCTTCGCCCTCATGCCTTGCGCCTCGCCACACAGAGCTCTGAGCCAATAGCTGTGGGTTTTTCTTAGGGCTACTTTGTAGTATCTCCCTTAGCCCTCTCTTTGCCACCTTTTCAGCAGTTGTGTGCAGTTGTCGACTGTGTCACCCTGGAAGTACCACAGCCTCCAGGTTTCTAGCTCAGCCTGGTCTGTCTTCGCCACTAGTCTTGGGGTCCCGATGTCCCTGTTCTGCGGCCTGGTCCCTCCACTGCCTGCGCCTGACAATGGATGTGAGCCCCACGGGTGGATCTCTCACTGCCTGTGCCTCTCTTCCTCCTAGAGCCACCTGGTTCTCCTTCTCTGCTCTTCAGTCAGGCCTCAGGACAAGCTCTCACTAGCTCCAGTCCTCTGTACACTTCTCTCAAGTTATTTTCCTTCTGTGACAGGCTTCCTTTCTCTAGCTTTCCTCCAACTCGACTCTAGCTGTTCAACTGTCTTTCTCTGCTGTTCAACTGTCTACCTTCTAGATCTTTCCCATTCTATTTATACCCTCTGTCACATGCCCCACATCATCTATGTGTGTGCTTCCTAACTTCACTCCTCCCAGGTGCTCCCTCTAACTACTTCCTCTCCACCCATCCCCACTACAATGGTTCCTTTTCCAGACAGGATCAAGGACTGTGCTCTCCAGTAGGAGTGATCTCGCAGTAACCCTGACCTGGACCTAGTGTAGTGCGTGGCCTGGGTGTCCCAGCACCGGTTTGTGCCCCTCTTACCCAAGAGTGAAATACTACACCCTAACAGGGGTGCAGTACCTCGGTGTCAACTGGATCCGCATGGGCGCCACATTGTTTTATTCTGCCTCCTAGTTTATATCTCTTTATTGACAAAAGAAATTCTACAATTTTTTTTAATGATTTATATTTAATAAATGCTATATTAATTTCTTCTCTCAAAATGGCTATTTTTTTTGAGTGAACGGGGTCTATGTTATCTCCTTAGCACTGTATTAGGGTATTGGTGGATTGCATCTATTGCATTGATCTTTGGATACAAACATGTCTTTATCCTCTATTTTTGGGCTGATGCTTTGCATCCAAGTGTGAACTAAGCCGAAGCTAAAGGGTCATACATAAAGAAATTTAATTTTAAATAATTTGTTTTAATATTTTTTGGAATAAATTGTGATGTATAGGACAAGGTGTGTCCCCTCTCACCATGAATGGCACACTTAAAATGATTTGATTTGCAGCTCTGACACTCAATATCAATACTGTTCTGCCACCGTTCAAACAAAAGAGGTCGCTCATTATCTGTTAGCGAGAAATATTTTCCAGCATAACTTATTTAATTGCAACAATGCAATTTCTTACTGAAAAGAAAACTGTAATAACTGCCCCCTTTTAACACACAAGGGGTGATACACACTTCCCCGAGTTCCATCAACATATACAGGTAATTGTGCTGCTTCCACAAAGGGCCCACTTCTCCACCTGCTCCCGGCTCCCCCTCTTTCACAGTCTGGCTCCTGCAACATGTTGCTGCGAAAACAAAAGCAAGTCAGTATAAGAAACTATTGTATCCGCAAATCACAGGCCTTATACGTTTGGTCTTTTCTTTATTCCAGCAAAATGCTCATCACAATATGCTCCGTGTCTTCTTCCTTCTGTCACAGTTTCTATGTTTTAGCAAATGAATGAGATGACCCAGACAAATCTTAAGATAGGAAAAAAAAAAAAAAAACTTGCATTCAGCGGTAGCTCCCAGCATTAAGCCAATTTAATTATGGAAAAATGTTTTTTTCTCGAGTTACAAATTTTAATGTTTTTACCGCACCCTATTGTACAGTATACCAATTCATTGGATGGTAAAAAATGATCGACCAACATGATTCTCCAGACTAGTGCAATTATGGCTTGCGTTTTTTATTTTAGGTAGTGAAAAAAATCTAAAGTTTCAAGTCAAACAAAAAATTAGCTTTGTGTCCTTATTTCCCGAGTTCCTAAAAAAATGTTTAAACTTAAACTTTTTAGTTTTATCTTATAGTCCCACAGTATTGCATTATGTTTTGAAATTCATGGTCACCTATGAAGCTCAGCCTGTGGCTGCGTTTCACAGGGTACCAGGATGGTCATGATGTGGCGCCCCACTGGTCAGGACACCACGGAGGGGTACTGCACCCATAAAGGAGTGTGTAGCATTCCTGTTGCTGAGGAATTGGGATGCGGCATGAGGGACCCTCAAAACACCCATTCACACACATACACACACCCTAGAGCAGGGGACCGTGGGTGGACCCGCTGTAGGGAGGACCCAGTCCCTGGGTGGAGCTCAGACGGGAGGTAGAAAAGTGTGCGGGTGGGAAGACAGTTAGTTTTGAATGGGGAGTGAGGAGTGGACGGCGGAGGTGCCGTTAGGACTGAAGGGGACCCTAGGGGCACCAGGTGTTGAGGTGCACCCAAATCCGGACCTGGTATGACCACCAGCCAGAGGGGTTCAGTCCTGGAATGGAGGACGGCGCGGGTTTTCATCCCCAAGCCGCCAAACTGGAGGCCCGAGCTTCTTCAGGAAGTAGTGTCCGACACCCGGCTCTCCCATAAAAAGGCCCCACTTAGGATCCCGAGGGCTCAGAGAGGAGACTCTCAGTTAGAGAGGATCAGAGGGAGCTGGCTTCAGGCTCTGCACCCAGAGGCACTGAGGAAGGCAGGAGAGGGAGAGCACTGGAAGGGTCCGGAGAGGAACAGTAGGCATTCCACCGAGGGACCCAAGTGCGGCATCCTAACTGCCAGCGACTACCCATGAAGACTGTGTATAAAGAACTGCCCGTTGCAAGTTATAAACTGTGTGGCGTATTTCATTCACCTGTGCCTGAGGAGTCGCCGAACTGTTTAATAACTCCCACCATCCACTACTGCCCCGGGGATCCTGCTCCACCTACGCGGAGCAAAACCAACTTCCTGCTTCACCATCTCCCCGGAGCACTGTCCCGCAGTATCATTACCGGAGCCGTAGGTGGCGTCACGAAATACTTTTACTTTGTTTTATTTACTCTTTTCAGCGACCATCAGGGCCATGGGACCGGGCAACAGGCCCCGTGACATCCACAGTGAAACCAATGCCCGGGACCGGGTATTGCCCTGCGGTGGTTCAATGACAGGGGCCTTTGCAGGTCCCTAGCTGTTATGGTAATTGAGCGTTGCCCTGCAATCAGGTTGTGGGAGGCCTTTGGGAGTCAATGCTCGGAACCACAGGTAACCACACCTTCTAATTATGCGATATCAGAGACTGTCAATGGCAATTATACGGTTAACAGAAGAGGTCAAAGCTATGTACCAGCTGTCGACTTTGTAATGTAGCTAAAATCTATAGTTCTCTCTACATACGGTCACCCCCGCAATCACCTACATGTATGTTATTATGCATTAACGCGTTAGTCTGTCATTTGCATATACCCTACTAAATTATGGCACCTACAGAGTCCGTAAAAGAGTTAAGCTGATTTTACACATCTAACATTTACAATCCGAAAACTGGTTTGTGGCAAGTCCAGATATTGCACTCAGAGCTTCATACAGCAAAAACACCCTGTGTCCAAAATACTCCTGATCCTGATCGTGAGTAATCACTCTGCATTACTCAGATGTCTAGTAGACAATCGACTATATAAAAAGCACTACTTAACAACAACAACAAAAATCCAATTTCATGCTGCCAGCAATGGCCCCACATGGAAGAGAAATGTTATAAGACCTCAGAAAGATAATAATTTCTTCATAGAAAGAAAGTGCAGGCTATCAAAATATCAGGATAGCTTTACTTATGTGAAAATATTGTAGCCAAAGTCATACAAAAATGTAACAAAGATGGAACTGCACCCATCTCATAGAGATGCCCAGGCCAACCAGAGAAGTTAACAGGAACATTTTCTGATGATTAAAGTTCAAGAAAATTGACATGCAAGTCTACTGAAGTTAGCGAAAAAAGTAGAAATCCAAACCAGGGTGAGTGTTTTCCATGACACAATAGGGCATACGCTGCAAAAGAATAGCATACATTGGTGTTGTCCATGAAAGAAACTCTCCTAAGCTTATGAACCAAAAAGCCTGTTAACAATTTGCCAGGGTGCATGCTGAAATGTATGCATACAATTGATACTCTGTACCTTGGAATTCATCACTCACAAGATAAATGTTTATAGAACTGATGGTTTCAAAATGGCTTGGCTTTGGAAAGGTGAGAAGTAGAAAGAAAAATGCATGGTGCCTCCAATGAGACATGGTGGTGGCAGGATCTCTACATGGGGCTGCATGATGCTGCTGGTGTCTGAGAGCTACATTTAATTTATAGTATTACAAATTCACTTTACTGTTCTATATTGAAATAGTACATGCTCCTATCACTCCATGCCCTTGGTAGATGTGCACTTTTCCAATATGACAATTACATTTTTAATTTCAGAGTGCTAGGATTTGTGGGCCTCCACCATGTTCAGAGTGCTAGGCTTTGTGGGCCTAATACATTTTTAATTTCAGAGTGCTAGGATTTGTGGGCCTCCACCATGTTCAGAGTGCTAGGCTTTGTGGGCCTCCACCATTTTCATTTTCAGAGTACTAGGCAGCTGCTTAGAAAAACCCACGACTGCTGTTTTTTAGCACAAGGGTTTGTTTAAAGCTGTTAAATTTTTATTATCTGGCCTTTCCTAACAATGATAGTGAACAAGCCATAACCCCAACAGGCTAATTAAGGTCCAAAATCTTGTCCAAAATATTATCTGAGGACACAAATCTCTAAGGGGCCTGTCACACAGTGCCACCTTGCCAGAGATGTCGGCGGTGACTGGCAGGAGCGCGTATGCTTTTAGCGCCCCACCAGCATCACCGCCCCCTGTTTACATGGGGAGACACCTCCGGCGATGCACCGGCGAGCTGACAGGTGGTGTCTCAAAACTCCGGCGGCGATGCAGTACAATGAGAGCCTGTGGCTCCCATCGCCTGTCAAGTCGCCGGCGGCCGTTTACATGGGGCGATGTGCACACATCGCCCCAGATCGGCCGCCTGGTTCCTGAGCACTGAAACCGGGCGGTCAGTAAAAGGCGTCACCATCACCTAATTACATTAGGCAATGCAGGGGCGATGTTGGCGCCGATAGGCCATGCCCCTGCATCGCCTAACAAATCGGCGGTACCGTCACCACGTGTGATGGTACCCTAAAGGTACCTTTACACGCGGCCACAGTGCCTAGCAACAGGTATCAACCGCACATTTTTGACGGATGATACCGATCGCCGATGCCGCATATACACGCCGCCATTGCGTTGTCAACTGAAGGTATTGTGGTTCCCCGGAAGTTCCCACAGATCATGCGGATAACTGCCTGTTGAATACCCTCGCCGCTTCACACGCCGCAACCACTAAGGGAATGTGCAAGTACATAGGCGTGACAGAGTTGTGTATTCCGTGACGCAAAAAAGTTGATTGGACAACGCAATAGCGTCATGATTAGCCAGCCTGCGCAGGAAGGCTGGCTAATACATGACGCCATTGCAATTGGGGACTGTGAATGGATAGCTCTTTAAATATGGCGCCCTGTGAAGGGACAGCCAATGGAAACGCCCCCACCAAAATCATCGCTGATGGGGCGCGGTATCCATGAGGCTGTGTCACGCCCCTGGGAATTCACTAGGCGATGCTGACTCAATCCCTGTGCCCCGTTTAGATGCCACTACAATGGCAATTGTGCCTTTGTGTTGCCTTGGGTTTTTGAACATGGCTCATAAACAGGTATCGGAGTCAACTGCAGGAAACCCGATGACTTTCCCAATTTACACGCCGCCATTTTGTAGCAATTTCAAGGCAACAGGCACAAAAATCCCCATTGCCAGGCAGTTGCTACCACGCAGTGGTGGCGTGTGAAGGTACCTTAAGAGTGCACAAAGTTTTGCATCAGCCCATTTTCCTTTTTGTCATTTTTAATACATAAAAGATTAAATTATTATTTATTTTTTTCCTCTAAATTATAAAGGCAATGTGTCATCTGTAAATGTATGCCTTTCAGAGATAATTTCATCTTCAACTTGCTTAACTTTTCACAATAACAATCATTTTGACCAGGGATGCCCAAATCTTTACCTGCCACTGTATAATGTATTTCTCACAAAACATCAATCAAATGTACAGTCATATGAAAAAGTTTGGGCACCCCTCTTAATCTTACTCATTTTTTTTTGTTTAAAATTGGGTTTTTGCAACCGCTATTTCAGTGTGATACATGTAATAACTGATGAACACAGTAATATTTCAGGATTGAAATGAGGTTTATTGCACTAACCAAAAATGTGAAATATGCATTATCTCAAAATTTGACAGGTGCTAAAGTATGGGCACCCTTCTGATTTTCATGATTTGAATACTCATAACTACTTTTTACTGTCTTACTGAAGCACTAAATTGGTTTGGTAACCTCATTGAGCTTTGTACTACATAGCACGTGTATCCAATCATGAGAAAAGCTATTTCAGGTGTCCACTTGCAAGTTGTTCTCCTATTTGCATCTTCTCTGAGGAGTGGCATCATGGGCTCCTCAAAACAGCTCTCAAATGATCTGAAAAAAAAGATTGTTCAACATAGTTGTTCAGGGGAAGGATACAAAAAGTTGTCTCAGAGATTTAACCTGTCAGTTTCCACTGTGAGGAACATAGTGAGGAAATGGAAGACCACAGGGACAGTTCTAGTAAAGGCCAGAAGTGGCAGGCCAACAAAAATATCAGAAAGGCAGAGAAGATTGGTGAGAACAGTCAAGAACAATCCACAGACCACTCCAAAGACCTGCAGCATCATCTTGCTGCAGATGGTGTCACTCTGCTTCGGTCAACAATACAGCGCACAATGCACAAGGAGAAGCTGTATGGGAGAGTGATGCGAAAGAAGCCATTTCTGCATGCACGCCACAAACAGAGTCGCCTGAGGTATGCAAAAGCACATTTGGACAAGCCAGTTTCATTTTGGAAGAAGGTCCTGTGGACTGATGAAACAAAGATTGAGTTGTTTGGTCATACAACAAGGCGCCACAAAAACACAGCATTCCAAGAAAAACACTTGCTACCCACTGTCAAATTTGGGGGAGGGTCCATCATGCTTTGGGGCTGTGTAGCCAATGACGGCACTGGGAGTCTTGTTAAAGTTGAGGATCGCATGGATTCCACTCCGTATCAGCAGATTCTTGAGAATAATGTTCAAGAATCAGTGTCAAAGTTGAAGTTACGCCGGGGATGGATCTTTCAGCAAGACAATGATCCAAAACACTGCTCCAAATCTACTCAGGCATTCATGCAGAGGAACAATTACAATGTTCTGGAATGGCCATCCCAGTCCCCAGACCTGAATATCATTGAACATCTGTGGGATGTTTTGAAGCGGGCTGTCCATGCTCGGCGACCATCAAACTTAACTGAACTGGAATTGTTTGGTAAAGAGGAATGGTCTAGAATACCTTCATCCAGGATCCAGGAACTCATTACCAGCTACAGGAAGCAACTAGAGGCTGTTATTTTTGCAAAAGGTGGATCTACTAAATATTAATGTCACTTTTCTGTTGAGGTGCCCATACTTTTGCACCTGTCAAATTTTGAAATAATGCATATTTCACATTTTCGGTTAGTACAATAAACCTCATTTCAATCCTGAAATATTACTGTGTCCATCAGTTATTACATATATCACACTGAAATAGCTGTTGCAAAAACCCAATTTTAAAGAAAAAAATGAGTAAGATTAAGAGGGGTGCCCAAACTTTTTCATATGACTGTATTTCATCCATGGGTAAAACCATATAATAGTGTCAAATAATAGAATACGTCAGAATACCCAGCTCTGTCATCTATTATTTTGCTATTTATAACCTAATTTTTATTATGGCTACATCATAAATAACTTTTGTACTTTGCACTTTGCTTCTGCTTAACGTTAATGTATCAACTCGGCACGGCATGAATCGCCAGCAAGCAGAGCATTTACTGTTCATCCTTTGTGGAATGAAAGAAATAAAATGGGGCTCATCTCTTTTAATTCTTTGAGATTGTAGCTATAAGCTCGCTTTTAAATTCTGCTAAATGGATGCGTATGGCTGCCCAGCACTCATGAGATCGTAGAGTATACAACATGCATTTACATAAGCCATATGCATGTATATATATATATATTTACATCTGTATACATGTTGCACAATGGCCTCCTGTTCAGTTTTATGTGTTCCTGGTTGACATTATGAAATGTTATGAGAGGATAATGTGGCGGAGTGAATAGACGATTTACATTAGCATAGGCTTTAAAATGCTGAAGCTGTACTTGTGGAAAAGCAATAAGGTTTTTCAATTATAACGTGCAGCTTTATACATTGATAGTTTAGGCTATTACTTTTTTGATTAATAGATTCTTAACTGTAAAACTCAGAAAAAGATAGGACTTAAAGGGGTTTTCCAGTCATAATAAAATGGATCATATACTGTATATGTATAGTTATTAAAGACATTTTTAAGCATCCCTTAGGCTGGCTTCACACCACAGTTTTTTTGATCCGGGGCTGTCCGGTGTAAGCCAGACAGCCCCGGACCGGTTTTTGGCCCCATAGTAGCCTATGGGGCCGGATGGTGCCGGATGGCAGCTCTCTGCCATCCGGTTTCATCACTCCGGGACAATCCGGGAGAATACAGATTATTCTCTCCGGACACACAAAAATGATGCTTGCATCATTTTTTTGTCCGGGGAGAAAAATCTCCCCAATTTGCCGGATCCCGGATTCAGCCGGATTCTCCTGGAGTCGGGGCAATCTGGCACTCCCTAACATGGGAGCCTATGGGGTCGGATTGCCCCGGACCGGCAGGATCCGGGAACCGGATACCGGTGGCTGCATGCCGCTGTTGTATCAGGACCGCGGCTAGTGCCATGCTAGCCGCGGTCTTGAAAAATCAGCAGCTGCGGCTGCAATTAGCATTTGGCCTTCCGGTTCTGTGTGCTGATCCAGTCGGGGGCTGTCCAGTTCTTCCCGGACAGCCCCGGACCGGATCACACCGTGTTGTGAAGCCAGCCTTAAAATTGGAGACAAAAACAAGAAGAGAGTGGGCGCTCCTAGAGTATTACCCGGTGGTCAAGTGGAGGTTACTTTAGTTATAGCTGAACTAACCTGGGCTAGTTATGCGTCCAGCATAACCAAGGTTTAGAGCCTTCAGTGACTACGCTCACCATATGATGCGCCCGGGTCCGGAAAGCCGCGGGTTACGTGAGTGACATCACCAAAGTTCCTCATGCCCCAGGTCCTGCTAGTCTATTGCTAGCGATTCCGAGCAGTAGTACCACTTACCCTCAGGCTGAATTAGAACAGAATGTCAGGTGTTCAAAATCAAAGGCAGGGGGCAAAGATTTCAAGTCAAACTCTTGTTTAAGGGTCACTACACATTATGGCAGTGAACTTTGCCTTCCTCAGGTGTTACCTGAGTTTCCAATTCAGTCTTTTATTAAAATTATCATTGACAGCTGGGGCATTCAGCAATTGCATTTATTTTGGAAAAACATGTGTTTATATAATGTTAAATTGATATAATTTACACATTTACATTTATTGAACTTTATATCTTTTTGATCAGTGGGACTTTGTCCTGAGGCGTCTATAGACTGGAGGGATTGCCATTCACAGAGCACTTGTCACGTGCTCAAAAAATTATCTAACATTCTCTGAATATGCCTGTTTTTTCTCGATTTTGTCCTGCGTCACTTTGTTGCAGAGTTATTCCCATTTGTTTCTTTTAGATGGCAGTATGTGAAATCTCTACTTGCAGTCCAATTGGGTATTTCTTCAGAGGTTTCTCAGGGGAGTGTGCTTTTACCCATTCCTTTTCAGATGCCACCAATCAGAACTCGGGAGTTGATCAAGCAGTCTATTAATTTGAAAAATTGCTGAACTCTGATTGGCAGAGTCTGGGAGGGGGGTTGAAAGTGTATGCCCTTGAAGAAGACTCTAAGGCGGAAGGCACACTATCGTGCATCAAACACGGAGTGTGTTTGATGCACGACAGTGATGCGAGTGAAATGCGTGTTTTTGGGTGTGTATGGTGCGAGTGTGGTGCGTGTGGTGAGTGTGCATGGCTGTATGCATGTGAGTATGCTGCGAGTGTGAAGTGGGACTGTGTGTGTGGTGTGTGAGTGTGATGCTGTTCATGGTCCTGAAGCAAATTTCAGGTCCATGGATAGCATTTTCCGGTGATTTTAAACACAGCGGCTCTCAAAGCCACAGTGTTTAAATTTGTTGGTTTCCCGATACAGTAATCAATAATGTGTCACAGCAGTGCTGACACATCATTGTCAAAAACTCTGGTATTAAAATAAGATTAAAGTTCTAGGGCTTATTAATCATTTTAACCCCCTCTGCAAGCTCTGCGCTGCATGTCAGCACAGAGCCTGCAGATGCAGCTAATAAAAGCTGGTATATGAAGGGTTATTGTGCTGTTGTGTGTTGCCATCATGTGTACACGGAGTGTGTATACTCTGTTTACACACCGTGACTTTCCACCCTGGCAGTTGAGGGGTTAATAGCAGTTTTAATCTGATCCCGGCATTTGTCGGGTTTTAGATTCAGTTTTATAAAAGCCGGTCTGCTTCAGCACTGAGGGTGCTGTCCGTGGTCCTGTACGTAAATTGCTTAGAGGACCAGCGACAGTGCTGTAGAAATGCAGAGCTGTCCCTGGTACTTACGCCAGGAGCGTACGCAAACAAGGGACACATGATGGCAACACAGAACAGCACATTAACCCTTCATATACTGGCTTTTATTAGCCACATCTGCAGGCTCTGTGCTGACATGCACTATACATTATTGATTACTGTACCGTGAAACCGGCAAATTCAAACTTGGTGGCTTTCAGAGCCGCTAAGTTTGAAGCGATTTTGACAGCAAACTCATGCAACTAGCGCACATTGTGCTGTATGGGTGCGAGATTTTCTCACACCCATACACTTATAATGGCCACTTGCACGTGAAAGTCACGTGCAGACGCAGCACTCGCTTTCAACTCACAATGCGAGTTTAGTGTGGGGGACTCGCACCAGTGTGCTCTGCCTGATAGGACAACATTGGTCCGAGTGCAATGCGAGTCTTTCAATCCTAAAGATGAGATAAGCTGCAAACAGAGATTTCCCATACTTAAATCCAAAATAAACAACTGTGAATAGCTCTGCAATTGTTTGATGCAGTGAAGAAAGAAAAAGAGAGGCAGATACATACAGGGAAGCTTAGGATTTCGTACAAAAAAATTTTTGTTTTAGCATACCGTATATACTCGTGTATAAGCCGACCCGTGTATAAGCCGACCCCCCTACTTTTGCCCCCAAAACCTGGGAAAATTTATTGACTCGTGTATAAGCCGAGGGTGGACCCCAGCACAGGTATACAGCCCCCAGCAGTGTGGTATACAGCAGCCTCCCCAGTGGTATATACAGGCCCCAGCAGTGTTACAGCAGCAGCCCCAGTGGTATATACAGCAGCAGCCCCAGTGGTAGTATACAGCAGCCCCAGAGGTATATACAGCAGCCCCAGTGGTAGTATACAGCAGCAGCCCCAGTGGTAGTATACAGCAGCAGCCCCAGTGGTAGTATACACGCAGCCCCAGTAGTATATACAGCCCCAGTGGTAGTATATAGCCCCAGTGGTAGTATATATACAGCCCCAGTGGTAGTATATAGCCCCAGTGGTAGTATATAGCCCCAGTAGTAGTATACAGCCCCAGTGGTAGTATATAGCCCCAGTGGTAGTATATATACAGCCCCAGTGGTAGTATACAGCCCCAGTGGTAGTATATAGCCCCAGTGGTAGTATACAGCCCCAGTGGTAGTATATAGCCCCAGTGGTAGTATACATACAGCCCCAGTGGTAGTATATAGCCCCAGTGGTAGTATATAGCCCCAGTAGTAGTATACAGCCCCAGTGGTAGTATATAGCCCCAGTGGTAGTATACATACAGCCCCAGTGGTAGTATATAGCCCCAATGGTAGTATATAGCCCCAGTAGTAGTATACAGCCCCAGTGGTAGTATATAGCCCCAGTGGTAGTATATAGCCCCAGTGGTAGTATACATACAGCCCCAGTGGTAGTATATAGCCCCAATGGTAGTATATAGCCCCAGTAGTAGTATACAGCCCCAGTGGTAGTATATAGCCCCAGTGGTAGTATATATACAGCCCCAGTGGTAGTATATAGCCCCAGTGGTAGTATATAGCCCCAGTGGTAGTATATAGCCCCAGTAGTAGTATACAGCCCCAGTGGTAGTATATAGCCCCAGTGGTAGTATATAGCCCCAGTGGTAGTATACATACAGCCCCAGTGGTAGTATATAGCCCCAATGGTAGTATATAGCCCCAGTAGTAGTATACAGCCCCAGTGGTAGTATATAGCCCCAGTGGTAGTATATATACAGCCCCAGTGGTAGTATATAGCCCCAGTGGTAGTATATAGCCCCAGTGGTAGTATATAGCCCCAGTAGTAGTATACAGCCCCAGTGGTAGTATATAGCCCCAGTAGTAGTATACAGCCCCAGTGGTAGTATATAGCCCCAGTGGTAGTATATATACAGCCCCAGTGGTAGTATACAGCCCCAGTGGTAGTATATAGCCCCAGTGGTAGTATATAGCCCCAGTGGTAGTATACAGGGCCCCAGCAGGGCCCCCCTCATAATTTGGCGCCCCCACCTCAGTTTCTGGGCCCCCCCGCATGCAGCGCTGCACATATACATTACGTGTCTAGCAGCTGTTACCCTCCGGTGGCAGATCGCGGCTCCCGGCTCCGGGCTCCATCTTCCTCGCTGTCTTCCTGCTTTGTGACCGCCGCGATGACGTCATCGCGCCGGTCACATGACAACCAGGAAGACAGAGAGGAAGATGGAGCCCGGAGCCGGGAGCCGCGATCTGCCACCGGAGGGTAACAGCTGCTAGACACGTAATGTATATGTGCAGCGCTGCATGCGGGGGGGCCCAGAAACTGAGGTGGGGGCGCCAAACTTTGAGGGGGGCCGTATGACTCGCGTATAAGCCGAGGGGGGGACTTTTCAGCCCAATTTTTGGGCTGAAAAACTCGGCTTATACGCGAGTATATACGGTAATTCTAAATTTCAAGTGTGGCACCCCTGCGGTCTGGTTGCCACAGAGGTACTGCAGCTAAGCCATAGGTGTGGTATCCCACTCCTAGGTAATGTGGGGACATAAACCGGAGACACACATACCGCACCCAGGAGGTAGAGGAGGTGGAAGTCACCTCATACGAGGAGCCCATCTTTTGGCAGGAGGAAGGAGTAGGCAGAAGGGGTGGGAACAGAAGGTAGAAAAGCAGAGAGGAAGAGGAGGAGACAGAACAGACAGAGTTCAGTCAGGACAGAAAATCAGTCATAACAGTCTGCTGAGAGGAACACCAAGAAATTATGGAGTTCTAGGGGAGGCTAGCACCAGGGGAGGAGTGGGACCAGTGAGTAGGTCGCCACAGAACCCTGGCCAGAGGGACCCCATTTCAGCAACCATCCCGAGGTGGTTGCTGAAGGAACTCGGTTGCAAGAGGGGACCGGACCCGATCTAGCAACACACTTCAAGGTGAAACTAGGAAACCGGAGGCTACTAAGCTGCATGCCCCGGTAGCCATCAGTCGTGGACACTCTGCAAAACAGTAGCTATGTCTTGGGTCAGGGGATGTAACACCCGTCACCCGACAAGGCTCGCACCCACCTGATCGGGTCACTGTGCACGAAGACGCAGGGCAGGAGAGGAGAGTAGCCAGCAAGGGAAGTCAACCAGGATAGGCTTATAGTTGGGTGTCTTGATGAAGTGAACCCAAATTGCCCAGGAGTTGACTGGAATGCTGACCCAGAGGACACGGTGCTCCTGTTGGTCTGGACTGCCGAACTGTGAGTAAAATTTTAAGAACTGCAATCCTGGTGTCCTCCTGTTATTTTGCGCGCCCTCCCTGCCACCTGCTGCACCCTACCTATAATATGCAAAGTAGCTGAATGGCTAATGAATGCTTGGCAAGACTATATGCAAAGCTGTACAAGTGTGAATAAGGCATAAGAGGCATAGCAGAAAACTGCTTATAGATACATGGAAAAAAATGAGAACTTGGCAAATGCATTGACCATTGCGTATGAACCCGGTAACCAATGTCAAGGTGTTCCATCCTGCCGGGTCCTAACTTTGTGCCTCTCTCTGCAGCATCCATTGCATGTATGGGTATATGTGCCACTAAGTGCAATAAAACCCTTGCTGGTATGAGTATGTCTAGGACCTAGGTTACAATAAGATGTGGAGTTTTAACATGGTTACTGGGCGGGGGAGGGTGCACGGTTAAAAAACGTATTCACATTAATACTAAAATGGTCCCTGACTTCAAGACTCCGACTCCACGACTCTGACTCCAAATCCACAGCCCTGGTTAAGCCTACTTTTCTTACTAAAGTTATAACAGTTGTATACTTCACTTCCATAGCGCACATAGGTTTTGCATGTCTCCTAATTTCCAGTTATTGGATCACTCATAGTCACATGGATTTTTTATGTTTCAGAGGCATAAAAAGAAAATAGTGCGGCGTTCTCCTAAAATGAGGATATAATTGGTGAGCTGTTTGGCGTTTATGCACCCACCTAGGAGGGAAAGTATAGACGCATTGTAAAAGACTGGATAGCATTCCAGAAGGAAGGTCAGCCGCCTTGTCGGTAGACTATAGGATTTACCTCCAACAGGATTACCACAGTAGAGCTTGAAGAAGTATTGACTGCAGTGGGCGCTGTAATGTCCACACGATATGAGGAATCCACAAGGGTAACTTTAACTGTACTTTATTCTTCCATCTTTCTCCATCATTATCACATACAGTCTTTCTCAGCATGCTCCAACTGAACCTAAAACTTAACTTCCCACCTCCTTCTTTCATTCCCATGATACACCAGACTAGTTTTCTTAAAGAGACAGATCTAATTATTTACATTACAGGCGCTCACAGTCAATCTGGAAAAGGTAAGACCCAGATTGCATCCACAAAAGAATGGTTTAATACAAATGGAAAGGCAAAATGTGCAAAGCGAAGATGTTTTTGTATATATGCATTTTTTACACATGGGTGTTTTAAATACCTGATGAAGGGTTCTAGAAAGCTGAAACACGTTGTAAAGCCCATTTTGCCTTTCCATCTTTTTTTTATTAATTCTTAAACCATTTTTATTGTCTATTCCGTCTGGCTCTTATGTTTTTTGGATCAAATTGGAGGGCCCACTCTGGTCACTATTTCCTCAAGGTTTTTTTTAGGGGAAAATTATCGATTTATTAGTAAAAGTACATAAAAAATTGTATAATTACTTTGTGATTGTGAGGTCACTTTAAAGGGTTATTCCCAAAAATAAAATTTCCCCTATTCATAGGATAGACTCTAGCCCAACCAAGACAAGATCCCATTTCTTTGTTCCAGAGCCCTGATTTTGGGATCTGAGTTGGAGATACCAACTTTTTTTCTTTAAAAGTTCATTAATATCAAATAAGTAACGTATATACTTTTCGCTGTGCGCTATTTTTTTTAGCCAAAAATAGGCTGATAGAGTTTTCCCCATCTCCAACCAAGTCATATGGAAAAATGGATTGCCCATCGGATGCATTGTACCTGTTAGGATCTGTATCCATGGACTGATTTGTAGGTTTTTTTTCTCTGTTCACTCACTGTCAAGGGGCATTGGTCGCGATGAGTCATCAGATGCGCCACGGTCACACACTATGGATCACGGGATAAGATAAACCGACGGGGAGCCGCGATCAGAATATACACTGCTGCGGTAATGAAGTGCGGACTGCACGGGTGCAGAAAATTGGAGGTTATGAAAGGAGCCCTGCAGCCCTTAATACAATGGGGTAATACTCACCGAAACCACTCTGATTACACCAGATCAGAGTGGCAAAAATGGAGCATTGTCCACTGGGGCTGTATACTACCACTGGGGCAGAATATACCACTGGGGCTGCTGTATACTACCACTGGGGCTGTGTGTATACTACCACTGGGGCTATATACTACCACTGGGGCTGTATACTACCACTGGGGCAGAATATACCACTGGGGCTGCTGTATACTACCACTGGGGCAGAATATACCACTGGGGCTGCTGTATACTACCACTGGGGCTGTATACTACCACTGGGGCTGTATACTACCACTGGGGCTGTATGTATACTACCACTGGGGCTATATACTACCACTGGGGCTGTATACTACCACTGGGGCTGAATATACCACTGGGGCTGCTGTATACTACCACTGGGGCTGTATACTACTACTGGGGCTGTATACTACTGGGCTGTATGTATACTACCACTGGGGCTGTATACTACCACTGGGGCTGTATACTACTACTGGGGCTGCTGTATACTACCACTGGGGCTGTATACTACCACTGGGGCTGTATATACTACTGGGGCTGCGTGTATACTACCACTGGGGCTGTATATACCACTGGGGCTGCTGTATACTACCACTGGGGCTGAATATACCACTGGGGCTGCTGTATACTACCACTGGGGCTGTATACTACTACTGGGGCTGCTGTATACTACCACTGGGGCTGTATACTACCACTGGGGCTGTATATACCACTGGGGCTGCTGTATACTACCACTGGGGCTGAATATACCACTGGGGCTGCTGTATACTACCACTGGGGCTGTATACTACTACTGGGGCTGCTGTATACTACCACTGGGGCTGTATACTACCACTGGGGCCGTATATACCACTGGGGCTGCTGTATACTACCACTGGGGCTGAATATACCACTGGGGCTGCTGTATACTACCACTGGGACTGTATACTACCACTGGGGCTGTATACTACCACTGGGGCTGTATATACTACTGGGGCTGCGTGTATACTACCACTGGGGCTGTATATACTACTGGGGCTGCGTGTATACTACCACTGGGGCTGCTGCTGTATATACCACTGGGGCTGCTGCTGTAACACTGCTGGGGCCTGTATATACCACTGGGGAGGCTGCTGTATACCACACTGATGGGGGCTGTATACCTGTGCTGGGGTCCACCCTCGGCTTATACACGAGTCAATAAATTTTCCCAGGTTTTGGGGGCAAAAGTAGGGGGGTCGGCTTATACACGGGTCGGCTTATACACGAGTATATACGGTAACTATTTTTTTTATATAAGCTTTTCTGATCTGTGTCGCATAATTTTTTTTTAGTCTGCAAAAAATAAGCTGATAGTTTTCCCAAGATTCTCCAACCAATCAATGACAAATGGATTGCCCATGGATGCATTGTCTGTAGGATCTCTTCCATGGACTGTTTTTAGTTTTTTTTCACTAGTTCACTCACTTAAAGGGGCAAATTTGGTCAGTAAGTCAATTCAAAATAGAACGTGTCAACATTTTATTTACTATTTGGTCCATCGGTGAATACAAATAAACCTGACAGGTGAAGGCCTTATAGAATATACCTGTCTGCTGTCACTGAGGAGTGCGGACTGCACAGGTGCATGCAAAATTGAGGTATTAATGAGCCCTAAGACAGCTCTTAATAAATGTGGGTCATCTTCACAGAAACCTCTACTAATAACCAGATCAGAGACTGGCAAAAAATGAGCATCTGTCCTTCAGGAGTATGCAACATAGCGCTATCTACACGTGCACCTCAATACATTAGAATATCATCAAAACGTTAATTAATTTCTGTAATTCAATACATAAAGTGAAACACTTATATAGAGTCATTACAAACAGAGGGATCTATTTCAAGTGTTTATTTCTGTAAATGTTGATGATTATGACTTACAGCCAATGAAAACCCAAAGGTCATTATCTCAGAAAATTAGAATATTATGTAAGACCAACTGAAAAAATGATTTTTAACTCATAAATGTTTGCCTAATGAAAAGTATGTGCAGTAAATGCACTCAACATATGGTCGGAGCTCCTTTTGCATGACTTACTGCATCGATGCGGCATGGCATGGAGGCGATCAGCCTGTGGCACTTCTGAAGTGTTATGGAAGCCCAGGTTGCTTTGATAGCAGCCTTCAGCTTGTCAGCATTGTTGGGTCTGGTGTCTCTCATCTTCCTCTTGACAATCCTCCATAGATTCTCTATGTGGTTTAGGTCAGGTGAGTTTGCTGGCCAATCAAGTACAGTGATGCTGTGGTTAGTAAACCAGGTATTGGTACTTTTGGCAGTGTGGACAGGTGCCAAGTCCTGCTGCAAAATGAAATGTCCATCTCCAAAAAGCTTGTCGGCAAAATTTGCTGGTAGACAGCAGCGCTGACTTTGGTTTTGATAAAACACAGTGGACCTACAGCAGCAGATGACATGGCTCCCCAAACCATCACTGATTGTGGAAACTCCACACTAGATCTCAAGCAGCTTGGATTGTGGCCTCTCCACTCTTCCTCCAGACTCTGAGACCTTCATTTCCAATGACCTTTTGTGGCTTACCCTCCTTGTGGAGTGTGTCACTGACTGCCTTCTGGACATCTGTCAAGTCAGCAGTCTTCCCCATGATTGTCTAGCCTACTGAACCAGACTACGGGACCATTTTCAATGCTTAGTAAAGCTTTGCAAGTGTTTTCTGTTACTTATTCAAATTTTCTGAGATAATGACTTTTGGGTTCTTATTGCCTGTAAGCCATAATCATGAGCATTTAACAGAAAAAGGCACTTGAAATACAGTAGATCACTCTGTTAGTAATGACTATATCACATATGTGTTTCACTTTATCTATAGAATTACTGAAATCAATAATCTTTTTGATGATATTCTAATTTATTGACATGCTCCTCTATCTGTGTACCCGGTCTTGATTTCCGGTTGTCGATATTCTTTTTGCCTTGTTAAATGAGTTTTCTCTTTTCATTTTTTTTGTAATAGGCTTACAATAGCAACAAATTAATAAAACCTCAGATACTCACCCTCCACAGGTCCAATGAGCATGAAAGACATAATGGTCACTATAACACACCTGACTGAGGCAGCCAATTGAAATTTTTTAACTTCTGCCATCTACAAAAGCATCATCTCTGAGCCCAGTTATTGGCTGCATCATTCAAGTTCAAGACAACATTTCATACAGTCACAATAAAAAAGAGGTGCAAAAATGTTGGAGAAGATGGAATAAAAAGTCACAATGGCAGTTCAAAATATTACACATATAAAATCTCCTACATTTTCTGTGGAACTGGTCCTATGTAGGAATAAATGGTTCATAAAGAACTCCACAATAGACAGAATCAAAAAGAAATTAGGATGCTCAACACTATCACAGTCCTGAATGGTGTCATGAAAAAACTCATACATCAATCCGAACCCCTTGAAGAAGCTGAAAAGGCGAAACCCTGGATCAATCTACCCTATTGCATTAATTAGAAGACCTGAATGGGCAAATCATTAGAGCAAAGTCCAGAGGTCTGTGAATTTTTTTCATGACACCATTAAAACTGTAAAAGTGTTAAATTGTTCTAATGTTACTGTAGAGGCATCACTGGACCTATAGGGGGTATTTGATTTAATTCATTTCCCTTAGGGTGGCCTATGAATATTAAAAAAAAACATTTAAAGTAATGGATATGTTTTAGGTTATTTTTGAATACTGTAATTCGAAACTCATACAGAACTCATGAAACGCTCAACCAAGAATATTACTGTGTTTACATGCTCGGACTGGCCCAAAGGGAAACAGGTGAGTCCTCTGCCTCTGGTAGGCCCCTGAGCAGGAATAAGCCAATTACCCCCACAAAGAGCAGTAGTTGGCCCAAAACATGTAATTCTCTATGTACAGACAAAAGCAGTATCTCATCATTCATCCAACTATGTACTCAGATTATTATTATATAGAAGGAGTAATTTTGTGAATGAGAATAATGTTATAATTGAATGTAGCTGAACAGTTGGACTCCAAAGTCAATGTAAGTCATACAAAAAGTGTCCCAAATACAATAAGCAATTTCATATTTTACTTTATTATTTTTTTTATAATATTGGCAGTTCCATTTTGAGATAAAAAACTATAAATAACATAGGACATAGGACAATGAACTCCTGACACTTCTGTGAACTCTGTCACTTAGTTAAGTTGTGGAGAGCAGACTAAGTATTTTCAGGTCTCCATGGGTTACTAACCATCTACCTAATACATTGGTTCCGCTTATCTTAGAAATCTGCTTTCTCTGTCCCTGCTCCTTCACCCCTCCCTACCCGACTCTGCTTTGTGTCACCTGTCATATCCACCGGAGCATATAACACTGTTTTGCCATTTTTTTTTTCCTGTTCTCTTCTTTCCCCTTTTTTTTTTTTCTCTCTATTGCTTATGTATAAATGTATGTGTCTTCAGAATTTGTGTCATTATCAGCCTGAAGAAGAGACCTGAGTCGTCTCGAAAGCTTGCTATGTTTACCATCTTTTCAGTTAGCCATTAAA
Organism: Allobates femoralis; assembly: GCA_033576535.1. Lineage (NCBI taxonomy): Eukaryota > Metazoa > Chordata > Amphibia > Anura > Aromobatidae > Allobates > Allobates femoralis. Next base: position 48,800,383 of record JARQOC010000008.1, on the reverse strand, counting down.
AGGTATCAACCACTGAGGACTCTCAGATTGCAATATATTTTTCTATAAAAAAACTGCTTTCATATAGTCATGCCTCAGTTTCGGTGACCTCTTGCTCCATGTTTAGTTTCCCTGTCTGCTGAGTTATGGTCTTTTTCGCCTAGGTCATAATGCTGATGATTGCTATTATTTAGTATTACTTTGTACGTGGATCAGTTGGGTGTGGCTACGAATTCCTGTTGTCAGTTTCCCGTCTGTGAGTGATTTATGTTCATTAGATTATAGGTGGCCCTTTAGTGTTTGCTGGGGTTTCATTATGGATCCTATGGATGTTTTAGATGCACAACTTTAAACTTTATCCTTGCAAGTTGCAGACATCAGACGTCATTATCAACTTGCTAGTTCTAATCGCGCAGTTGAACTCAAGGTGAAGTAATCGGACTACTTCGATGGGGATAGAAGTTTTCAATGTATTTTGCCTCGTGGAGATTGTACTTTCGCCTCCATCTTGTCTCTTGGGGGTGAGACCGTGAGAGTCAATGAGTGGACTTTGTTTTGTCTTTGCTCCATGGGGATTCGCCGACTTGGGTATTTTGTTTGCTCAAGAATTCCCCAGCATTTTCCTCTGTTGAGGCATTGTCTCAGCTGTTGGCCGTATCTAGATTGACTCTGACAAAGTCACTGATGCTAAATCCAAAATATATAAGTTGATTCAGGGAGGCTGTGCAGTTGAAGACTAGTGCTCACAGTTTAGTCTTTGGGCAGTGGAGACCTCTTAGGACGACTGCTCCTTGGAAAAAACCCAGACACTCAGTAGGTAATTAATGCAGTAAATGAAAAACACGCGAAGCGATGTATACCGGCTGTCCGTATTTTTATTATCTTGCAGGATTGTGCACAAAGTTCATATATCAGTCTAGTGTAACGTTTCGGTGTATTTCGCCTTCAGACAAACTGAGATTTCTGAATAAATAAACAATGACAATAACACAAAGTCATAAACGATACATAACAAAGATATTAGTACATATATATCATGTTACAAGAAAAAAATATACGGTAACCTAATGTGAAATACTTTTCTTTGATAATGTCCACGTTTGATACAAATGTAGTAAATAACAAAATACTGGTACCTATATGGATTGTGCTTAAAAGGAATACTGCATACAGGCAGCTGGGAACCAGTAAGAATAATCTGTATGAAGAAACAGCCAATTATTACATCATAATTGTTATTACATCATAATTGTTATTACATCATAATTGATGTTCTTCAAGGAAATCCACTTTTACTAGTTGCAAAGTAAAAAGAAAGAACAAAGAGAGAACAAGAGCAAAGGGAAGTTGGAAAAGGGGGGGGGTGGTTGTAGCAAAAGAAATAGGGGTGAGGAAAAGGGAATTGAAGAAAAGAAGGGAATATATGCTTAGCATATATTCCAAGGTAACAACACAACATTGAATATCTCTATATACATGCCAAGGCGGTTGGGGCACGATATATAGCACAGTTTTTTAGACTTGATATCTCACCCAACAGTTAAAACTAAACGGGCTCATTACACCTATCCAGTATTTGAGGCACAGGGGTCCCCTGACGGATGACAAAATTGCCCCAGGCATTGCTCTTGACACACTCTTCTTTGGTAAGCCAATGTCTCTCTCTCTCTCCCTTCTTTTCTTCAATTCCCTTTTCCTCACCCCCAATTCTTTTTCTACAACCCCCCTCCCTTTACAGCTTCCGTTTGCTCTTCTTCTCTCTTTGTTCTTTCTTTTTACTTTGTAACTAGTAAAAGTGGATTTCCTTGATGAACATCAATTATGATGTAATATCAATTATGATGTAATAATTGGCTGTTTCTTCATACAGATTATTCTCACTGGTTCCCAGCTGCCTGTATGCAGTATTCCTTTTAAGCACAATCCATATAGGTACGAGTTTTTGTTATTTACTACATTTGTATCAAACGTGGACATTATCAAAGAAAAGTAGTTCACATTAGGTTACCGTATATTTTTTTCTTGTAACGGGATATATATGTACTAATATCTCTGTTATGTATAGTTTATGACTTTGTGTTATTGTCATTGTTTAGTCAGAAACCGCAGTTTGTCTGATGAAGGCGAAATACGCCGAAACGTTACACTAAACTGATATATGGACTTTGTGCACAATACTGCAAGAAAATAAAGATACGGACAACCAGCAACCAGTGTTTTTCATTTGCTGCATCAATTACCTACTAAGTGCCGGGGTTTATTTCTATACTGAACACTTTACCGTATTCCCCCCTGGCACCACCAAACAGAGTAGCCAGGCCTTTTTTGATATTGACTGCTCCTTGGAGTCAGTTGTTTAAGGAGTTTTTGGGTCAGATTAGGGACATGATGGCTTACGGTTCCTGCCCACATTACCTGAACGGAGCTATGATACTGGCTGTTGACACAAGAAAGCTGAAATGACAAGAAGGGCATAAATAGGGTGTATCCGTGTACACGAGAGAAAGATACACAGTGGTGGCTTACCTTGAAAGGTTGTGCAAGCTACAACCACTATGTACACATGTAACCACGACTGTAGCAGCCACCACGAGGAGATCAAAGTGAACGTGGTAGAGCGATGTAAATGCCGCATAGTCGGGAGGTAAACCATTGCAAAAGTGATATTTGAAGAAAGTGATTAAATTCTCAACACATTTTTGAGGGACACTAGCTCTTTCTTTGGGAATATTCATATATGTGATTATTTTTCCAAGAATTGAGGAACAAAGAACCAACCAGTCAGGGATCTTGGTAAAAGGGTGGTCATGGGTGCTCGGAGGGCAGATCTCAGACATCACATTCAGAATACTCAGGAGAGTGTGCTGGAAGATTTACTTAGAAGCAAACTTTATGTACTGCTCTCTTTACAAGTAGATTTTTTAAGGAAATGCATGGTTTTGTTTTAGCTGGGCATCTTAATTTTTCTTTCACGTTAATGTCTTTTTTTAGATCTTTTTGGTGGCAGAATGCTTCTAAGGATGTCTGTGATTGCAGAGACTGTGCAAGAGCTAAGACATCTCTTCAGGTCCCATCAGGATTTCTCTCACCTAGTGAGGTTCCATTGCAATCCTGTACTCAACAGACCACGGATTTTGTTACTGATCTACCTAACTTAGGATGCTTTCACACTGGCGGTTTTGGCCGGATCCGGCGTTTTTTTTTCACGGCCGCGTCTGCCTCACACTTACCGCAAGCCTCATAGACAATGCATGGGGCTTGCCGCAAGTGTGCCGCAAGTGCCACATCTGCCTCAACTGCCGAAACCGCACTTGCTGCATCTGCCGCACACTTACCATAAGCCCCATAGACAATGCATGTGGCTTGCCGCAAGTGCAGCCGTAAGGCGGAAAATGCGGCAAATGCGGTTTTTTGACCAGATCTGCTGCATTTTTTTGAAACTGCCAGTGTGAAAGCACCCTTAGAGGAGAAGACACTTTCTTCCCAATTAAAGTCAGGAAGGATGTACAAGGGGGTCTTTTGGTTCCCAGTGACCAGGCCCCAAAAGGAGCCAGCCACAGATATAGGAAGGATCCTGTCTTCAGGGTGGGGGAGTTTGTGTGGTTGTCTTTAAAAAACTAAGTCTTAAAGTTGCTTTTGGAAATTTGTACCAAATCTGTAGGTCCTTATAGGATTATTAAAGTTTTGACTCCTGTGATGGCTAAACTTCAACTGCTTGTGACGTGAAAGATCAATAACTTCTTTCATTCTTCCCTTTAAAAAAAATAAGCGGACACCTGGCCCTTAAGACATAATTAAGGTGGCTTTGTAAGAGGATTAGGAGTATGAGGTAGAATGAGTTCTGAGTTCCAGGCAAGTCAAGCACGTTTACAGTATCTCATCAAGTAGAAAAATTATGGTCCTGAAGATAATGCGTGGGTTGATTCAGGGATTCTTCATGCGAATCACTGGGGAAAGACGTCCATCAGCAAGTCAGATCTGGAGTCTCCTAAGGGACCAGTGGCCCCTCTAGAAGAGAGCTACTGTCATGCCTCAGTTTCCTGATCTGAGAGACGGAAGGTTGAAACGCGTTGAGTGCAATAAGCTTGATCATCACATCTGATGTGAGTTTCTTCCTGGAAAAAGTGGTCCTGCAGCACGATGTGACACGTTTCCTTCCTTTTTACTATGCTCAGTTCGGATTCAATCAGTGCCCTTTGCCTGGTTCCACTGTCTGCGATATAGTCCTTTTGGTCCTAATGCTGATTGTATTATTACCTTTGTTTTTCCTTTCTGAGCCTTATCCTCTTCAGGTGTTTTTCATTGTCCTGTATTAATTTGTCCTATCAGGGGGTGGGGACATTTATGCTTTTCCTTCACTGCATTTACCTTGCTGGCTATATTTCCATGTGAACCTGCTCTTGCAATTTCCAGATTTTACCCTTATTTTGGGTTTACCTTGGACGAAAACATCAGTTGAGTGTATATTATTCTGTGTTTTTCTTCCCAGACCCTTTATCCTTTCACCTGATTTGAAATATTTCAGTTTAGCTCAAATGGGGTTTCTATTTGTTACTGCACTTCTTTCTCTCTGCTACCGTCGTCCCCCCTGATTCGTCAGGAGGCACGAGAAGCCTTTGATGGCCTTTAAGGAGCCTGGATCAAAGAGGTGCTGTTGGGTAAGGCCGCATAGTCCACTTTTCCATTTCCCATTTGTCGTGAGTGATTTGTATTCATTGCACATATATTAAATGTTGTGACTATTTTAGTGTATAGTAAGCAGCTGTAATTTGGCAGTAGTGACAGAGGACATCCAAAGGCCTTTTAACCGTAGAGTAGTTACAAATGGTATATCGGAATTTGAAGATTATTTTATACTTTTTGTTTCTCTTTGTTGCCACGTGTTTTTATCCAAAGCTAACCCTTTTATTTTAAAATCCTAAATTAATAATTATGTTGAAAGTTTGATTACACCCACCTTTCGTCAAGGTTTTTAACCATTAAATTGCCTCCTCTGTATAGCCTACTCATCTAACGCTCATCAAAGACCTTTGACTAACTCCCATCTATCGGAAACCTTCCACTCCAATCTCCAAGACTTCTCCCGAGCTTCACCAATTCTCTGTAATGCTCTACCCCAAGAAATGAAAACTATCCACAATTTACACAGTTTTAGGCGTTCCCTAAAAACACATCTTTTGGGGGCAGCCTATCATGCTCCCTAATTGAAGTCATTTATTTATAGTCCATTCACTATTTGTCTTAACATAACTCTGTCAAACTCCACCAAACCTAAAAGCACTAAAAATATTGGTTCATGCAGCTTTCATCTTTCCCCCGTTCTTCAAGATGGCTGCAACATCATTGCCAATGAGCCCCTGTACTTTGTGTCACCTCATTGTAGATTGTAAGCTCTTATGAACAGGGTCATCTTTATCATTACTTTAATTATAGTATTTGTTAGAACGTTACTTATGAACCTCTGAAGTGTAAAGCGCGGCGAATATAATTGCACTATATAAATTCAACTTTATTATATTATTAGTCATCTTAAATATGTTTTTTGCTATTCAAAGATACCTAGTGGGTTTTTATTAATATCTATTCTTATTTTTACAAGAATGCAATCTTATTTATGAATAGCCTTTATCTTCATTCGGAAATAAAGACTGTTATCTGTGTCCTTCTATCACTAGGCCTGATCTTAATGCCTAAAAAATATTTAAATTAATTCTGCCATTATGCATGTCTTTACAGTGAGGAGTTATGTGAGTTATTCCAAGAGAATAACTCAAATATGAAAGCTCAAGTTAGGTCAACTTATCCAGAGACCTTATATTAATGGTATCTGGCGTTAACAATACTTTATGAATCACGTGATTCTTCGCACTTGAGCTGTATAGTTAGGTTAATACAGCCCAAGTACTATGATTTGTAAAGTGAATAGATACACACTCAGTAAGTGGATTGGTGACATTAGAAGAAATGTTTTCTGCAAGACATTACTACACATTTAGTGTTGGTTGCTATGGCAGATGCAGCAAACCTATGTACGGCGTTCTTTCTTCCATCTTACGATATTACTTTACTTTTGAAAAAAAATCAGTAATACTGGAAATATGTCTGGAATTTAGCAAATCAATGGATCATCGGCATGAATCTTTGATACTCCCCATCCATCAATCACCAAGATAGGTATTGAAATGTTGCATTTGGCCTAGTGTATAGATACAAGTTGAAACCTTGAAATCTACAGAATTGAGAATGAAGAACGAGTGACCAAACCTTTGATTAGAAGGAAAGTTTTTATTCAATGCAAAGGTCATACTGTAAACCAGGTTGCGTTTCTTTGCAAAGGCTTGATAATTCAATTATGCTGATATTACCAATATTTTATTCACATTTCCACTGATAAAGGAAGGCATTTAGATATATATTATATAGTATCTTCCTTACAACACAGTGTATATGACTGCATTGAGAAGACACTAAAGTTTGTATAATATGTCAAAGGGACACCAAGGTGGAATGAGACTTGTCTGCATACAGTCATGGCCAAAAGTTTTGAGAATGATACAAATATTAATTTTAACAAAGTCTACTGCTTCAGCTTTTCTAATGGCAATTTGCATATACTCCAGAATGTCATAAAGAGTGATCAGCTTAACAGCAATTACTTGCTAAGCCAATATTTGCCTAGAAAATAAACTCTAACCCCCAAAACACATTTCAACATCATTGCAGTCCTGCCTTAAAAGGAGCAGCTAACATCGTTTTAGTGATTGTTCCATTAACACAGGTGTGGGTGTTGATGAGGACAGGGCTGGCAATCAATCAGTCATTATTAAGTAAGAATGACACCACTGGACACTTTAAAAGGAGGCTGGTGCTTGGTATCATTGTTTCTCTTCAGTTAACCATGGTTATCTCTAAAGAAACACGTGCAGCCATCATTGCACTGCACAAAATTGGCCTAACAGGGAAGAGTATCGCAGCTAGAAAGATTGCACCTCAGTCAACAATCTATCACATCATCAAGAACTTCAAGGAGAGAGCTTCCATTGTTGTCAAAAAGGCTCCAGGGCGCCCAAGAAAGACCAGCAAGCGCCAGGACCGTATCTTAAAACTGTTTCAGCTGCGGGATCGGACTACCAGCAGTGCCGAGCTTGCTCAGGAATGGCAGCAGGCTGATGTGAGTGCTTCTGCACGCACTGTGAGGCGGAGACTCTTTGAGCAAGACCTGGTTTCAAGGAGGGCAGCAAAGAAGCCACTTCTCTCCAGGAAAAACATGAGGGACCGACTGATATTCTGCAAAAGGTACAGGGAGTGGACTGCTGAGGACTGGGGTCAAGTCATTTTCTCTGATGAATCCCCTTTTCGATTGTTTGGGACATCTGGAAAACAGCTTATTCGGAGAAGAAGAGGTGAGCGCTACCACCAGTCTTGTCTCATGCCAACTGTAAAGCATCCTGAAACCATTCATGTGTGGGGTCGCTTCTCAGCCAAGGGAATCGGCTCACTCACAGACTTGCCTAAAACACAGCCATGAATAAAGAATGGTACCAGAATGTCCTGCAAGAGCAACTTCTCCCAACCGTCCAAGAGCAGTTTGGTGCCCAACAATGCCTTTTCCAGCATGATGGAGCACCTTGCCATAAAGCAAAGGTGATAACTAAATGGCTCAGGGAACAATACTTAGAGATTTTGGGTCCATGGCCTGGAAACTCCCCAGATCTTAATCCCATTGAGAACTTGTGGTCAATCATCAAGAGACGGGTGGACAAACAAAAACCAACAAATTCTGGCAAAATGCAAGCATTGATTATGCAAGAATGGACTGCTGTCAGTCAGGATTTGGTCCAGACGTTGATTGAGAGCAGCCAGGGAGAATTGCAGAGGTCCTGAAGAAGAAGGGTCAACACTGCAAACATTGACTTGCTGCATTAACTCATTCTAACTGTCAATATAACCTTTTGGTACTCATAATATGATTGCAATTATATTTCTGTATGTGATATAAACATCAGACAAACACAAATAAAAACCAGAGGGCAGGAGATCATGTGAAAATATCATATTGGTGTCATTCTCAAAACTTTTGGCCATGACTGTACATATGCAGGAGTAATGGACCCCTAACCAACAACCATATATTTTTATAAACAAACAAAATAATTCATCTGACATGCTTAATGGCTATATCTGGGATTCGTATTAAAATAAAACATTTGCCCAAGCACTAACTGGCAGGTAGCTGCCACCTACCTGCCTTTTGTGCCTGGCATCGTTCACCTTTGTTCACCCCCAGCAAAGAACGGTCACAGACCACTCCTGCCGGGGACAGCATGGTGGGGTAAACAGAGCAGAGGTGGCTTTTTCGCTCTGCTCTGTGGAAGTGGGCACACAGACCACATTTCGCTGATTGACAGCCAGCTCCTCACTACCTTATTTGGAGAGCCGGCTGTCAATCAGCATGGCATCACCTATGCGACCGTGGACAGAGTGGAGGAGCCACCCCTCTGCTGATGTGATGTCGGCAGAAGCAGCAAAATCGCAGACAGATCTAAGACTGCTCCGTGTTGGCAGTGAACGGCGCTGGGCACAACAGGCAGGTAGGTGGAAGTTACCCACCTGTTGGTGCTCAGGCACAATTCTTTTTTGATAAATCCCAGATAATCCCTTTAAAGGGAACCTGTGATGAAGATTTTCCAATGTAAACTAAGGCCATCACCTTTAATGCCTCTTTTACAGCAGTCTAATAACCTGTATATAAACCCCCAAGCCCCTCATATCCCAGAAAATATCTTTTAGAAACCCCTCTCGCAGTGCACTCAAGTCTTATGGGACTCGCTGGTGTTTCTCAGTGCCTCCTCTCTCCCAGCAGTTGCATACAATTTGCCATGCTTTATATGGATGATGCATCCCATATAATCCACATAGCACCATCAATCTCACTCTTTCGCAGGCATACTTCACTCTGCCATGCTGATGGCAGGGCAAAGTACTATAATGAGCCAGGAAAGGACAAAAAGCGTTGATGACCCATAAGTAAAGCCTGCGCATTACAGTACTTGCTCTCCCCTCAGCAGGGCCCTGCTTTTATCCCTCACTAAAGAGCTGGCCGGCATGAGCACTAGCCCCACCACTGAACTAATACCATATGAACAGAAGGAAAACATACAGGGAAAAACACCAAAGGATAAACAGTGATTTCACAGCTGTGGCCACTTTTCTAGCCAGCAGATGGCTTGGCACTGGTCAGTATACCAACAGCCCCTTCCACTCAGGCGACTTACAAAGGATGAGATTCAATTGACCAGCACTAGCTGATAATGTGACTATTCGAAGGAGATGGGACTGGTCAAGAGTAGCTGCACCTGAAAATAACAATCAAGGAGTTTCTGACAGCAAAACTGACAGTACCAAAAGAAAAGAAAACATGTTTAATATGAATAGTTCACTAAAGAAATGAGACTCGTGTCCAAAACCTCTCATAAGTCTCATATGCATTATCTTGATCCAGAACCTTCTCTCTTGCATTGGGCCCTACATCGTTTGGATTATGCCTCCTAAGAAATCCAACAGTGTCTTACATCATGCTCCTTCATATGCGTACCTCAATCTGTCCTGCCAAGGGCAAAGTACTGTAGTGTGCAAGAACGGGAAAAGGCCACACTGTTCTAGTGCATGTGTAGTACAATACTTTGTTCTTCTCTTAGCAGGGCAGAAGATAGAGATACGCGTGCACAGGAGAGTACTGAAAGAAACTGTGTACGAATGCCGCAGAATGTGTCATAAAAGTTAAGCAATGTAGGAGAATGGCAAACGCAAGAAGAGAGGGAGGCCAATTCAAGACCAATGACACCACTTGACCGGTTCCACCCTATAGGTTAATTTAATAAAAGAGAAGATTGGGATATAAATATACAACTTTGTAGAATGCTGTATATGAGGGATTATAGGTGCTAGCCTGCACTTATATTGAAAAATATGGTGACAGGTTCACCTTTAACTGCATCAATATGTGATGGGTTATCCAATACTTACATCTCTCTCTGATTAGCTCTGATGATGACAGTACGCAAACATTACCAGTGCTGCACTATATAGCACTACTGAAAGTTTAGCAGTCACTGCCGAATACTGTAGAGCAGCTCCTATTCTTTTGAAGGAGACTTACGGTACCTAGCAGTGGCTGCTATACATTGAATAGAGCTGCATCATCCTGCTACATTCAATGTTTTCACCCGATCTCTGTTGAAACTAATAATCCTAATCAGAGGAGGTCCTTATCAAATGACGATCTATCCCAGTGTTCCCCAACTCTAGTCATCAAGGCCCAGGAAGAGTACATGTTTTCAGGATTTCCTTAGCATGTGGCAGTAGAAAGTTCATCTGTGCAGGAGATTAAATTACACACTGTCAAATGCTAAGGAATCGTAAAAACCTTGGACCTTGAGGATTGGAATTTGGGAACTCTAGCCTATTCTGTCATATGGAGAGGTCATCAATATATTGAAACCAGAGACCCTCTTGAGCACTCACTTTTAAACTAAAATATAGTTATGCTACTTTTCCATTTGGATATAATAGTGGGGCTCTTTTGTTATTAATTTGGAAATTGATGAATATTGATTTCATCATCTGATTGGTCAGAAATCAGTGTGATTTAAACTCACCCATTTAACTATCTGCTTTATCTTTTCAGGTTGCTGATTGGCTGTTAAGAAAAAATATCAATTCAGTTAACAACGAAACCATGGACAAGACAGAAAAGCATCACACACTAGAGCCTGGACAAAGAACATGTGAATACCTGAGAATTGTTGCTTTATTGAAGATGTGAATGTGCTGACCTCATTTATCTATAATCCTCTTCATTAGCCAGCAGTTTATAAAAATGTGCCCTATAGAATTCGGTACACATTATACCCCATGTTCACATTGTATTTTTTTTCCTATTTTGTTGAACATCAGGAGAAAAAATCCAGAACATATTATCCGTAATGGAATAAGGTAAACTACAGAATTGGACCCACAACTTTTAGGACTTCTCTTGTTTAGAAGAATATTTGGCAATACGCTAATCCCAACACAACTTGGCTGCAAGTGTTTATTTTCCCTATGAAGGAGCCACCATTGGGGAGATCAAGCAGTACACAATTTACGTAGAAAGAGGTGATCCGTACATATGTTACATGGATATAACTATTCCTCCAGAGCTCAGCTGTTTAAAGATGAGCAAATTATTTAAAGGAGACATTGGTGTCATCAGGATCTTGTGGTTGCCGAATTGCCTCCGATTACAGACATCCTCAACTTCTACTCTGAAGCGCAACGTATGGATAACACCGCAACGGATGATGCCAAAGCTAAATCTGAGCACTTTCTGGTAGATAGGTGGCAGTTTGTATGGACGCTTCAGCCACTGGACCATGTTATCGTGAAATATTATGGCTATTTTTATTGTTATAAGCAGGATCTTGCAATTACGGTTCTGTTACTCTGTGTCTGGACACGGATATTTCACAAATTGTTAAAAATCATGTTTGGGATAGCTTTAATCTAATCAAGTCCTTTGTAAAACCTTTGCACCTTTTTTTATTATTTCCTTCCTAAATAGTATAGTCTTCATTAGAAAGTGTTGTAACATTTTGTTGCTGCAGAGTGTTTGTAAGAATTTTACCTAGCTTGAGTGCTTTTACGAGATTGATACAAAATCTGAAGAGTTTCTCCTTTCTCTCGCCTCCCTTCACTCAGTGTTAGAGATGGCAAGAGGGGGGATGACTGTTGCGCACAGATCTGCACCGGAAGATGAAATTACAGTTCTGGGGCTTTTCTAGTTCATGAAAGGAAGTGTAGTGTGTGATAAAGTATACTGCCACAAGTAAAGATGACAACAATCTGGATGCAAGTACAGTACAGACCAAAAGTTTGGACACACCTTCTCATTCAAAGAGTTTTCTTTATTTTCATGACTAAGAAAATAGTAGCTTCACACTGAAGGCATCAAAACTATGAATTAACACATGTGGAATTATATACCGTATATACTCGTGTATAAGCCGAGTTTCTCAGCCCAAAATTTGGGCTGAAAAGTCTCCCCCTCGGCTTATACACGAGTCACTACAGTTGGTGGGGCTGTGGAGGCTGCAGGAGGCGGGGGAGGCTGCTGTATGAGCGGCCCCGTCATGTGGGGCCGCTCATTATATATGCACTGCTGGGTACCCCCAGGGGGCTGCTGGGTACCCCCTGGGGGCCGCTGTTATACCCCTGGGGGCCACTGTTATTAACCCCTGGGGGCCGCTGTATTACCCCTGGGGGCCGCTGTATTACCCCCTGGGGGCCGCTGTATTACCCCTGGGGGCCGCTGTATTACCCCTGGGGGCCGCTGTATAACCCCTGGGGGCTGCTGTATAACCCCTGGGGGGTGCTGTATAACCCACCAGGGGCTGCTGTATATACTGCTGGGGCCTGTATATACCACTGGGGCTGCTGTATATACCACTGGGGCTGCTGTATATACTGGTGGGGTCTGTATATACCACTGGGGAGGCTGCTTATACCACTGGGGTTGCTATATATACTACTGGGGCCTGTATATGCCACTGGGGAGGCTGCTGTATACTACCATTGGGGGGCCTGTATACCACACTGCTGGGGGCTGTATACCTGTGCGGAGTCCACCCTTTCGGCTTATACATGAGTCAATAGGTTTTCCCAGGATTTGGGGGCAAAAGTAGGGGGTCGGCTTATACACGGGTCAGCTTATACACGAGTATATACGGTACTTAACAAAAAAGTATGAAACAACTGAAAATATGTCTTATATTCTAGGTTCTTCAAAGTAACCACCTTTTTGCTATGATTACTGCATTGCACACTCTTAGCATTCTCTTGATGAGCTTCAAGAGGTAGTCACGGAAATGGTCTTCCAACAGTCTTGAAGGAGTTCCTAGAGATGCTTAGCACTTGTTGGGCCTGTTGCCTTCACTCTGCAGTCCAGCTCACCCCAAACCATCTCGATTGGGTTCAGGTCTGGTGACTGTGGAGGCCAGGTCATCTGGCGTAGCACCCCATCACCATCACACCTCGTCCTCCGTGCTTCACGGTGGGAACCAGGCATGTAGAGTCCATCCATTCACCTTTTCTGCGTCGCACAAAGACATGGTGGTTGGAACCAAAGATCTCAAATTTGGACTCATCAGACCAAAGCACAGATTTCCACTGGTCTAATGTCCATTCCTTGTGTTCTTTAGCCCAAACAAGTCTCATCTGCTTGTTGCCTGTCCTTAGCAGTCGTTTCCTAGCAGCTAATTTACCATGAAGGCCTGCTGCACAGTCTCCTCCTAACAGTTGTTGTAGAGATGTGTCTACTGCTAGAACTCTGTGTGGCATTGACCTGGTCTCTAATCTGAGCTGCTGTTAACCTGTGATTTCTGAGGCTGGTGACTCGGATGAACTTATCCTCTGCAGCAGAGGTGACTCTTGGTCTTCCTTTCCTGGGGCAGTCCTCATGTGAGCCAGTTTCTTTGTAGCGCTTGATGGTTTTTGCAACTGCACTTGGGGACACTTTCAAAGTTTTCCCAATTTTTTGGACTGACTGACCTTCATTTCTTAAAGTAATGATGGCCACTCGTTTTTCTTTACTTTGCTGCTTTTTCTTGCCATAATACAAATTCTAACAGTCTATTCAGTAGGACTATCAGCTGTGTACTCCACCAGATTCTGCACAACACAACTGATTGTCCCAACCCATTTATAAGGCAAGAAATCCCACTTATTAAAGCTGACAGGGCACACCAGTGAAGTGAAAACCATTTCCGGTGACTACCTCTTGAAGCTCATCAAGAGAATGCCAAGAGTGTGCAAAGCAGTACTCAAGCAAAAGGTGGCTACTTTGAAGAACCTAGAATATAAGACATATTTTCAATTGATTCACACTTTTTTGTTAGTATATAATTCCACATGTGTTAATTCATAGTTTTGATGCTTTCAGTGTGAATCTACAATTTTCATAGTCATGAAAATAATGAAAACTCTTTGAATGAGAAGGTGTGGCCAAACTTTTGGTCTGTAATGTATATTGAGCTGGAAAAGAAGGGTGCAATATAGGGTACACCTGTGTGGAAAAGTTTTTAACTTGTGAGTTGGTTTGCTCACCTTTTTTGGTTGTGGAAGTCACAACCAACTTTAAAGATCTGTGATATCTGCTTGATATCCCGACGATGACGGTCTGCAGCAGTATCCCTCCAGAGACAACAAAGATCCGGGGAGAAAGGAAAAGGGATTCAGTCAGTGCTCCAACCACTCTTTAATAAATCTACTGGAGAGATTCATTTTTTATTGTGATTTTATTACTACGCCTTTCGGGGTTCAGGACCCCTTCATCAGGAAGAATCACAGACGTACAGATCTCTCCAGTAGATTTATTACAGTGTGACGGAAGTGCGGACCGAATCCCTTTTCCATTTCTCCCCACATCTTAACAATCTGGATGTACACAGAGCTAACATTCCAGCTGTATTACAGGGAGAGTTACTCCCACAATAGCAAAATCTAAAACTTGGATATAAAACCTCCAGCATATAAGGAGGTCTGAAAATGAAAGAATACAGCCAAATGAACAGAAGGAAAATACAAGTCTAAATTTGAAATCATACAGTCTACAGAAATCATATATTCCCAAAGAAATACTCCATTATGAATTTAATAAAAAAATATTCCTAATAAAATAATAACAGCCAATGTAATCATATAAATACATCTATTGATACTGAATAAAAAGACAAAATATAAACACATAAAGAAATAGGAATTTGGTGCAGAGGAAGCAGGAGACCACCCATAAATAGAAAATAAAAATTACAAGGTCAAAAAAATAATACATAATTGGCATGAAGAAAAATGAAATATTCTCTATAAGACAGGGCTGGGGAACTCCAGGTCTCGAGGGCCGCCAACAGTCCAGGTTTTCAGGATTTCCTTAGGATTGCCCTGGTTTTTTTATTCAGTATCAATACATTGATTTATATGATTAAATTGGTTAAAAATGAGAGAAGATTGAAGATTGTTTTTGGAGAAAAATATACATTTTTCTAGATTCCCTCAACTCAATTGCTTCATAGTTGACTGTCCCCTTTCTGAGTCATCACAAGTGATTGTTGGGTGGTGTATATACTATGCCTAGCTACCCTTTATACGACATACATTAGTACAAGGCCAAATAGCTATCGCTGCTTATCTCAAAAGTAGTTGAGCTTGTAAATATGGAAATGACCAGACGTATCTGTATTAGTTGGTCGTCCTGTTTCTTATTCGTTATGACTGGTTCACCAAGTATGGTGTTCATTCCGGTATATAGAACTAGAAACAAAATCTATCCTTCAAATTAAATCTTTTTTTTTTATTTGATGTAAATATCAAGAGATTTTTGGATACAATGCTATGTCTTAATGTTATTCATAATAATCTTATCTGCTTATCCCATCTGCCTAACAAATGTTTTCCTCAACCGCCAATCCAGTTTGGAAGTTTGCTGTTCTCACATTTTGTTTCCCAAAAACCTAGAAAGAAAGTTTGTTAACTTTTATATTACTACATTAAACTCCTATTTCCTGGTGTGTACAGATGCGATTTCAGCAGTCTTATTATTATAAGGGTCCTGTCACACTTGGCGACGTTCCAGCAATCCCGACAACAATACGACCTGGTAAGGATTGCTG
Source organism: Allobates femoralis (assembly GCA_033576535.1). NCBI lineage: Eukaryota > Metazoa > Chordata > Amphibia > Anura > Aromobatidae > Allobates > Allobates femoralis. Next base: position 48,784,700 of record JARQOC010000008.1, on the reverse strand, counting down.
AAACGTCGCTGCGTGGTCGTTGGTGAGATATTAAACAGTCAGATCTACTCAACGATGCAGCAACGATATGGCGACCCGTATAACGACCTCGGACGGTCGTTGGGACCCTGTTACACAGCAGCTAGTCTGACGGTTCAGACCTACGTGGCTGAGTTCTGAGTCGCCAATGAGGTCGTTGTTAAAGTGTCAAATACACAGATGCATGCTGGCCAGCGGGAACCCGACGATCAAAAAATGGTCCAGGCCATTCCGACACGATTGGCGATGTCATAGCGGGGGCCTGGTCGTGGCTACGTGTCAAATATAGCGAGATCGCTGGTGAGGCCACTGTTGCGTCACAAAACCTGTGATGTAAGAGAAATCGCTTCCACCGTAGGCATTGGAAAATCTACCGTTTCAAGAATAATTCACACACAATGACACTGGAGCGTTTTCTCCAAAGGAAAAGTGAAATGTGGAAGAAAAAGGAAAACGACACCAAGAACTGATAATACACTTATCAGAAATAGTAAAACTAATGCAAGAAAAATAAGTAAAGACTTGCTTTGTCCCAATTAATTTGCACAGCACTGTATTCACCATTTGATGTCCCATGGAATTCGCCAGCGCGTTTTTTAACCCTTCATCCTCTCTACTTTATTTTTCTGAAATAATGACCTGTGGGTTTTCATTGGCTGTAAGCCATAATCATCAACATTACCAAAAATACAGTAAATACTTGAATTAGATCACTGTTTGTAATGACTCTATATAATATATGCGTTTCAGTTTACCGTATATACTCGAGTATAAGCTGAGTTTTCAGCACACTTTTTGTGCTGAAAAGTGCCCCCCTCGAGAGAGTGCTATTTGCTGTGTGAGGGGAGCGATGACTAGGGGCTGGAGCAGGTGGGAGGGAGATGTAGAAGGATCGGGAGGTCACATGACCCCGCTCATTACTGTAATGTAATATGCACTGCATCCCCCTGTCCATCAGCGGCGAGAGCGGCAGGGGGAGCAGCACATATTACATTACACTATGTATACTTGCCCCCCCATCATCACAGTATATGCCCCCATGCTGGCACTCATAATAAAATAAGGATTATTTTAATAAAGATGGAGTCTAAGTGTATTTTTTGTTTCATTTCTAATAAATTATTTTTTCTGTATGTTGTGTTTTTTTTACAAAATTCACTATAAATTCATGGCGGTCATGTGTAATATTGGCGTGACCCCATGAAATTCGGGCTTAGGGCCAGTTGATAACACAAAGCTGTTCCTAACCCCTTTATTACCCAGTGAGTCACTGCACCAGGGCCCTAGATGTGTTGGATACAGTGCCAGAGGATGACGCTTCAATGAAGACGCCATCCTCTGGGGTGGCTGCAGGCTGCAATTCGCAGCAGGGGGGCCCAGAAAGCTTGGGCCTCCCTGCGCTGCGGATTCCAGCGCCCAGCTGCCTAGTTGTACCTGGCTGGACATAGAAATAGTGCGGAGCCCCAAGCATTTTTTTTTTCATTATTTAATTAAATTTATGAATAAATAAGAAATAAGGGTATCCTGATATTTCTGTTTCCAGGAAGGTACAAATAGGCACCTGGGGGTTGGGGGCAGCCCGTTCCTGCCTGCTGTACCCGGCTGGACACAAAAATACGGCGAAGCCCACATCAAATTTTTTTCTGAAAAATCCAAGCCATCTTTTTGCATGCCAGCTGGATGCAGCAGGCGGCAACGGTCTGTTCCCAACCCCCATCTGACTATTTGTACCTGCCTGGACACAGAAATATCGGGAAGCCCTTATTTTTTATTATTTCATGAATTTCATGAAATAATTTTAAAAAAATGCTTGCGGGGGCTGGAATATTCAGCGCAGGGAGGCCCAAGCCTTCTGGGCACCCCCGCTGTGAATGGCAGCCCGCAGCCGCCCCAGAAAATGGCACGTTCATTGAAGCACCATGTTCTGGGGCTGAACCCAACTCTTCCAGGGCCCTGGTGCGGTGGCTCACTGGGTAATAAAGGGGTTAGGGACAGCTTTTTGTTAATTGACATGCCCCCCATGAATTTCTAGTAAATTGTTTAAAAAAAAACACAACACAGAGAAAAATTTTTTATTAGAAATAAAACAAAAAATACTATTAGTGACTCCATCTTTAATAAAAAAAAAAATTCTCTACCATCTGCTGTAGTCCTTAAACGACATCTCCGAACTGCTACATAGCTCTGCATAGACACACATGTCTATGCAGAGGGAGAGCAGGCTAAGAAATGACTACAACAGTCAGGTTCACATCAGTTCATAGTTCAGGCTATGACCGCGGGTGAACCCTGCTGTCACAGCCATACTGGTGCTGCCGCCGGTCGCCAGAGATTGCCGATCGCCGGCAGAGCAGTGAATAAACCGGAAGTTAATGACTTCCCGGTTTATTCACTGCTCTGCCGGCGGTCGGCAATCTCCGGCGGCCGGCAGCAGTCTTCGGGATGTGACAGCAGGGTTCACCCGCGGTCGTAGCCCAAGCTATGACCTGAGGTGAACCCTGACTGTTGTAGTCATTTCTCAGCCTGCTCTGCTCTGCATAGACATGTGTCTCTATGCAGCGCGATGTAGCAGTGCTGAGATTGTGTTTATGGACTACGTCGGATGGAAGAGGATATTTTTAATAAAGATAGAGTCACTAAATGTCTTTTTTGTTTTATTTCTAATAAAAAAAAATTTCTCTGTGTTGTGTGTTTTTTTTTTACAGAATTTACTAGAAATTCATGGCTGTCATGTCTACTATTGGCATGGCCGCCATGAATTTCGGGCTTAGGGCCAGCTGATAATACAAAGCTGGCCCTAACCCCTTTATTACCCAGTGAGCCACCGCACCAGGGCCCTGGAAGAGTTTGGTTCAGCGCCTGAAGATGGCGCTTTAATGAACGCGCCATCTTCTGGGGTGGCTGAGGGCTGCCATTCGCAGCGGGGGTGCCCAGAAAACTTGGGCCTCCCTGCGCTGTAGAATCCAGCTCCCAGCTGCCTAGCTGTACCTGGCTGGACATAGAAATAGTGAGGAGTCCCACACATTTTTTTTATTATTTCATGAAATTCATGAAATAATAAAAGAAAGGGGGGCTCCCCTATGTTGTTGTGTCCGGCCAGGTACAAATAGGCACTTGGGGGATGGTGGCAGCCCGTCGCTGCCTGCTGGACACAAAAATACGGCGATGCCCACGTCAAATTTTTTTGGGAAAAAATCATAGAAAAATAAAAAAACATTTAGGGACTGCGTATTTATTAACCCCTGGAGACCGGATCGCTGCAGCATTGTAAGGGGTGTTAACTCAGGTCACCTGAGAACAGCTCAGGTCATGCCACCTGAGCTGTCTTCAGGTGACCTGAGTTAACCCCCCTTACAATGCCGCAGCGATACGGCCTCTACGGGTTAATAAAGATGCAGTCCCTAAAGGTATTTTTTAATGAATTTTTCCCAAAAAATTTGACATGGGCTTTTCTGTATTTTTGTGTCCAGCCTGGTACAGCAGGCAGGAACGGGCTGCCCCCAAACCCCAGGTGCCTATCTGTACCTGCCTGGAAACAGAAATATAGGGAATCCCTTTTTTGTTTCATTATTTCAAGAATTTCATGAAATAATTTAAACAAAAATGTGTGGGGCTCCGCACTATTTCTATGTCCAGTCAGGTACAACTAGGCAACTGGAGGCTGGAATCCATAGCGCAGGGAGGCCCAAGCCTTCTGGGCACCCCCCCTGAAGCCCGCAGCCACCCCAGAAGATGGCGCATTCATTAAAGCGCCATCCTCTGGCGCTGTATCCAGCTCATCCAGGGCCCTGGTGCATTGGCTCACTGTGTAATAAAGGGGTTAGGGCCAGCTTTGTATTATCAGCTGGCCCTAAGCCCAAAATTCATGGGTTCACGCCAATATTAGACATGACCGCCATGAATTTCTAGTGAACCTTTTAAAAAAACACAACACATAAAATATTTTTTCTATTAGAAATAAAACAAAAAAGACACTTAGACTCCATCTTTAATTTTTAAAAAATCCTCTTTCGTCTGACGTAGTCCCAAAACGCAATTTCAGCACTGCTACATCTCTGGTAGAGAACCTCTACCAGAGATGTAGCTGAGCTGTGCAGCCCTGGGAAAGTTCATGTGAGTTCATGCTGCATGAACTCACATGCACTTTCCTAGACAGCACCGCGGCTTCTTCAAATGAACAGCTGATATGCATCAGCTGATCATTTGAAATAACAGGCGGGAAAGCCAGCGGTGAAGACACCGCTTTCTTGCTGTGTTCTGCGTTCTCCACTCCCTGATGCCCCCTCCCCGCTCCCTGGAGCTGCTCCCCCCACCTGATCCTAACTTAGGATTAGGTGGGGGGCGATGAGGGGGCATCAGGGAGCGGGGAGCACAGAACACAGCAGGAAACCCAGCGGGGCAGTCTTCTTACCGCCGCTGGCTTCCAGGCCCTGCTCCTTCGCTCCCTGCTCCCCCCTCTGCCGCTTCTGCACCCGATCTTAACTTAGGACCAGGCGGGGGGAGCAGCTCCAGGGTGATCAGGGAGCGGGGAGCGTGGCACAGACCAGGAAAGCCGGCGGTGAAGTCCTCTTCTCACCGCCGGCTTCCCGTCTGTGTTTTTTTATCTCTGCTCTCGATGCTGCGCTCCCCCCTCCCTGTAGGTGCTCCCCCCACCCGGTACTAATGTTAAACACGCATTAAATTAATTTTGAATGGTGTTCGACGTGTTTGATGAACATTCGACAAACACACATCAAATTCGACGAATCGAATCGAATTCGAACACTGGGGTGGTGGCTCATCTCTACTCAGGTGTGATTTTGTCACATTCTTCCACACAAACACTCTTTGCATCCTGCAGGTTCTGTAGATCCTTCTATGAACTTTGAGCTTTAGTTCCTTCCATAAATTTTCAGTTGGATTCAGGTCAGTGTAAGTAACAGTGGGCAAAAGCACTAGGCCACAAATTTTACCTTGATAGGCTTTCGAAAAAGACTGATTTTATTTAAGACTGGAAGTGTCATTTTCTTTCATTTTTTTGTGCATGATTTTCTTCTAGTCGGGAGATGGAATGGCATCCAATAAAATAAGACAAAGTGATAATAAGATCAAATAAGTGATAATTTATTCAGTATGATGAGAATCTTTCTTTTTTATGCCATCAGTATATTTTGCAACACTGAGTTTCCAAACATCTTAAGACAGCTCACTGATTCTACCCATCTTCAGATGTTTCTTGTGTGGCACTTTGGTAATGAAACACCTAAATGGCAGGATTTATTTCTAATTACTGATAGATTTCAGCAGGTCTCATGACTTACCATGGGTTTTTGCACTTCTTTATGTGTTCAATACGTTTCCCTGCGTCATTTATCATTATTACATATAACTCAATTGCATATATGGCAATTTCTTTGCCTGTGTGGACTGGATGGGTTGTTACTGACATCTGGTGAGAAATTCATGTCAATGGCACCTTTAGAAATATATTTAGTTAGAAAATTGGTGATGTGTTCAATAATTATTGTACCCACTGTGAGTCTGTGTATGAACAAATAAAAGCGTACTTATATCTTTCACCTACAGTGCTGTGCAAATTAATTGGGACAAAGCATTTTTGTAAGTAAAATTATAAGTTGGGGTTGCCAGACAGTGATTCAAACCAGTTTTAACTGCTTTGAACAGGTGTGAGTGTACAACCTTGAGTAACAAAATGTGGTTTGACTGGTTTTTAGTCAGAAAATAACAGCTAGCTGTCCCCTCAGCTTCAGTTGAGAGCTTGTTTCTGTGAGGAGTGGTTTAGTGTACTTTTTCTCTCAATGTGATTTGTGCCTGTAAAAATGGATGTTACTCCACGGAAGAGGTCTAGAATTATTACTGTTAATGAACATACAAGTCTGACTGGACCACAGAAAAAAACAGTATAACAAACGTGTGGAAGTACCCTGCTATAAAAAGGTAATAATAAAAAGCAAGTGCTTAGTAAAAAACAATATCAAAAACAGGGTACTTAGTTAATACGTTTTTTGCAAAAAATGTACGTAAGCCGTTCCGCCTTGCCACGGTGACCCTTATCAGAACGGTCCTATCTAACTAATTTAAAACCTGATCCTGAATAAATATACCTCATGGATGCAGGGTGAATATGGGCCAGAGTCCAATATGGACACAGTGAAGCAGTGCTGTGCCGCTTGTAAGGTAAATATCGGGTTGCTATGGGGCCCGCGGTTCCGGAAATTACGGGTCATTACCACAGGAAGGCTGCATAGCAGAGCGGAGGGAGACAGGCTGGGGGTACGGAATTTGATTTCAATATCACACCCATCATGGCGTGATAGAGACTCCTGGAGGTGGCAATAGGGACCCAAAGAGGATGCCCAGGGCGGCTAGCAACGGTAGCCCTCTGGTTCATTAACATATGCCCCGCTAAGGTATAAAAACATTTTATTAAACACTCACACATCACAGCTAGGACAGAAAGGGATAGTTAGGGTAGTAATAGGAAGGTGCAGGGACAGGTAGTGATAGCCTGGCGAGCTTTATCTAGGTGACAGGTTCCCTTTAAATACTAAAAAGTTCTTTAATCAATAGATTAATCAGATTCTCTGCTGGCATATTCCCATTAAGAACAAAGTGATCAGGCATGTGGAAGTCAATCATCCTCATCGTTTCATACAACAGATGGTTTTGGGTGATTATTTTTGACACTAACAAGAAGAATAGGTGACCAGGCACACCAGAATATATTGTAAATGGGTCTATTAGCCTATGTTGTAAAAGGAGATAATGTTTTTTCCCAGATATAGACTTTTCAGTTTCTCTATACCTTTATATACCAAGTATATACATACCTAGCAGTACACTATTAGGTTATCTATCCTATATAAATGTATATGCAAATGTTATACAAAATCCTTTTAGTCACAAACCATGAACGTCTTACGTTTTCTTGTTAGAGGATTACATATGTAATTTCTTTCCACCTCCACATACATATGTTGTTTCCCAATACATTTCTACTAATAAAATGAGTGTAAAGTAAATTCATTTGACTATTACTATTTTGTGAATACTAGTACTATGATTTCTTGACGTTTGTATATTTTTGGCATATTTTAGATCTTTAAACACATCAAGAAAAACAGTAATATCAGAATTTTCTAGGCACCAACAAATATCTCAGGTTTCCTATGCTCCTAGTCTAAAGGCGACCTAGAAGGAAGCTGTAATGGCCGCTTTACACGTCCCGATATCGTCGTCCAACTTCGATAAAAAGTCAAGTGGTTCGTGCGTTGGCGCCGATATCGTTTGTGCGTTGTGTGTTGTAAATGTGCAATTCGATGCAAGAACGATGCCAAAACGATATCGTTTGGGAATTATGCAGACTCTCCAACTGCCCGATATTGGATGGACGATCTGGCAGGATCGTGCTGTGTGACAGCCCAACACCGACTTGGAGAACAACTTCCCCTATTCACTCCCATGTTAAATGGTCGTTCCCTGGTTCGCGCGTACAAGGGGGTGTAGACATTGCAGTAGCGTTGCCTGCCGATATCTCCCTGTGTGACATCTCCTATGCAATCTTGGATTTCAGCCAAAAAAGTGCGCGCTCCCGTGCCGTTGAATACAATATCGAAACGATGTTGGGACGTGTAAAGCGGCCATAAGACAAAGAAGTGCAAATACGGTCTCCCGAGGGTTGTAGAGACTATAGGAGGCTCAACTTGAAGGGCCGTGAAAGTCACAACCACCACATACACATTAAACACACGGCTGCTGCAGCCCGACATGGAAGCAAGTAGAAGGCGGTAACAGGAAGGGTCAATTGCCACGCTGTCATGTTTAAAAGACAATCCAAGAAGCTTTGATGGCGATCTTATTTTTCTGCGTGCTTTAGAGCATTCCTCTCCTTCTTCAGGAAAACTCACAAACAGGGTATATGGTACAGCCAAGATATAAACAAGAGTCTCATACAAAGTTTTTGCACACTTTTTTCTTTGAAAAAAGGGGTTGGGGGGAATAAACTGCAAACAATGGAAACATCAAATCATTGTTAGGGTATGAGCCCCCAGGAAGGTTTTGCTGTGTTTGAGATCAGGTTTTGCCTTGGTTTTATGTAAATCTATGCTAATCTAATCCTGAGATTTTGGTTTCCATCAAAACCTATGTGATCAAGGAAACATTTTCACACACACACGCACACACACGCACACACACGCACACACACGCACACACACACACACACACAGTTTTTTTTTTCTCTACAGAAAATGGAAATACCACAGGTGTTTCCACTTTAGCAAAAGTTCAGAACAGAATTGCTCATTCTTTCTAAAACACAGCAAAGCCTGAGGTGTTTCCACTTTCTTCACCAAACAAAAAACAATGTGTTGGGACAGCTAATCCTAGAATCACAAAGGTTTTGCTGGAAAACAAAAATGCAGCAAATCCTGCGGTGTTTATGTGGCACCCCTCTGGCAGGACGCCACAGGGAGGTATTGCACCCCAAAAAGAAGGTGTAGTGTCTCCGTAGTCACAGGTGGAGAGGGGAAACTACAGAGTCTGTACTCAAAACGCACCCACAGACACCCTAGCACAGGGGACTGTATTTCAGTAGGTCCCAGGGAGGTGGAGCTTAGGAGAGCAAGGGACGTGAGTGACAGTTGGGAGACAGCCTAGTCAGACGATGACAGAGAGAGAGAGAACGGACGGACGCAGGGGACCCTGCTGTCCTGAGGAGAAGGCACCTCTAAGGGGCGGAGGTGACGCAAATGAGAAGGGGACACTCCAGGTCTGGTCGGAGCCATCTGGAGTGCCTGGGTCACCCCGGTAAACTGGAACCGAGGTGGTTTTGATCAGGTTTATCCCAAACCGCAGACCAGCGCGTTGTGGGCCTTCATAAGGGAGCCTCAACACCCACCAAGAAGCCTAACCTCTGTCCCACAGCTAGGTCCAAGACGCCAAGAGGTAACAGTGACTTAAGGCAACAGATCTGGGGACTAGTAACCAGAATTCAGGGTGGGAGGGCAGAGAGCCATTGTGAACAGAGACCGAGAAAGATAATCAAGATAATGATCTCTGACGGACTCTGTGGTAAATCCTAAAATCTGTGGCTATAATCCCCGGTAAGCCAGACTGTACTGTGTACCTTATCCATTTGGTACCAGTAAAAGAACTGTTTGAGCTGATCTGATCTCTGGCTTCATTTAATCCGTCGCCCGAAAGGCCTCTGCAGCACTACAGAGACTTGGACTGCAACTCCCCTCATCTACCCCACCGTGTGGAGGAAAAGCTTCACCTGTGAGGAGCTATACTACCTCTGCTGCACCCCACCATCACCTCAGCGCCCGGCTGCAGTGCTGGTAACCGCTTACCAGAGACCACAGGTGGCGTCACGTGTAAACCTCAATCATCATCCCCGATCAGCCATGATCCCCACCGAAGCCACCGTCCCGGTATCGGAGTAACCCCTTCCCTGCCGGCCCAACTCATTTACACTGTCTTCAGAGAAAAAAAAGCAATGTGTGTGAAAGCTTTCCCCTGATAACATAGGTTTTGCTGGAAACAAAAACTCTGGATTGGATTAGCATCCATTTACATAAAACCAAGGCAAAACCTGATCTCAAACGCAGCAAAACCTTCCTATGGGCACATACCCTTAAACATTTAATAATATTTTACATATGAGGAGATACCATCATATACCATGAAAAAAAGAATAAAAAAAAGGGAATAAAGGCAGAAAATAAAGATCTGTATAAGAAGGAAACCTTTTGTGATGTGTAATATGCAGTTCAATGGGTTTGAACTCTTAAGCCCCAGTCACACATAACGATATCGTTAGCGAGATCGTTGTAACTGTGACGTTACAACGATCTCTCCAGCGATGTCGTTATGTGTGACACATAGCAGCGATCAGGCCCCTGCTGTGAGTTTGCTGATCCCTGCAAAGTGCTCTGGGTCATTTTTTGATGTTTGGTTTCCCGCTGGTCAGCACGCATCGCTGCGTGTGACCACGAGAAACCAGCGATCAGTGACCTCACTGGCTGGTAGCCATGGTAAACACTGGGTATCTAGGCCGCACGCGCTGCCTGGATACCCGGTGTTTACCATGGTTACCAGCGCCCTCCCTGCTTACAGGCAGCGCTAAGCAGGGAGAACACTGACATCGCCTTCAGCGATGTGGGAGGTGGCTCCCATGGCCCTGATTGCTGGGGAGATCTGCCTGTTTGACAGCTCCCCAGCAACCAGGTAACAACGCTCCAGAGATCCCAGCAGGTCGTTATCGCTGTCGGGATCGCTTGAGCGGTCGTTATGTGTGACAGGGCCTTAAGGGAAAGAGAAGGGCTCTTTAATAAGGTGGGCAATCTAAGTGTGCTAAAGAAGTGTAGAGGTGTCGGTGCCAGGTGTAGTCAGTGGCGAGGCAGGCCCGATGAGACAGCGCAGCCCTGGCCTTGCTGATCCTGCCCCAGCCTTCTCTTTGGTACAACATTTTAATTCCTTGATACCCTACAGAGACTAACTATTCAGAGTCAATAAAAGTTTTAAGGTCTCTTTGCTATGACGGTTAAACGTTTGAGTTGGGGGTGGGCTATTTACATTGATGTGTTTCGCTGCAGGCTGCCCCCTGACCCCGGAATTTTCCGACTCATGTCCTTAAGCATCATTGATTCACGCAGTGGAGTCAAAGAGTCTTTTGGTCCATTCTATCTCTATCTCACTTATGGGAATGTGTCCATAGGACCGCAGAGGAACTGTCGGACAGTATTCCTTCACTGCATTCACAATGGAGATCTATCTATTTTTGAACCTCTGGTCACGGCCTATCGAACCGACACTGGAGAGGACAGCTGCTGTCCATGTAACCACTAGAGGTGGATGTGAAGCATCAATACCGGGGGAACACACTTGGCTGAGGTTCTGCTCCACAGTGAAAATGCTGTGGTGACTCTTAAGGCCACGTCACACGCATCAATCTTATGAGCGATATCGCTTAAGAGATCTGCTTTTTTGATCGCTTAAGCGATATCGTCTGTGCGTCGCTGCGTGTAATCAAGCGATTTTACAATGTAAAATCGCTTGATTGATTGATTGCAGATTTGTGAGCCGGAGCTCAAATCAAGCGATAAACGCTTGATCAATCTGCAGCATCGTGGTGTGTGACACCACGATGAACGATCTCCCAGCGGCAGAGCCTATGCTGGGAGATGGTATCTATGGTAAACGTCGGGTTACTAAGCGCCGCGCGGCGCCTAGTAACCCGACGTTTACCATAGTTACCAGCGATCTCGCTGGTCCACATCGCTGGTGAGTCTGCCTGTGTGACAGCTCACCAGCGATGTAAGCGATATTGTTAGCGATCGCGCGTGCACGTGATCGCTAACAATATCGCTCATAAGATTGATGCGTGTGACGTGGCCTTTAGAGTAACCCTCAGGGTCTTAACAATTTTAAAAAGTCTTTGGTTTCTAAAACAATCTCCTACTGGGGCACTCTTCTGCTGTCTTCCATGCTTCAAGCCCTTTTATTCACTACGCCCCCCCACAAGGAACTTTCACTATCAATAAACCTATTTGGCTAATTAGATCTGGGAGCAGCCTTAACCTTTAACCAGTAGAGGGCCATGTACATATTAGGGAACATACAGTTTTCAATAAAAATGCAAAGCGCAAAGTTTTCCCTTCGGTGTCAGGGTGACAACCCCTCTGACCCTTCCATAATGTGGGATAAGACATCAGAAAAAAAAATGGAGGAGAGAAAATAGGAAACCTACATATGTGATATTATTTAGTGTTCATAAATGATATACAATATTTATATAAGTGCGAAAAAATAGATCAAAAAAGGTGTTATATAACCTAGTTTAAGAGAAAAAAAAGTATCTGTCAAATAGGCTGCTTTCACATTAGCGGTTTTTGCCGATCGCGGCAGTTGCAGTTTTTTCACCGCAACTGCCGCGATCGGCAAAAACCACTGATGTGAAAGGGGCCTTAATAATGTAAATTAATATTTAATAAATATATCTAATATATACTTACCTAAAATTGTCCATTATCCACTTCCATCCGGATGTCCTCGAATCCCAAAATCCACCACGCCACACCGGAAGTACGCCAACTGCCATATTGGAATACCCAAATGATGGTATTCCAATATAGTACTCACTGGTGTTACTAAGCCCTTGCGCAGTACCACCAGCGGGACACCGCTGGGACACCCTGCCGGACCCCCCCCACCACCGCCGTTGGACCCCCACCAGGATCTGCCGTAGGATCCCTGCCAGAACCCGCCACCGGATCCCCGCCAGGATCCGCCACCAGACCCCCGCTAGGACCCGCCGCCGCTGCCTGACTACACATGCCTGCCCACCCCAGTCACAGCCACCATGAAAAACTGCTACTTGTGGCCTGTGCTGGAGATCGGGTATGGGCACCCTCTGGTGGTGCTGCACCCTGTCTCCAGCCCAGGCCGCAAACTATCGTGTTTTCTGCCGGCTGTGACTGCACAGAGTATAATGTCCCCACATACACACACAAGCACGCACATACACACATGCATATATATACATGCAGATACACACATACGCACACACACAAACATGCATACACACAGTTCAATGTCCCCACACACATTCCCGTGCACGCACATACACACATGCAAGCACGCACATACATACAAACATGCATACACAGAGTATAATGTCCCCACATACTCATGCACACACAGACATGCCAGCATATACACACATGCAATCACATGACTCACCGTTGCCGGGTTCTCAGGTCTCAGGCAATGCTTCACTTGTCACGGTTCCGTGCCTGAGGCTGTGGGGGCCCGGTGGTCAAATGGATGGGTTAGGGGATTAGGATAAAGTCTTATTTGTCTCGTGACGCCACCTGTGGGTGTCCGGTGATGGCACCGGCGCTGCTTGGGCCCCCGGGGGATGTGCGGCAGCTAGATGGAATGCTCCCCACAGGATGAGCAGTAGTGCCCGGGGCCAGGAGCTGCACTGAGTGGAATACGGCAGCTCAGTTGATTTTAGTATTAATCCGGGAAGAATGTACAGACACATAAAGTCTTTTCAGTACCTTCTACTGGTGTTAACAGGTACACTCGACCGGGTGATGAAGTAGACACTTCCGGAAGTTCCACAGCAAGCAGGGGTGTAGGCTTCCTGATGTATGTAGCTTCTAGTGGGGTCTAGTGGATGTGAAATCCTACCAAACCGTAGTTGCACTTTCTAGTGTGACTTGTTATACCCGAGTTTGCTGCACTGAGGGCACTATAAAGGAATATCTGTCGAGTTCTCGACTCTGGGCTCTCATCTGGCGGTGCTTCAGGTGTCCAGGGAGCTAAACTCCCTTGTTTAGGTGCTGGTTTCTCTGCAGCCTGCGCTATGGCTCCTGCAGCTCGGACCCAGTGACCGGACTTGTTAGGGTGAGTCAGAATGACCCCTCTGCCCCTGTTCTGTATTTGCCTCCTGCTCCTATGATCCCTGTTGTGAGGGTCTACCACTTCCCGGGTGTGCTGGTATGGGCCTAGTGTGGCACCAGGACCAGGTCAGCTCTCCTAGCTGTTTACAGTTCTCAAGTGGCTGCACACTCTGCAGTTTCTCCCTCCAGGACCCGTATTTATAGGGGGAACTGGCTTAAGGCAACCAGTGGAGCTCCCCTACAGGTCTGGGGTGAAAGGTGTTGTAAGTAAGTGGGGCTGCTTGTTGTGTACTTTTCCATTTGTGTCCTAAGAGTGACTGTGGTGCCCAACCAGGGTGCTACACACGCACATACACACGCAAGCACAAACATACGCACATACATACGCAAGCACATACATGTCTGTGCATACACACATGCAGATACCCACATACACGCACACACATACATACACACATGCAGATAAATACACACATGCACACAAACATGCATACGCACATGAATACTCACAGTATAATATCCCCATACACACACACTGTACATACACGCAGATACACGTACTCACAAACACGCATATGCACGCGTATACGCACAGTATAATGTCCGCACATACACATGCATGCACATACACACATGCAAGCACGAACATGCAAAGACATACACTCAGTATAATGTCCCCACACACACGCAGATACACAGCCACACATAAACACACAAGCATGCACATACACACATATGCATGCACATACACAGACATATACATACACAGTATAATGTCCACACAATAGTACACATATACACACAGTATAATGACCCCCCACACACACGCCAATGCATACACACACACACATGTAGACACACATACACACACGCATATACAAACACGCATGCACACACAGTTTAATGTTCCCACACACATACATACACATGCACGCACATACACACATGTGAGCCTGCCCATACACACAAACACACATACAGACACAGTATAATGTCCCCACACAAACATACTCATACACACACCCACATGCCAGCACATAAACACACGCAATCACGCACATACACACGCAATCACAAACATACGCACATACACAAATAAGTATATACATGCCCATGCATACACACATGCAGATACACACATACACGCACATACATGCACATACACACAAACATGCATATGCATACACTCAGTATAATATCCCCATGCACACAAACACACATTCCCATGCAAACACGCACGCAGATACACACTCACTCACAAACACACATACGCACACGTATACACATAGTATAATGACTGCACATACACATGCATGCACATACATACATGCAAGCACAAACATACAAACACATACACACAGTATAACATCCCCACACACACACACAGAAACACAGCTGCACATAAACATGCAAGCATGCACATACATGCATACACATGCGCATACACAGACACATACATACACAGTATAATGTCCTCACACACACATATGCACATACACACAAACGTGCAAATACATACAAACACGCAGATACACACATACATGCACACATACATACACATGCACACACATACACACATACATTGGGAGAGAGCACAGTGGGGGAGAGGGGGAGTAACAGCCGCCATCTCCAGCGCCATAGACCTGCCCCCATCATGATGTCCCTGCCATCACGATGCGATAGCATTGGGCCCACATCTAGCATAAATATAAATGGAACTGTATATGTCACTTATTATGGGTTACATTATTTATTATATATTAATAGAAAAATATCATGTATCATTGGATTGATGGATGTAAAAACAGAAAAGAGGTGAGAGAAAACCAAAAGGATTCATGTAGAAAAAGTATTTTATATTATATTTAGGGATAAGCGAGTCTACTCGTTACTACTCGGTACTCGCCGAATAGTAGGGTACGCGCTCTACTCGTTACTCTGCGAGTATCCTAGCGATTACTCACAGAGTTACAAGTCCAATGTAAATGAATGGGAAATGCAAGTCCTCTGCTGCTGGACCCTATAAAGAGGCCTTGCAGCAGAGGAAAAACCTGCAATTCCCCATTTCATTGTTTAAAAGCCAGCCGTAAAAAGCTGCCGGCTTTAAACAATGCTGACAGCTTCCCCGCTGCCTGACAGCGGGATCCTCTGCTCCCCCCACCGCCTCCCGACCTATCCTAACTTAGGATCGGGTGGGGAGGCTGTAGGGGGAGTGGAGGATCCCGCTGTTAGGCAGCCGGGGAGCACAGAACTGACGGTCATGCATTATGTGAAAACCGGATTCTCTCGGATTGCCCCGGTCCGGTGCAATCCGGGACCATAGAGAAATAATAAAAAAAAAAATGCGTGGGACTCCGCGCTATTTCTATGTCCAGCCAGGTACAGCTAGGCAGCTGGGGGCTGGAATACGCAGCGCAGGGAGGCCCAAGCTTTCTGGACACCCCCCGCTCGAATGGCAGCCCGCAGCCACCGCAGAAAATGGCGCGTTCATTGAAGCGCCATATTCTGGCGCTGAACCCAACTCTTCCAGGGCCCTGGTGCCGTGGCTCACTGGGAAATAAAGGGGTTAGGGCCAGCTTTGTATCATCAGCTGACCCTAAGCCCGAAATTCATGGCGGTCACAACAATAGTAGACATTACCGCCATGAATTTCTAGTGAATTTTAAAAAAAACACAAACACATAGAAAAAATATTTTATTAGAAATAAAACAAAAAACACAATTAGACTCCATCTTGGATTATTAAAAAATCCTCTACCGTCCCCCGTAGTCCCAAAACGCAATTTCAGCACTGCTACATCACTCTGCATAGACACACATGTCTATGCAGAGTGATTGTAGGCTGAGAAATGACAATCTCAGCACTGCTACATTGCTCTGCATAGACACACATGTCTATGCAGAGTGATTGCAGGCTGAGACATGACAACAGTCAGGGTTCACCTCAGGTCATAGCTCAGGCTATGACCTGAGGTGAACCCTGCTGTCAGAGCCATACTGCTGCTGCCGGCCGCCGGAGATTACCGACCGCCGGCAGAGCAGTGAATAAACCGGAAGTCATTAACTTCTCTGGTCACTTCTCTCTGTCAGCTAGCCCCTGGACGACTTCCTGTTTGTAGTACATGGAAGGAAAACCACGTATGGGAATGGAGGTTGCCACAACTCCAGGATGTTGAGGCTGGACGGGCAGTCTGAAACCTGGAGAGCTGTGGGGAGCAGGTAACCCCAGAGAATAAGGACTTAGGTGTATGGACTGGCTCATGCTTATTTTCTGTAGTGTGGTTTATGAAAGGCAACAAACCGACATTAAACTGTTCTGATATAAATCCATTACTGTGTAGATTGTTTTGTGCTGCCAAGTGAGTGAACCCCAACTCGCTTAGTAATCGCTACGTAACTATATATATATATATTTATATATAGGAAATTATGTGTGCTTTATTTAAAAGGGATTCCCACAAACAGTTAATTTTAAAGTTCATTTGGAATAATAATTTCCACAATTGGATGTTTAAAATTTTTTTTCCTCGGCTGAGATAATTTTATAAATGTGTCCCTGTTATGTACTGTGTAATGGATGTGTTTGACTGTACAGGGACATAATAATAATAATAATAATAATTTTATTTATATAGCGACAACATATTATGCAGCACTTTACAATTCAGAAGGGACATATACAGACAATATGAGACAATACAGAGTAACAAAATTCAAAAACCATGAGGAGTGAGGTCCCTGCTCGCAAGCTACAATCTAGAGGAAATAGGGAGAGGCACAAAAGGTAAATGGTAAAAAATGGTGTCAAATATGGTCCAGCCATCAATATAATAAATTAGGAGATGCACGTAACTCTGTATGAACCAGTCACCGGTCGGGATCTGTACAAGTACAGCTAAAGTGCTATATTATGTATGGGGGACAGACAGACAGTATGCAGGTGCAGACAGATGACACAAGAGGCCAGAGTTGGAAAAGGGAAGATAGTTAGACAAGTGAGGTGAGGTGATAGGCCAGTCTAAAGAGATGCGTTTTTAAGGTTCGCTTAAAACTATTGGTATTGGGAATTAATTGAATTGTTTTTGGTAACCCATTGCAGTAAATTGGTGCAGCTCGTGAGAAGTCTTGGAGACGGGACTGGGAGCTTTGGATTGTAGCTGATGTCAGTGACCCACCCCAGGGCTCTAGGGGTACTCGGATCCCGGGCGTTGATTAACGGAACTGTCACTGGTGGCTGGTGCCCGGGTCTGCGGCCCTGGTGGTCACTGAAAAATGTGTAAAAATAAAATAAAAGAATAAAGCACAATGTTCGTGACGCCACCCACAGTACCCAGTAATGATACTGATGCAGCCTCAGACCTTCGGGGATGGTGAAGCTGCAGCTACATGTTAACAGTCCCCGTAGGTGGAGCAGAATCCCGTGGCAGTAATGGAGATGGAGAACTCACGCAGGAAGGCTGCTCTGCAGGCAGGACGCTGATGCAGTCTATGCTGAGGAGACTGGAATGTAGTTCCTCCGGCATGATGTAAATCAGACACCACACACTGTTTAGACTCTGCACGGGTTTACTGGTAACTTTAGGCAGTTGTCAGGTATTACACAGCCACGGGTAGCTAGCCTGGATAGTCACCAAAGGATGGGATGTCTCCTCGGGGCCCTCAGTGGTGTTTTTGCCAGTTCCTCCCTCTGTCCTCATCCTGCGCTCTCTGCTCCTGTACCTTCCTAGCACTTTCCTGCACAGAGCCCTTCGCTGGCCCCCATGGCAAAGTCTTCCTAATTGCAGGGCTCCTTGATCCTACACGGGGGCTTTTGGGAATGTATGCAGGGATTGGTCACAACTCCATAGAGCAGCTCTAGTCCCTCTGGTTTGGCGGCTCAGGGATGAACTCCTGCACCGCTCTCGGAGCCAGTCCTCCATTGTTAGACTTGGCCCCTCCGGGTCGGGTATCGTACCGGTCCAGATTAGGATGTTAACTGACACTCGGGGATCCCCCTTAACTCCAGTGTGACTTTCCTCTTTTTGGCTGTCAGAGCTGTCACAGAACAGGGAAGGGAGACAGAAGCCAGGGAGGATCGCATTTCTTGTTTTATCAGTCCCTTCAGTTCATCCATCAGGGATGGTTTCTCATCCCTCATCACTTTGTCTGTGCATTCCAGGCACAGTATTTCCTTGTGGGATGAAGCTAACTTTTTATTGCAGGCACCACATTTGCGGGACTTGGCTTAAGCTTCTGCTTCTATGTCTGTTACTTTTCTCCCTGTAACGATAAAGCAGGGAGAGAAGAAATTATATACCAGCCCTAAAAAGGGGGAAACTGTAAAAACCTCTTACCTAGTAACTTACTAGGCCTGAGGTAGCGCTGACCTCTGCATCTGCAGTGCCTGGGGGAACACCATCCATCTGGGCAGCATGTGACATTATGACAAAAAAAAAATCGTATGTCCTACCTCACAGAGTGTCACTGCCAGGGGTACTTATATAGGTGATCCATGGCTGCTGCGTAATGTGTCACCAAGTGCTCCAATTATTCATGGTCTCCCAACATTGTCGGAGGCATGCGACCAGGGAAACCGGAAGTGATGTGCGCTCCAAGCTGGAACGCAATCCGGAAGTGACACTCTCCCAGCATCTGACATCACTTCTGGGAGCAAGAAAGCACAGGTCGCATCATCAGGAGGGAGTGAGGAAGGCCGAGGAACTGCTGGAGGACACCGGCCCAGCTTCAGCGTTCAGCATTACCACGCAGGCACCGGAGATCAGTGCGGTCCTGCTCCTCCTAGAGCAGGAGTGGCCCAAGGAGCACGGAGCATTGGCCCGATCGACTCCCCCCCTCGCCCAGCTTTCTAGTAAGAGGACTGCTTCGTTGGCCCCACAGCCTCAGGAAAACCTCTCCCTTTCCTATAAGGATAGGAAACACTGCTGATAGAAGGTGGGACGGGTTATTTAACCTCTTTGTGTTTCCTTCCCCCTACTAGGGCAGAGAGGCAGCCTCCTATGTGCTGTCATGGAGGATAGGAGGAGAAAATTCCTTCCTGACTCCACATACGACAATCAGACTAGTTTCCTGTATCAACGTCCTATCAAAGAATTTAATATACATAACTGGTAATATTATAATTTTCAAGAAAGGCATCCAGGCCCTTCTTAAATGTTAGTAGTGACTCACTCATTACAACATCATGTGGCAGAGAGTTCCATAGTCTCACTGCTCTTACAGTAAAGAATCCGCGTCTGTGATTATGATTAAACCTTCTTTCCTCCAGACGTAGAGGATGCCCCCTTGTCCCCGTCTCAGGCCTAGGAGTAAAAAGATCATTAGAAAGGTCTCTGTACTGTCCCCTCATATATTTATATATTATTATAAGATCACCCCTAAGCCTTCGTTTTTCCAAACTAAATAACCCCAAGTTTAATAACTTGTCTTGGACCCCCAGAAATAACCTTGGTCGCTCTTCTCTGTACCACTTCTAGTTCAGCTATGTCTTTCTTAGGCTGGGGTCACATTTGGAAGGCACAATCCAGTAACCGGATCCATTACCGAATCCGGTATTAGACTGTGCCTTCATACTTATTTTAATCTGTAAAATTGCAACCCTCATTCCGGATCTGAATGCATTAATGCATCCGGTTTTGTAATGAGGTTTTTTGCATTTTTAAAAACCGCATCCGGATCCGGTACCGCAAGGCACATTTACTGATTGGTGATGTTGTAACCTTCATGACATTTAGTTTTAAATCTTTCTCTGTCTACAATCATTGCTGTTCTCTAATTGTGATCATCACATTATGTGTAAAATAAATGTTTTAAGTTAATAATCTTTGGTTATTTTGGAAAACCCAGTTCCAGTGGCATGGTGGCATGGTGCACCCCTTACACAAAAACTGCTGTCTGAAATAAACAAGTGCTCATACATTGTTCTGTATTTTTGATTGCCAGTGTACATTCCATACACCAGGTGGTGAACGAATTTTGCATGAGGGCCCATGATCCTGAGAGAACATGGCATATATGTATATAATTTATACGGCATATCTTCTTTTTTATTTTGGAGTACCAGTCAACTGCATTCATTTTTTTTGTTTTTGTTTTTTTACCTCCTCTCTCATATTGTACAATGTAGCATTCAGAATCTTGTGCATTTGATTTTGTATTGTAACTTCTTCTTATTGATTACAATAACATTTCTTTTAATACTTCTGGGATTCTATGAAAATATGCCTTAGACGTGATTGTATTTGAATGGAACTCAAGAGATGAGCAGAATAATCCTTTATAATAGTTTATTTGGTAGATGGAAGCGGGGAACACTGAAGTGCTCAGTATAAATGCTGTTTTTCCTGGCTACCATCAATGAAAAAAATTGAAAAAAAAACTCAGGTAAATAAAAATAAAAGACTGATTAAGACCTTGACGCAAAACACATTTCAATAAAGAAGCATTGTAAAGCCTTTGTATGGGGAGTAAATAATTCAGCTGGATTTATGACACTCATGATCAAGAAACAATGAGCAATTCAAGTCCTCAAAAGAGTTTCAGAACTTCGCCTTTTGCAGTTCTACCATCAATCTAATCCTTTCAAACATTATATTGTTTTTATATATGATACTGAGGTCCTTTGTTGTTCCAGAACGGCATATTCTGTGGAGTGTAGTACATTTCTATATGACCAACAGTATGTACGGTATAAGATAATGGTAAACATGACTTGTGTATTCTGCTGCATTGTGGTTAACTCTGTGGTTGTGCAACATGATATAGTGAATGTGATGCGCCGTGGGGTACTCGGAACCTGGCTTTGCTACTTCTGGAGGAGCCACAGGGTTCGAAACCCGGCTCCGTGACCCTGGGCGTCAAGATAAACGTTCACAGCTGTTGGATGTGACGCCAACCGTGGTGTTCGGCTATTGGGGCCGACGCTGTGGTGCGGGACCTCTGGGGATGATGGGCTTGCAGCTAAGATGTATCGCTCCCCACGGGTGTAGCGGTTTCCCGGTAAAGTCTATTGTTATGGTAGGCCGTTGGGGTGGAGGACTGAAGGCGCAGAATAATGGACAGACACACAGTTGTAGTCTCCTTTACCCTTACTGGTGATAGCAGGTCCAGATCAGGGTACTGTCCACAGGAGATGTTAAGAATCCAGGTGGCTTCAAAGCAAGTTGGGGATCTCCTCACTCTGTGAGTTCTGAGGCCTCTTTGTTGTGCGTTTCTGTGCTGGTCCTGGCTGCCTGTAGCTAACCTGCGACCCTCTCTCTCTGCTGTTAAGTCTTTCACCTGTATGGCAGGCAGCTTGAACTCTTCCTGGGCATCACTCCTCTGACAACTGGTCATGAGCTATCTGCTGCTGCTGTGTCTTCAGGTGCTGTGGCCGGAGACTTGGAATCTCCCGTCCTCCAGATTTGGCTGCTGGGACTGGAATCCCTCACAACCTTGGACTCCGGTGTCCGCTGCTGGTGCTCTGCACTGGGGTGAACCGTTCGCTCACTCCACTCCACAGGCCTGCTTCTCTCCTTCCTCAGACCCTCTCCTAAAGGTCCCTCACGCTTACTAGTCTCTATCCCAGGACGAGCCATTACACTGCTCCAGTCCACAGGACATCTTCACAGCTCTCCTAGGAGCTGAACTGACTAACCCCACCTTCGGGCCTGAATGTATAGGGGAGCTCCCCTGAACCCGGGTTTTAGAACTCCCCCTTCTGGTCTAGAGTCAGGAAAGGTGTTGTATGCTGTTTGCTTATCTGGTGTGGATACTTGTTTTTAAGTATGACATCACCCCCCGAGGGAGGCAATGCCATTGGGGCAACCAGACTCTGGGATGCCACAAATGTGCCATCAGAAAACTAAATATTGTTAAAATTAGGTCTATGTGTTAAATGAGAATATTTTTCCATATTATAATCTGTATTAAAAAATCAAGACATTTTCACAATAACCACTGGGACATTTTAAGAATCTTAATTATTTCAGGAAATTTACAGGTGCGTTAGCATCAATAGATTGACTTTGAGCCTTTTGTTTGACTTAAAGGGAACCTGTCAGGTCTTCTGTACACCCAGAGCCACAAGCTAGGGATAACATGTTTAGAAAATGTGGTGTCTTTCCCAGTGCTATACAAAGCCGCATACGGCTTTGTACCCCTCAGCACTGAGCTTCTCTGACGCCAGGTGCATACACCTGGTATAAGAGGAGCTCATTGCTGAAGGATACATACATGGATTTGTAGAGCACTGTGAAAGACCCTGGCTATTCTAAAACATGTTATCATACCCACAGGGGCATGAAACATGCTAAGAGGCTGAAGGGAGTCAATGCTTTAGTCCTTAGTCCTTTAGATCACTTGAATAGCCTTGAGTGGAAAAGGCTTCCATTAATTCTTGACTGTTGGAAGCAATTTTGTGAAAACTAAAAATTTGACAGTGCAATAATTTCTTGAGCCCTATTTAGGAAACTGATTCCAGCATCATTCGTGGGTGTGGATTTCAAGCAGTCATCCACGTAAAAATCTTTTTCAACTATGGATCTAACATCAGACCCATAGTTTGCTTCACGCTCTTTCACAGAATTCCTGAGACTGTAGATGACAATTGCAGGGAAGGACTGTTCTCAAACCTATGTACTCTCATTCAATACTCTGCAATGTCTTTATTGGGGTCGTTGTCGCAGTACCATAAGGACCTCAAGTAGTTTGTATGATCCTCTTTGAAAAAGAATCAGTGAAACATCTGTTGTATGTCAGCCATAAAATGCCACCGTATTCCTGGGGAAACAGAGTAGTATTTCCAGAAGTCTGTTATTGATGTCTATGCCTGATATTAGGACATCATTTAATGAAACACCTTCAAATCTGGTGTTGGAGTCAAATACCATTCTTATCTGACCTGGCTTCTTAAGATGGTAAAATGGGTAAGCACCAGCACTCCTCAGAGTCTCGAAGTTCAGGTGCAACCTTTGCGTGGTTATTCTGGAATATCTTCTCCATAAAGGTAAAGAAATGTTCTCTTATCTCTGGTGACCTCTGAAGCTTATGTTTAAAGGAGACAAATCTACTGTAGACAAGTTCTCTACTCTTAGATAACCGTTGTCTCTGGGGTCCGGATAGTAGAGGTGTGACCCAAGCTTTTGTCCCATCCTATACTATTTCTCTACCCATGATATCCAAGAACAGTCTGACTTCTATGGACATCATTGCCTTGTTGCCTTCTCTTGTCCTGTGGAAAACTGTACACCCTATGTGCCTTGCGTGCCATCACAAGCGTGGTCTTCACAAAAAGGATCTGCAAAAGAACAAGGCAGGAGAAAACAACATGGCAATTCTTTTACCAGGAAACTACTCTGACATGGCTGGAAAGGAGATGGACGTCAAATCTAACATGTTTTGGTGAGCTTACTGTTGACATAGGTTGGCTTATGTGCTCCTCCTACACAGTAGGGATGGGCGAATCTACTCGCTAGGACTCGTTACTCGGCGAGTAGTAAGGGACTCGCAGGACTCGGTACTCTGCGAGTTTCCCAGTGATTACTCGCGAGTCCAATGCAAATCAATATCAATCCTAGTTTTGTCAGAAACGCTGACAAAACTAGGATTGCCATTGTTTGCATTAGACTCGCGAGTAATCACTGGCTACTGTGCCAGTGATAGCAGGGAAACTCGCAGATAACTGCTGTTTCTTTGCGAGCCGAGTCCAGCTGTCTTCTCTGTGCAGCTCCAGGGTCCTAGAGCCCGCCTGCTGCCTGATGTAGCAGTGCTGAGATTCTTCTCAGTCTGCTCATTCCCTGTGTACAGACATGAATGTCTGTGCACAGAGATGATGTAGCAGTGCTGAGATTGTTCTCAGTCTGCTCATTCCCTGTGTACAGACATGAATGTCCGTGCACAGAGATGATGTAGCAGTGCTGAGATTGTTCTCAGTCTGCTCATTCCCTGTGTACAGACATGAATGTCTGTGCACAGAGATGATGTAGCAGAGCTGAGATTGTTCTCAGTCTGCTCATTCCCTGTGTACAGACATGAATGTCTGTGTACAGAGATGATGTAGCAGAGCTGAGATTGTTCTCAGTCTGCTTATTCCCTGTGCATAGACATCTATATTTATGCACAGGGGATGTAGCAGAGAGGACATCGCGTTTTGGACTGCGTCGGACGGAAGAGGATTTTTTTAATCAAAGATGGAGTCCCTAATGGCTTTTTTTTTTATTTCTAATAAAAAATTTTCCTTGTGTTGTGTTTTTTTTAAAACAATTTAATAGAAATTCATGGTGGTCATGTCTAATATTGGCGTGACCGCCATAAATTTCGGGCTTAGGGCCAGCTGATAATACAAAGCTGGCCCTAACCTCTTTATTACCCAGCGTGCCACCGCTACCAGGGCCGCTGGAAGAGCGGGATTCAGCGCCAGAGGATGGCGCTTCAATGAACGCGCCATCTTCTGGGGCGGCTGCGGGCTGCAATTTGCAGCGGGGGGTGCCCAGAAAGCTTGGGCATCCCTGCGCTGCGGATTCCAGCCCCCAGCTGCTTAGCTGTACCTGGCTAGACATAGAAATTGCGCGGAGCCCCACGCATTTTTTTTTAATTATTTCATGAATTTCAGAGTCAGAGTCTCAGAGTCAGAATCTCAGAATTTCATGAAATAATTAAAAAAAAATGCGTGGGGCTCCGCGCAATTTCTATGTCTAGCCAGGTACAGCTAAGCAGCTGGGGGCTGGAATCCGCAGCGCAGGGATGCCCAAGCTTTCTGGGCACCCCCCGCTGCAAATTGCAGCCCGCAGCCGCCCCAGAAGATGGCGCGTTCATTGAAGCGCCATCCTCTGGCGCTGAACCCCGCTCTTCCAGCGGCCCTGGTAGCGATGGCACGCTGGGTAATAAAGAGGTTAGGGCCAGCTTTGTATTATCAGCTGGCCCTAAGCCCGAAATTTATGGCGGTCACGCCAATATTAGACATGACCGCCATGAATTTCTATTAAATTGTTTTAAAAAAAACACAACACAAGGAAAATTTTTTATTAGAAATAAAAAAAAAAGCCATTAGGGACTCCATCTTTAATTAAAAAAATCCTCTTCCGTCCGACGCAGTCCAAAACGCGATGTCCTCTCTGCTCATCCCTGTGCATAAATATAGATGTCTATGCACAGGGAATAAGCAGACTGAGAACAATCTCAGCTCTGCTACATCATCTCTGTGCACAGACATTCATGTCTGTACACAGGGAATGAGCAGACTAAGAACAATCTCAGCTCTGCTACATCAGGCAGCAGGCAGGCTCTAGGACCCTGGAGCTGGGGCAGCCAGAACACAGAGAAGACAGGATCTTATCTGTGCGAGTCAGCGATTACTTACAAAGTAAACTAGCAATGCAAATAAATGACACAACTAGGATTGCTTCAGGCTGAAGCTTCCGAGACACATCTGCGATTTGTAAATCTCACACTACTCGCTATTACTCGCTTCCCCATTCATTAACATTGGACTCGCTAGACTCGCAACGAGTAGCGAGTCCTGGGCTCGGACTCGCTAGAGTCAAGCGATTCCGAGTAATTTAGGATTCGCCCATCACTACTACACAGTCATATCCTATAATGACTTATCCTAGTTTGAGTCTCTGTGCATTTGGAGCATTCTGGAAGGCATTAATCTGTCCTCTAGCTTTATGGACTCTTTATCTCTTTTGAGGAGTAAGGGTATTGGAGCTTCAGGGTCCAGCTCTGGTATCAGGTGAGCTATACACTTTAAATGGGGGTGATGTTCAGCCACTTCCAGTGTAGGTATCTCATACCTGTTGTCAGGAATCTGGTTGCACTCCAGTATAGTCGGCAGCGGTAAGCAGGTCTGACCATCTAAAGACTCCACTTTGTATCCGGTTGTTTTCCTCC
The DNA here is from genome assembly GCA_033576535.1 of Allobates femoralis. Lineage (NCBI taxonomy): Eukaryota > Metazoa > Chordata > Amphibia > Anura > Aromobatidae > Allobates > Allobates femoralis. The sequence continues at coordinate 48,758,403 of JARQOC010000008.1, read as the reverse complement.
CTGCCGTCTCAACGGTATCTGCACACATCTTCAAACAGTAGGGAGAACTGGAGCCTACAATACTAAAGGTGTCAAAGAAAATGGACTTGGCTAAAGACCTGTTGCTTTGATCGGCTAAGATTATGTATATCTTGATCACCTTATCCTAATGACTGGCCAGATAGACTCTGACAAGGCAGAACTTTGATCAAGACCTTTCTCTTTCAAGACCTCTACAGATCTTCGAACACTTCGAGGTGACATCCGGGTGTCTATGCCAGCATGCTTCTGCTTAACATGTTCCTCCATTTGCGATAATATCTCTGGGAGTGGTCCAGGGTGTAAAGATGTAATGTGGTCCAAGCTGCCACATTCTGCACATTTTACTCTGGCTTCACAGTTCCTGGCGAAGTGTGATATAGTAACCCAGCATTTGAAGCACATGTTGTCTTCTTTGAGGAAACCTTTGCGGTCTTCTACAGACCGCAAAGAATCCTGAAGGCTCTGCATTTTATTAGAGGGTGTGTTTTCCGATGTAGAGGACACTGCTTGTTGAAGTCCTGAGATTTGTTCTTTTCCTGAGAGGACTTACTTGTTCTATAAGGAAGACCTGTGGAATTAACTTTAGTTTTCAGGACTGCTACTAGTATTTTACTGAGTTTAACACTAGGAGAAGTGGAACATGACAGAGTGGAATCTAATTGGCACTTAGGCTCCTGTAGATATGCTCATGCCTCTCATCTTCTTTGGTAGCGTCATTGTGCATTTTTTTTCAATCCCCTCCATTCCACTCTCTGGGATTTAGTGTAAACTATTAGAATGGCCAACGAGACAACACTCACTACACTACTATGGCCTGCTCTCTAGAGTCTACATGGGCCTTCTGCAACCGAGAGGGATCATTGAGTATCTGCCAGTAGAAGTCAAATGCCACCTGTGAACACATGGACTCAACCTCTAAGGGACAAAGTCAATTTGCTATTTCCACCCAGTCCTCCACTATGGTGGACCATATGTATCCAAGTCCTGAGTTCCCCCAAGGTCTGATCAAATTAGATTCCACTCATCATGCCTCCCACAGGTCAGTGTCTGTTACTTCTCTCCATTTTTTTTTCTTGCATTCCCCGTTTTTCAAGCTCTAACTCTATCTTTAAGGGGTATATAAAACTTCTAATCATAATTCAAGCTAACCTGAGAACACCAGGAAGGCTGTCAACCATGCGCTGGCCACCAAGTGGCTGCATTAGACATTACAAATATATATATTCCTGCAATATAATGGAAAACCTCTACAAGGTACAGTATCCTCCTTAGATGGGGTGGCAGAGCCCTAAAACCCCCACAGTTACAGCCAGTTAAGCCAGGTAAGGCTGGCTTCACACCACAGTTTTTGGAATCCTGTCCTGTCTGTTTTGAAAAGGACAGAACAGGATCATGTTTTGTCTCCCATGTATCCCTATGGTGCCGGATTGGCTATAAATGGCCATCCGATTCTGCCAGGTCAGTCCCGGATTCATTTCTTTCCTGTCTTTTACCCAGCCCCAAAATTGGAGACCGCTCCGATTTTGGGCTCCGGTGAAAAAAAACGGACCAAACCGGACAGAAATGAATCCGGGGTGATCCAGCGCACATAGCATGGGAGTCTATGGGCCAGATCCGGGGAAAAAATCGGATTATTTCTAGGATCAAGTTTTAGTGTACTGAACATGCTCAGTACACTAAAACTGCTTTGTTCCTGTAATTTCACTTTAGCAGTGTATCTACATACACTATCTACATACACTGCTAAAGTGAAATTAAATAAAGGAATGGTTAAAAAAATATATATATATTTTCACCTGTCCGCCGAGTGTCCCGCGATGCATCCACCTCCTATGGCTACAGAACCTTAATCAGCTGACTGGGAAGGGGCGGGGCAACCCAATCAGCACGGTTTAAATCGCCTGCCCTCCAAAACCGCGCAGATGCGGTCATGTGATCCATCAGCTGATTGGGTTGCCCCACCCCTTCCCGGTCAGCTGATTAAGGTCCTTTAGCCATCGGAGGTGGATGCATCGCGGGACACTCAGCAGACAGGTGAGAATTTATTATTTTATTTTTAACCATTCCTTTATTTGATTTAACTTTAGCAGTGTATATAAGTGTATATAGATACACTGTTAAAGTGAAAGTGAACAGCGCCGACACCACTTGCCTGTCAAAATCTCAGATCCAGACACAGAAATGGTATCCAGAGTTTACAATCCGGGCCTGTCTGTTCCTGTCCGTGGGGTCCTGCAAAAACAGGATCCCATGGACAGGAGCAAAACTGTGTGAAGCCAGCCTAAGAGTGCTGGCTGACTATTTGAGTAACTAATCCCAGAGACAGACATACTATTGGTGTAACCTGTACAGTTGTAAGAGGCCCCACTACCACCAACGTGACATCAAAGCCAATATAGGCAAGAGAGGGGGCTGGCTTAGCAAATGAAATAAGCAGTTACAAACAGGAAACACTATCCTATGAATGGGTCTGGAAGCAAACAAGTCGGGACCCAGTTTGGAGTTGTTATGGAAAGATTGGGGCACCTCACCTAATACAAAAATGACAACTTTGCGAGCAAGAAAACTTGACTTACAGTAGTATCTACAGATATTTTTCTTTAATTATGAGTGGGTTTTCTTCTTAATCCTAGCATTAAACGTACTGCGGTATAAATATAGTGCCCTACAAACGAAATGCACATCTTGTGTAAAATCACAAATCCGTTACATGTTACACAAATCATGTTTTATTTACTGGAGGGACAATGCATAAAAGACATCTCAGACTCCTTTCATATTTCACAAGTAAAAAAAAAATGTGTCTTTATTCACTAAATTCTAAATTTTTCTAAGTTACCTTGAAGTTCTAAAACCATAAAAATGCACAAATCCATTACCCAAGTATGTTGGTCTATGTCGGTACAATAACTTGTACGACATGAAAGGTTATTCTTTAAAATCCATTAGTTGCAACAAAGGTCCAAATACAACAGAGGTGATATCACTAATCAACAATTATATTTCCTATACCACTAGTCTATTATACCTGGGCATTCTTCATTCATGACAATATCAACTTTATTCATCTGGAATCAAATACATTTTTTAAAGCCCTTGAACATTTGGTTTATTATAGAGTGTAAAGTCAATCACACGAAAGACTGAAATGAATGGAAAGAATTGTACTGGAATACTTTACCTACATGCAAAATGCTTTGCATCGATCTGAGTAAATCAAATGTGCCCAATTATAAAGTAAGAATGATAGCTGTCTCATTTTTGGATTATTATTATTATTATTTTATTTATTTATTTATTTTTTATTTTTTTTTAAATCTCCATTGATTCTAAATCAAACAAGCTGTTTCACATAGGGTCTTTAACCCAAAATAGTTTGACAGTTCATTCTACTTTTTTTCTTTAATTTTTTTAAAAGGATAAAATTGTATTATTTTCATTTATTAATTTTTTTTTATTACACCTCTTATGTCTTACACTAAATTAGCCCTTATAAAGGGAAAAGAAAGGATCAATATCACCCTGCTGTGAAGAAATAACAGTAGAACAATTCTTAATTGCCATTTATTAGTCAACACATTTTTGGATTCCTCTTCCATTATCAGTATTGCCGTATTTTTTGGATTATAAGACGCACTTCTACCCCCCTTCCCAAATTGGGGGCAAAATGGGTGCGGGGCTTATAATACAGATATAGCTTACCGGGGACGAGGTGGAGGAGGCAGGGTTCCAACTGAAGGAAGGTGACACGGAATGCTGCTGCAGGCGTGAAGCTGGGAGGAGGAGGTGTTGCAGCGGCTGCATATGAGCACTCTTGATCTCCAGTCAAGGGATGTGATGTGCTTCAAGAAATGGTTGCAGCGCACGTGCAGATCAAGATCTCTGAGTCCCTAAATCTAAATCTGCACATGTGCCGCCTCTGCAGCTATTTTCATGAGGTCCATCACGTCGGAAGTAGCGCACGTGCAGATTGAGATCTCGGCCATTATTCTGCAGCACATCTCATCAATTGACTGGAGATCAATGGTGCCTGTATCACGTGGCCCTCCTCCTAGCCTCATGCCCACAGTACTGACTTCCTTCACCTGCGACCCTGCCTGCTGTGACCCTGCACCCCCTGGTAAGCTATATCCGGAACTTGGATTTTATAAAGGATACCTTTTTAACATTAAATGTTCTATGTCCGATTTGCTTCCTCTAAAATTGGGGTGTGTCTGATAATCTGGTGCGTTTTATAATCTGCAAAATATGGTATATCCGGATTACAAAATGGATTCAGATTTTAATATTACATGTTGTTTTTCCTATTTTCTTCTTGTCAACTTGGGGAGCGTTTTATAATCCGGTGCAATGTCAGTACAGAGTGATGAATTGGGTATACACCCGCGCTGCTGTTTTACCAAGGAACAATCTTAGATCAGTCCATATGGATCATAGATGATTTTTTAAGATAAAGCATTTCAAAGCCACCACAAGCTTTTTCCTCAGGACAAATCATACAGCTAGCCATATGTGCTTCCTGAGGAAGTGGCTCATGGTGGCTTTGAAACATGTTAACTTAATAAATCGATGATCATCTATGATCATTTATGATCTAGATGGACTGATCTGAGATTGTCCTTGGTAAAAACAGCAGTGCAGGGGTATACCCAATTCATCACCCTGTACTGACAGCTCTCCACGTGGGTCTGCTCAACTGTTGTATGCGTATATAGTGGTTGTGACTTTCACAACCACTAAAGGAGAGCTTTTCCTGCAACTAAGGCTGGGTTCACATTTGCGTTCAGCACTGCAGCGTATGGAGCGCATACGCAGTGCTGAACGTAAAAATTTTCATGTGAACGCAGCGGAGATTGTCTGCATGCGTTCACATGAAAATGTTAGTGAGGCTGCCCAGCCACTCCATCAGCGGCGGCGGCCGGGAGGCTGAGATCAGCGGCGAAGATCCAGGCATCCTGATCTCTTCCTCCCGGCCGCCGCTGGTTCATTTAAAATAGCCAGCGGGAAAGCTGGTGGTGAAGTCGGCTTTCCCACCCCACTATTTTATATGAACAGCTGATGAACAGCTGACTTCATCAGCTGTTCATTTGAAATAGAGGGGCGGGAAAGCAGACTTCACCGCCGGCTTAACCGCCGGCTATTTTAAATGAACCAGTGGCGGCGGCCGGGAGAGAGGAGAAAGAAGAAGAAGAAGAAAAAAGAAAGAAGAAGAGAGAAGAAGAAGAAAGAAGAAGAAAGAAGAAGAAAGAAGAAGAAGAAGAGAACTGCGGGAGAGGATACACCTGTAGATGACCTCGGAGGAGGTCATCTTCCACAGCATCTATGCACTTGCCAGCAGATGGCAATGTGCACAGATTGAATCTAATTCATTTTCTGTGTGCAGCTGTCTGCTTGCGTATAAAGCATGCGCACAGCTACGCACAAAAAAATCCAACATTTTGTGTTTGGCTGCGCATAAATTATGCGCAGCCAAACGTAAACGCAGCTGAACGCAGCCACAAACAGGTATTATGTGTTCCCATGATAAACATAGGAGCGAATAGTGCCTGCGTTTTGCTGCGCTCAGATACGCTGCACATCATGCGCAAATGTGAAGCCACCCTAACATTGTGATTTATGTATACAACATAAGAAACTATCTGAGCTTAAATTTCTCCAGATTTCTAATAATCCGATGCAAAATCACATAAAAAAATTGGGATATAGGCAGGGTTTGAAGAAGTTGAAATTCCTGGCTCCTGAGGATTGGGTCCGCACAGATAAGCCCTGGTTCCAGGCTGTAGACACAATAAAGGAAATTAATCCAGCGTACCGAACTCTGTTGTAGAAATGTGGTATTTTTATTGCAAGTAAAAAACTTCAAAAAGATACAGGCAGGATGGTGTGCATGGTACAAAAGCCAACACGTTTCGACGCTCTAGGTCTAGATCTTAATCGTGGGAGGGGTACGTATGTACAGCAAATATAAAGAAACATAATGCAACCAATAAATATAATCACAGACAAGGTAATACATCTTATGACTAGAAGCACATATGTACAAAAAGTATAATGAACGGTAAAAAAATGAATATGAAAAATTGAAAAATAAACCTAAAAAATGGATGAGAAAGAAGTGTCTCTGATTGGGTTTGACATTTCCTCTGGAGCCAAGAATGAACTCTTTAGACTTTTACATTGATTTGGATACCCGATGTCAAGAGTACAGATTAATTTTTGTGTTATTCCTACAGGAAAATGTTTTTCATAGTTTTTTGTTATATTTTATTTTTTTCAGGCAGGGGTAGTGGAGAGAGGAGAGGGAATCATTCATATATATATATATATATATATATATATATATATATATATATATATATATATATATATATATATTATTTTCCTTATATTTAGATGATTTAGTATTACCACCAAGAAGTCATAGACGTTTTCTGGAGGAAAGCCACATTTATTTTTTAATTGTGCAGTTTTTCACTGTAAGGGCTCGGACACACTCTAATAGTTACATGCGAGTATCTCAGACTAGACTCGGAAGAGGCTGGAGCAGTGACCCTGAACGGCCTCTCCCTTTCTGGACGGGGAGTCTGGAGCTGCACAAAACCACAAGTAGCTGACACTCCCGTCCAGATAGGGAGAAGCCATTCAGGGTCACTGCTAAAGCCTCTTCCAAGTCTCGTCTGAGAGACTCGCATGTAACTATTACAGTGTGTTTCCAGCCTAAGGCTGGAAACACACTGGCAAGAGCAAAAACGGTCCGATTGACGGATCCGAAAGCTGGACGAGTGTTGTCCGAGTTTTGGTCCGTTTTGCTTCCAACTGTGATGCGACTGTCCTACATTTTTCTCAGATCACATCCGAGTGCAATCTGTTTTTTTTCTCAGCAGCTATTACTGTAGAATCATTTACAGGAACATTTTTGACAGGAGGGGTGAGGAGCTTGTGTGACTGAATGGCAGAGGTGCAGCCTAGATTCTAAAGGTAACAGTAACAGGACTCTGCGTTATTCTATAGGGGGTCCCTCATTGGAGTATGGGGATATTAAATGTGCTTCGGTTAGTGAGTCTGCAATCTTAGGCTGCAGTGGGTGAAGGAATTCTTTAGGAATACCCACATTTTAGCCATCAGATAAATTTTGAAACACAGCAGCACCCTTTTGATATTGGTTTTATCATGTAATGAATTACTGAAAAAATTGTTTTATTTTAAAGGAGGAGTGCCTTCAATTATTGTGGTACCTCAATAGATATTTGTTATTGAATTAAAAAATTTTGAATTATTTAACAATAAAAATCATCGATTGATATTTGAGATATTGTTTCATTCTTCCTCTGTTTTCATGGGGGATTTTGGTTTTATCAGTATATGAGTGAAACTGTTAGTTGTTGGACTATTGATTATAACATTTTTGACAGTTGTCTGAGCTACAAAATGAGAATGTATCAATTAAAAAATCGAATACGACTCGGATGGTGTGCGGTCTGAGTGCGGTACGTCTTTTTTGTCAGACCCATAGACTTGCATTGGCGAGTCTCGTCCGAGACTCGCATAATATCGCAGCATGTTGCAACTGACTCCTCATCCATGAATCATTGAATAACATTCGTCTGAGTGCAATGTGATTTTTACTCGCATTGCAGTCGTCGAGTTTCACGCCCGTGTGTCCGTACACTAAGGTGTATGTTCACGTTAGTGTAGTTTGTCCATATGTCGGATGAGACATACCCATTCAAGTTCATGAGTGTGCAGAATAAAAAGGATTGCGTTCATATACAGGTGCATCTCAATAAATTAGAATATCAAAAAAATAATGTTTTCAGTAATTCACTACATAAAGTCAAACATGTATATTATATAGAGTTATTACAAAGTGATCTATTTCATTGTTTATTTCTGGTAATGATGTTTATGGCTTACAGCCAATGAAAATCCAAAAGTCATTATATCAGAAAATTTTAATAATTAGCACAGAACACCTGCAAAACCTTACTAAGCATTCAAAATGGCCCCTTAGTCTGGTTAAGTGGGCTACACAATCAAAGACTGCCTTGACAGATGTCCAGAAGGCAGTCATTGACACACTCCACAAGGAGGATAAGCCACAAAAGGTCATTGGAAATCGCAGTTCCAGTGTCTGGAGGAAGAGTGGAGAGGCCACAATCCAAGCTGCTTGAGATCTAGTGTGGAGTTTCCACAATTAGTGATGGTTTGGGGAGTCATGTCATCTGCTGGAGTAGGTCCACTGAATTTTGGAGACGGAAAGTAGTGTAAGGACAGAAATCAGCAGCAGGACCTGGGATAGTCAAGAGAAGGCATACCACGGGAGACTCCGAGAAACCTTGCAGCCCGCTGTGACTACTCGGCCAGCTACCTCATGCAAAAGACTGTTTTCCACTGTGAACTGCATTGTCATCAGAACTGTCCCAGTAAAGTACCCGGTAGAGTGACAGAGTCTCCATGTGTTTGTTCTATTACTGCATTGCTGATAATCGACCATTACAGACTGCATCTACATAATCGGTGCACTCCTGCCCCGGAGGCTCAGCTCCACCTGCAGGGAGCTGTTCCATCAAAGCTGCAGTATCATCGCCCTCCGGAGCTCTGAAGCGGCGCTGGTGTCCCATCAACAGAATCTACAGGTGGCGTCATGACAAACTATTCCTATTTCAATTTAATCCCCTTTTTTAAAGCTGACCAACAGGGCCACGGGTCTGGGCAGGACACTAGTGACATCCCAAAGCAGCTGAGGGCCCAGATACCCGAGTCCACATAACCCTGGGGTGCATCAATAGCTCCTCCCCCTCCATAGAATGTTGTCTTGTTCTGCCCCTAGCTCCTCTCCCAGCATAGAATGTTGTCTGCCTCTGCCTCTAGCGCCTCCTATTCCATAGAATGTTGTCTGGTTCTGTCTCTAGCTCCTCCCTTTCCATAGAATGTTGTCTGGATCTGCCTCTAGCTCTCTCCCTCCATAGAATGTTGTCTGGTTCTGTCTCTAGCTCCTCCCCCTCCATAGAATGTTGTCTGGTTCTGCCTCTAGCTCCTCCCCTCTATAGAATGTTGTCTGGTTCAGCCTCTAGCTCTTCCCTCTCCATAGAATGTTGTCTGGTGGTTCTGCTTCTAGGTCCTCTCCTGCTATAGAATGCTGTCTGGTTCTGCCTCTAGCTCCTTCCTCTCCATAGAATGTTGTCTGGTTCTGCCTCTAGCTCCTCCCTCTTCATAGAATGTTGTCTGGTTCAGCCTCTAGCTCTTGTCCCTCCATAGAATGTTGTCTGGTTCTGCCTCTACATCCTCCCCCTCTATAGAATGTTGTCTGATTCTATGAGGAGGTGGGCTATGAAGTGGGCATGGCTAACTGGAGTGGGCAAGGCTATGTGGAGTGGGCGGGGCTTGATACAAACATACACACACACATACATACAAACAGTCAGCTTTATATATATAGATTACTGAAATAAACTTTTTGATGGTATTCTAATTCATTGAGATGCACCTGTAACATTGACGATCTTAACAGAAGAAACTGTATTTGGTCTTGTAAATGTTAATAACTGCAGTTATAAAAAAACAGAAGACACATAGATTGCATACTGATCACCATACAGTTTATTTTATACACACGTTTGAACCCAGTCTAAGTATGGCATCCTTAAGAGTTGTGGTTAAAAAGTTATCCACTGCCATATTTTTTTACTATTTGCCTAAAAGGCAATAGGCAAGTGATACAGGGTGGTTATAATGGACAAAGGGGTAAGGTTGGTAGTGATGGGCAAAGGCAATGAAGGGAACTAGTCTGACCTGTACATTGGAGATCTCTAGATGATCCTGTTCCCAGAATTACCTCTGAAGGTGAGGATGTCTGGGCTGCCCCCTTGCCCTGCTCCTAACCATCCCTAGGCTAACACCCCCTCATCTCTGCCAAGGGACCAGGATAAGCACAGTAACTTCCACACATGATAGCAACTTCCAGCAAAGCTAAAGGACAACTCCAGCGGGAACAGCAACAGCATCCACATAGCTCACAGTCATGCAGAGAATGAACTCTATCAGCAACATCAGGTGATGGGTCATTGGACAACAACATCGTAACAATTTATTAGTGTTTTTAATTGGAGGCCCTTGTCACGGTCTCTCCCTCCATGTATGACACAGCCCCCAGGGCTAATTTTTGGAAAGTCGATGCACACTCTGCACTGGCCCAACTACTAGTAGTCCTGCTGATACAAATATGAATGTAATGTTTGTCTCCGGAGGCCCTTTATATGGTCTCCTCCTGCATGTAAGACACAGCATCTAGGCTTGTTTTTTTGAAAGCTGATGCACATTTTGTACTGGCCCTACTACCAGACTAGTCGTACTGCTACCAATATGAATGTAATGTATTTCATCAAAGGCCCTTGTCATAGTCTCTTCCTGCATGTATGACACAGCACACAGGCCTAATTTTTTGAAAGCCGATGCACATTCTGTACTGACCAAACTACTAGAGTAACCACACTCTCTACCAGTTTTAAAAAAAATTGTTCTGATGCCCTACTCAAGGTCTCTTTCAGCATGTATCAGAGAGCCTGATTCTGATATTTAGGTTTGTACTTGGACAGTTTAAAAAAACAACATAGCGATGCTGTGGTCAATGAGGTCCTTTACCCAAATTCTTTTACAGTGCCCATTACCTTATTAATATACTTCACATGCTTCCTCAGGGCTCAGACTTACACATAATAATAATCATAATACTGAAATATGACCTCTCTATTTATATGCTGCTGGTTGACAAATTTTAAAAGAAAACTATCAGGCCAAAAATCCATATGTAACTGCTGTTATATTCTAATTCCTCTCTCTATGCTCTCTCTATCCATGTATTTCTGTTATTTATGCTTCCCTTCTATTCTCTGTAAACTTCAAAATAAAAGATTTATTCCCTCTGTCAATCACAGTGATTTCTCTGCTGCCCACTCCCCCCAAAAAATGATTATACATACTTCATTACACTGTCCTGTAATCTGTCTGTTGTGTGACTCATTCACTGCAGACAGAGAAGGGAGGGGGAAGAGGAGGAGTGATCTTTGCTGCAACTATAAGGTTTTCATGTCTTGCATTGTGTGTGCAGAGATATTTCTATGTGATTATAAGAACATTTGATCATTTGCTCAGCTGATAAACACATTACATATATGCAGGAAAAGATTCACCAATATAGGACATAAAATAAGAGAAAAAACTCACCAAAAAATTGCCAGGCTAGCAGCAGGCTGCTCGCTCCTCTGAGAGGCAACACAGGCGTTTAATAGCAGGGTGTGACCAATAGGCTGCTCTGACACTATGCTTCACATGCATCTGAGTGGCAGAGCCATATGGTAACCTTGTGTCTATAAATGCCACCAGTCACCTCCCTGACAGCATGGCCGGACGCTGGTGCTACAACCACCCCCATCTGTGGGTTGTAGGTGATTGAGCACCGGTATACAGACGCCTGTGTTGCCTCTCAGAGGAGCGAACAGCCTGCTGCTAGGTGCAATGGGTATCTACCTGACAATTTTTTGGTGAGTTTTTTCTCTGATTTTATGTCCTATTTCGGTGAATCTCAGAATGTTAAACAAACATATGGCAGCAGACATATGGTTAGGTCTCTAAGCATGAGGGCCCTTGATGGTGGGTTACGAGCTTACGTATTTTGGCCCAAAATACCCACTAACACCTCACATTTTTATTTTTAGTGTTTTGTTGCACCTTTGTTTATCTGCAGTTTGACGCTGGGCCCTCTGGGGGCATCTGTCATTTGTGAGGCATATAATCAGTGCGGAGCAGCCTGCCTGATCTAATAGCAGGGCGTGACCAATAGGCTGCTCTGATACTATGCTTCACATGCACATGAGTGGCAGAGCCCTATGGTAACCTTGTGTCTATAGATGCCAACAGTCACCTCTCTGACTGCATGGCCGGACGCTGGTACTACAACCACCCCTATCTGTGGGTTGTAGGTGATTGAGCACCGGTATACTGACGCCTGTGTTGCCTCTCAGAGGAGCGAGCAGCCTGCTGCTAAGTGCAATGGGTATTTACCTGGCAATTTTTTGGTGGATGTATGCAGGAAAAGCAAAGTTCATACAGTGTTGGCCAAAAGTATTGACACCCCTGCCATTCTGTCAGATAATACTCAGTTTCTTCCTGAAAATGATTGCAATCACAAATTCTTTGGTATTATTATCTTCATTTAATTTGTCTTCAATGAAAAAAACACAAAAAGAATTGTCCTAAAGCCAAATTGGATATAATTTCACACCAAACATAAAAAAGGGGGTGGACAACAGTATTGGCACCCTTAGAAAAATCATGTGATGCTTCTCTAATTTGTGTAATTAACAGCACCTGTAACTTACCTGTGGTACCTAACAGGTGTTGGCAATAACTAAATCACACTTGCAGCCAGTTGACAGGGATTAAAGTTGACCCAACCTCTGTCCTGTGTCCTTGTGTGTACCACATTGAGCATGGAGAAAAGAGAGAAGACCAAAGAACTGTCTGAGGACTTGAGAAACCAAATTGTGAGGAAGCATGAGCAATCTCAAGGTGACAAGTCCATCTCCAAAGACCTGAATGTTCCTGTGTCTACCGTGCGCAGTGTCATCAAGAAGTTTAAAGCCCATGGCACTGTGGCTAACTTCCCTAGATGTGGACGGAAAAGAAAAATTGACAAGAGATTTCAACGCAAGATTGTGCGGATGGTGGATAAAGAACCTCGACTAACATCCAAACAAGTTCAAGCTGCCCTGCAGTCCGAGGGTACAACAGTGTCAACCCGTACTATCCGTCGGCATCTGAATGAAAAGGGACTGTATGGTAGGAGACCCAGGAAGACCCCACTTCTTACCACGAGACATAAAAAAGGCAGGCTGGAGTTTGCCAATACTTACCTAAGAAAGCCTAAAACGTTTTGGAAGAATGTTCTCTCTTTTTGGGCAAAGGCATCAACATAGAGTTTACAGGAGAAAAAAAGAGGCATTCAAAGAAAAGAACACGGTCCCTACAGTCAAACAAGGTGGAGGTTCCCTGATGTTTTGGGTTGCTTTGCTGCCTCTGGCACTGGACTGCTTGACCATGTGCATGGCATAATGAAGTCTGAAGACTACCAACAAATTTTGCAGCATAATGTAGGGCCCAGTGTGAGAAAGCTGGGTCTCCCTCAGAGGTCATGGGTCTTCCAGCAGGATAATGACCCAAAACACACTTCAAAAAGCACTAGAAAATGTTTGAGAGAAGCACTGGAGACTTCTAAGGTGGCCAGCAATGAGTCCAGACCTGAATCCCATAGAACACCTGTGGAGAGATCTAAAAATGGCAGTTTGGAGAAGGCACCCTTCAAATATCAGGGACCTGGAGCAGTTTGCCAAAGAGGAATGGTCTAAAATTCCAGCAGAGCATTGTAAGAAACTCATTGATGGTTACTGTAAGCGGTTGATCGCAGTTATTTTGGCTAAAGGTTGTGCAACCAAGTATTAGGCTGCGGGTGCCAATACTTTTGTCCGGCCCATTTTTGGAGTTTTGTGTGAAATGATCAAGGTTTTGCTTTTTGCTTCATTTCTTTTGTGTTTTTTTCATTGAAGACAAATTAAATGAAGATAATAATACCAAAGAAGACAGCAGCAGACAGCCCCGCCTATATAACCTGGATTCTCTACTTTAATACATTGTTTTATTCAGCAAAAGGGATAAATAGAAAAGATAAAAGAGGTGCAAAGACAGGACTACCGACAAGGGGGGAGTCAGTTTGTGGGGTCATGCGCGCAGCTCTGAGGAGCCCGGCGCTTTTGTACATTACAGATTATAGCTGTATAAGTTCACCTGAGTGGGTGTAAGGTCTCTAGGGGGACTAGGCACCCCCTAGAGACATTAATCAATCATTTATTTATTAAATTTATCGATTTACTATACACAGAACAGTTTGCTCATCCCTGCGGTATCCTGAACAATCCAGTTCCCGCATTGGGGTTTTCTGCACACATTTTTGCTTAAAAATGTGTGTAAAGGCAATTGCGTTCACCACATCCGGATCTGGATGCAGTGAACGCAATTGCCTGGCCAAATGTGACCCTAGCCTTATACAGCAGCCGGACTATTCCTGGTTTCTTATAGTGGAGAGGACTAATCCAGCAGCTTCCTGCAGGGTCTGACATTGCTGATAACATGGAAACTAGAAAGGATACAATAATGATTTTACATGTTTTTAAAAGGTCTGCCCAGGCACTATTCAAGGGTAATATTAGTATCATACTGTAATATGACCTGACAGTTTCCCTTTAAACACAAATCCCTTGATAAGTACTGCTGACATACACAGCACCCAGGGGCGGGCTGGCCCAGGTGGCAGGGGGGCAGGTGCCCCCTGGGCTGGTGGTATAGTCCACATTTCGGGCCGCCCCCTACAGAAACGGGCCGCGGGAGTCGGGAGTCGGCCGGCGCGGCGATAGCACATGACGCTGGAGGTCCGGGATGAGGTAAGGGCTGGGGCTGGCTGACAGCACTACCCCCCCCCCCCGGTCCTCAAGTCAGGCTGACAGCACCCCGACCCCCCCCCCCGGTCCTCAAGTCAGGCTGAGAGCACCCCCCCCCCCCCGGTCCTCAAGTCAGGCTGACAGCACCCCCCCCCCATGCCCATTCCCCCCGGTCCTCAAGTCAGGCTGACAGCACCACCCCCGCCCCCCGGTCCTCAAGTCAGGCTGACAGCACCCAAACCCCCCCGCCCCGGTCCTCAAGTCGGGGCCGGCAATGGAAATCTGCCACCCGGGTATAGAGGCTCCAGCCAGCCCCTGACAGCACCTCAGAAGGTGGTTGGAACTCGTGGGAAACAAAACTGTCTCTGAGTGTGAAACGACTACCACCTTCCCTGTCTAATGTCCTTTACAATATGCTGTGCAGGAAACAGCACAGATGTCTCCTGTCACATACACAACAAACATTAAGCAGCCACATACATTTTTTTGTCCCGGTGTTTAGTTTTCCCTCTTTATCATATACTAGATGTTGGCCCGATTCTAAAGAATCAGGTAGTCTAGAACTATTATATAGTTTATTTAGTAAGAGTTAACAATAATGCAATTAAGACATGATATCCATCCATCAACTACCTATGTTTGTATGGTCTATGTCATTTTTGTAAATTGAATTGTTATATGCTAAGGCGCTTGGTACACATACTGGCCAATACTTGTGTACCCATAAAGTAGCTTCATTTCAGAAATCAATGTTCATAGTCTACGTATTCACCAGTCTGTGTTTGCCCATCAACCACGTCACGGTAGCCTTAGATCTGATGGGTCCCTAATCTACCTTATTACTATTTATTAACACTTAGACTTCTTTTATATCAGTGTTTTTCAGCTATTTGCAAAACGTGGGGATGAAAAAAATACAATTTCTACACTTGCTACCTAAGGGCTTAACTGCGGCACACTTGCAGCAAGTCCAATGCAATGTATATGGGACTTGCGGTTAACTTTCTGCAGATGCGGCAAACGCAGCTTCAGCAGTTGCAGCAAATGCGGCCGCTAAAAAAACGCTGGTAACTGTGTTTTTTGCAGCCGAAACCACGTTTGCTGCTCCTGCCGCAAGTGAACCACAAATGCCATATACATTGCATGCGACTTGCCGCAAGTGTGCTGTAAGTCAGCCCTTAGGTAGCAAGGATGGAAATTGTTTTTTTTTCACAGCAACTTACGCAAATAGCAGAAAAACGCTGATGTAAAAGCTAAATCTCTATTTTTCATATCTTTGCATCTATTTACCTATCTATCTAGCTATCTATCTATGTGTACAGAACACACCTTGAGATGGAGATGTGTGTGAACAGCCATCCCGCCCGTCTCTTTAGTTCTTCACAAAAACCCCTCCCTGTTTAAAAAGAGAAGCAAATTTCTCAGCAGCTCTACTGCTGGAGCTTAACATGCGGGTTCATATCACCAAATAAAGGAATTTGGATGATGCACATCTACCATATTCTACTTAATGTGTGTTGAACTTAGATGTAAAAATGTATGTTGATATATCATACCTATGTATTAACCCTTCAAGAGTGCCAGCATTACTGATATATGTAAAGTGCTATTAATAGTACTATATGAAAGAATGAATGTAAATAATATAACAATGACTACGTATGTTGTATACCTATTTCCTATATAAGTAGTTCAAATCTACATATCTATAGCTAAACTAATGTTTTGTTTTGTTTTTGTTTTGTTTTTTTCTTGCTATATGTCTATGGCTTAACTAATTTTTATTTATTTTTTTTAAACTGACTATGTATATAAGTGAAATACATGCGGCCAGTAGAAATGTTCTATATTTATATATAAATACAGAGGTCAGACCCCAGGCTGTTGTTGCAGGCGACAAATGCGGCCAGTAGAAATGGTGTGTATATATATATATATATATATATATATATATATATATATATATATATACTAGCTGTGAGCCCGATGCGATTGCATCGGGATTTTAGAATCTGTGTAGAGTTTACTCAATATATTTCAAATATAGCGGCATAGCAGCCGCCGCTATTCCGATTTTTCAGCGCACTGAAGGCGGCGACTGATCAGAAGAGCGCCGCGCTGTATGGCGCCATACTTCAAATACATGGAATATTTTAAGTTTCACATTTACCATTGTAAATGAGGCGCTATTCTCATTGGTCGCTGTGTGCTGCCGGCGAGCAATGAGAATAGCGCCTCACTTTCATCAGTAAATGTGAAACTCAAAGTCGTCCATTATATGTCTAAGATCGCAGCCTGATTCTAAAGAATCGGGAGTGTAGCATGCATATATACATTATTCATTCAAATTTGACAATAATGCACATAACACATGATATCTATCTATCAACTACCAATGTTTGTATGGTATATGTCAGTGTAGTACATGTCATGATTCTAAGGCAAGGCTTTTCGTACAGATACTGGCACCGATGTTTTGTACAGATTATTAACATTCATATATAAATTGAATATACATAATCTATGGTTTAGCCAGTACATGTTTCCCCACCAACCACAGGAAGGTAGCCTTACAGCTGGTGGGACCTACTCTACTCTATCCCTAATTATTAATAGTTAGACTCCTTTTAAATCAGATATTTTTCGGCTATTTGCAGAAGGTGTGGAATAACAAAATACAATTTCTGCACTTGGCACCAAAAGACCTACCTACAGCTCACTTTCAGCAAGTAACATGTAATGTATATGGAACTTCCAGTTAGCTTGCAGTAAATACGGCAAACACAGCTTCAACAGGTTCACTAAATGCAACCACTAAAAATCAGAGCTAACTACGATTTTGGCGGTTGAAACTGTCGAAACCACATGTGCGGCAACTGCCGCAAGTAAACCACAAATTCAATATAAATTTCATGCAACTTACAGTTAGAGTGCTGTAGGTCACCATTAGGCAGCAAGTGGCAAAATTGCTTTTTTCCCACTATAAATTCCACAAATAGCAGAAGAATTCAGATTTAACATCAAAATGTCTATTCTTTCCCTATGTGTCTAAATATGTACCTATGTGTCTAAATATGTACTTATATGTATGTATGTACTTATATGTAGAGAACACAGTTCGAGATACAGATGTGTGTGAACAGGCGTCCCACCCGTCTCTTAGCTGTTCACAAAAAACTCACCCTGTGTAAAAAGAAAATGAAATCTCTCAGCAGCTATAGTGCTGGAGCTTCAGGTTCTTATCACTAAATGCAAGCATTTAGATGATACACATCTACAATCTACAACAAAATGTGTGTTTATATACATAAACTATGAAATATAAAAATAATGTTTCTAATCTTAAAAACTAACGACTATATATCTTAAATGACTATTTTATATCTAATAACTAATTATAATGTCTTTATCTATAACTAAACTAATTTTTTTGGTATTTTGGTTTTTTCTATTCCTATACATCTATTGCTAAACTAATTTTTTTTGTACTTTTTTTTTTATTCCTATACATCTATTGGGAAACTAATTTATTGTAATATTTGTGTTTAATTAGAAAGTAACTATGTATCTAAATCTAATATGTATCTAAAGATTTTAAATGAAAATATTTTTATACACTATATATTTTTAGTGAAAACTAAAACTAACAACTATATATCTTAAATGACTATTTTATATCTAATAATTAATTATAATGACTTTATCTATAACTAAACTAATTTTGTTGTTTTTTTTTTGTTCTATTCCAATACATCTGCGGTTAAACTAATTTTTTTATATTTTTATGTTTTTTCAATTACTATACATCTATGGCTAAACTAATTTATTCTAATATTTGTGTTTAATTAGAAAATAACTATGTATCTAAATCTAATATGTATCTAAAGAATTTAAAGTAAAATATTTTTATAGACTATATTTGTATTGAAAACGAACACTAACGACTATATTTCTTAAATGACTATTTAATATCTAATAACTAATTATAATGTCTTTATCTATAAGTAAACTGATTTTTTTGGTATTTTTGTTTTTTTCTATACCTATACATCTATGGCTAAACTAAATTTATAATATGGGTTAATACAATAATATTATGTAATATTTTAATAGTAATAAATGTATTAAAATCAATATTGTTATCAAAGATTTAAGTAAAAGAGGAGTTTTTCACTATTGGGCAGCAATTTGTCTTGAATGGGTGTATCCAGCACTTTCACCTTAACATTGCATCGTGTTTTCACTTGTGAAAAAGCCACATATAACTGTCCATGTCCAAAAACGGGTTCTGGGAACAAAATCCCTACTTTCTGCAGTTTTTGCCCTTGGGATTTGTTGATGGTCATGGCAAAAGCAGGCTTCACAGGAAATTGTCGACGTCTTAACTTGAAAGGTAAGGCAGTGTCTGATGGAGATAAATCAATCCTTGGAATAAACCAATAAACTGTGTGCTGCCGCCGACCAATCAGAATCGAGCCTCACTTTTAGCGGTAAATGTGAAAGTGTAAATCTCCCATTATATCTCTATGTGAAGTGAGGCAGAATTCTGATTGGTCGGCGGCAACAGACAGCGACCAATCAGAATAGCGCCTCATTCCCATAGAGATAGAATGGACGAAAAATCGTCATTCTATCTCTATGTGAAGTGAGGCGATCTTGTGATTGGTCGCTGTGTTGTGACGCCGACCAATCAGAATAGCGCCTCACTTCCCATAGAGATAGAATGGACGAAAAATCATCCATTCTATCTTTATGCGAAGTGAGGCGCTCTTCTGATTGGTCGGCGGCAGCACACAGCGAACAATCAGAATGCCGCCTCACTTCCCATAGAGATACATTAGCGGTGTATCGCGAAATTTATGGCCGGGCCCCTGGTTCTATTATCGGCCATGGGGCTCGGCTGTGGTCGGTCGTTCCACGGGGCCGGAGACTCGCAATGAGCGCTTGGCGGCGATAGCTGGCGCATCAGCAACGACTCGCAATGATTGCGAGCCATTGCTAAGGCGCGACCAATGGCCGCGAAGCGAGTCTCCGGAGCCGTGGAACGACCGATCAGAGCCGAGCCCCGTGGCCGAAAATAGAACCAGGGGCCCGGCCATAAAATCGCCGACACACCGCTATGTATCTGTATGGGAAGTGAGGCGCTCTTCTGATTGGTCGCTGTGTGCTGACGGCGACCAATCAGAATAGCGCCTCACTTCCCATAGACATAGAATGGAAGATTTTTCGTCCATTCTATCGCTATGGGAAGTGAAGAGGACGTCGGAGGCGGAGATGCCGGAAAGAAGACAGAAGACCCCCGGGGACGGACGAAGAGGATGCCTGGGCCGGACGAAGGACTCCTGGAGCGGACGGAGGATCAGATGAAGAAGAAGGCATGTAAGTGATCGACGGCGGCGGGGGCTTAGGGGGTGACAGCGGCGAGGGCTTAGGGGGTGATGGCGGCGGGGGCTTAGGGGGTGACAGCGGCGGGGACTTAGGGGGTGACGGCGGCGGGGGCTTAGGGGGTGACGGTGGCGGGGGCTTAGGGGGTGACAGCGGCGGGGGGGGGTGACGGCGGCGGGGGCTTAGTGGGTGACGACGGTGGGGGCTCAGGGGGTGACGGCGGCGGGGACTTAGGGGGTGACAGCGGCGTGGGCTTAGGGGGTGACAGCGGCGTGGGCTTAGGGGGTGACGGCGGCTTAGGAGGAGTAGGGTAGCGGGGCGGACAGGCGGCTGGGCATGGGGCTGTAGTATACCATAGCGGTGTACAGTACAGCCCCATGCCGGCGGCGAGGGGAGCAGGGCAGAGAGGCTGCTGGGCATGGGGCTGTAGTATACCATAGCGGTGTACACTACAGCCCCATGCTCAGGGGGGCATGTTGGTGGCTTTGTTAGTGGGGCGGCAACGGCTCGCAATGCCCGCTTCGCGGCCATGGAGAAAGTCCTGGAGAAAGTGCCAAGCCACGCGAACAAAGCCACGGAAGTAGCGCCGGACGCGACGGAAGTCGCTACGGCAATTATATAATATATATATATATATATATATATATATACAGTGCCTACAAGTAGTATTCAACCCCCTGCAGATTTAGGTGGTTTGATAAGATGCAAATAAGTTAGAGCCTTCAAACTGCAAACGAGAGTAGGATTTATTAACGGAAGCATAAATCTTACAAACCAAAAAGTTATGTTGCTCAGTTGAATTTTAATAAATTTTAAACATAAAAGTGTGGGTCAATTATTATTCAACCCCTCAAACCACCAGCATTCTGTTTGGTCCCCCTAAAGTATTAAGAAGTAGTTCAGGCACAAAGAACAATGAGTTTCACATGTGTGGATTAATTATCTCTTTTGTCAGCCTTTTCTGACTATTTAAGACCCTCCCCAAACTTGTGAACAGCACTCATACATGGTCAACATGGGAAAGACAAAGGAGCATTCCAAGGCCATCAGAGACAAGATCGTGGAGGGTCACAAGACTGGCAAGGGGTACAAAACCCTTTCCAAGGAGTTGGGCCTACCTGTCTGCACTGTTGGGAGCATCATACGGAAGTGGAAGGCTTATGGAACTACTGTTAGCCTTCCACGGCCTAGACAGCCTTTGAAAGTTTCCTCCCATGCTGAGGCCAGGCTTGTCCGAAAAGTCAAGGCTAACCCAAGGACAACAAGGAAGGAGCTCCGGGAAGATCTCATGGCAGTGGGGACATTGGTTTCAGTCAATACCATAAGTAACGTACTCCACCGCAATGGTCTCCGTTCTAGACGAGCCCGTAAGGTACCTTTACTTTCAAAGCGTCATGTCAAGGCTCGTCTACAGTTTGCTCATGATCACTTGGAGGACTCTGAGACAGACTGGTTCAAGGTTCTATGGTCTGATGAGACCAAGATCGAGATCTTTAGTGCCAACCACACACGTGACGTTTGGAGACTGGATGGCACTGCATACGACCCCAAGAATACCATCCCTACAGTCAAGCATGGTGGTGGCAGCATCATGCTGTGGGGCTGTTTCTCAGCCAAGGGGCCTGGCCTTCTGGTCCGCATCCATGGGAAGATGGATAGCACGGCCTACCTGGAGATTTTGGCCAAGAACCTCCGCTCCTCCATCAAGGATCTTAAGATGGGTTGTAATTTCATCTTCCAACAAGACAACGACCCAAAGCACACAGCCAAGAAAACCAAGGCCTGGTTCAAGAGGAAAAAAATCAAGGTGATGGAGTGGCCTAGTCAGTCTCCTGACCTTAAACAATTGAAAACTTGTGGAAGGAGCTCAAGATTAAAGTCCACATGAGACACCCAAAGAACCTAGATAACATGGAGAAGATCTGCATGGAGGAGTGGGCCAAGATAACTCCAGAGACCTGTGCCGGCCTGATCAGGTCTTATAAAAGACGATTATTAGCTGTAATTGCAAACAAGGGTTATTCCACAAAATATTAAACCTAGGGGTTGAATAATAATTGACCCACACTTTTATGTTTAAAATTTATTAAAATTCAACTGAGCAACATAACTTTTTGGTTTGTAAGATTTATGCTTCTGTTAATAAATCCTACTCTCGTTTGCAGTTTGAAGGCTCTAACTTATTTGCATGTTATCAAACCACCTAAATCTGCAGGGGGTTGAATACTACTTGTAGGCACTGTATATATATATATATATATATATATAAATACGGAGGTTAGACTCGAGACTGTTGTAGCAGGCACCAAATGCAGCCAGTAGCAATGTTATATATATATATATAAATATGGGGGTCAGACCCCAGGCTGTTGTAGCATGCGACAAATGCGGGCAGTAGACATGGTATATATATATATATATATATATATATATATATAAATATGGAGGTCAGACCCCAGGCTGTTGTAGCAGGCACCAAATGCGGCCAGTAGAAAATGTATATATATATAAATACGGAGAGTGATGGCGGCGCAGCAGCGTTGTGAGGTAACTATAAATACGGAGAGTGACGGCAGCACAGCAGCGTTGTGAGGTAACTATAAATATGGAGAGTGAGGGCGGCGCATCAGTGTTGTGAGGTAACTATCCCAGACTCAAAATGGCGGCCGGGAAGTGTCGCGAGAGTTCCCGGCCTCCATCTTGGTTTCGGGCTGTGCACAGGGCGAAACCAAGATGGCGGCAGGGAACTCTCGCGTGAATTTCCGGCCGGCCGGGAACTCTCACGAGAATTTCCGGCCGCCATCTTGGTTTTGCTATTTAGGGGGCAGCGACATGGAGCTGCGGCGGACGGAGGACGAAGAAGGACGAAGAAGGATGAAGGAGGACGAAGAAGGAGGACGAAGACAGAGGCGGGTGCGATGGAGTGGTAAGTATAACATGCTGGACATGCAATGGGGTGGAGGGGCAGAGGAGCAGTGTAGAATAGGTAGTGGGGCATTGAAAGTCCCCACTACCAAGTAAGTGGCGGCCATATTAGTTAGGGACAATCATCCCCTAAGCCAGCTTCAGTCGGATGTGACGTCATAAACGTGCCCCGTTATATTATGTGGAAGGCAATGCGTGCCCCATTATATTATGTGGAAGGCAATGTGTGCCCCATTATATTATGTGGAATGCAATGCGTGCTCCATTATATTATGTGGAAGGCAATGCGTGCCCATTATATTATGGAAGGCAATGCGTATACAGCAGATATATACAGTGATGATGAGGTGGAGGTGAATACAGCAGATGTACAGTGAGAAGGTGGAGTATACAGCAGTGATGAGGTGGTGCAGCACAGCGGCAGTAACCGATCAGCAGACAGCACTAACCTCTCACCCAGCAGCATGTACAGGCAGCGCGCTGCAACTAGCAGGACGAGGGGTCGCTCGCGCTGTCAGAAAGCCAGCAGAGGAGAGCTCTCCCCGCTGCGGCCCCGGGACGGGTAGCGCATCTCCCTCCCCCCTCCCCGCGGCCCGGCCCCTGGCTCCCCCGCTGGACCGGGTAACGCATCTCCTCCCCCTCCCCGCGGCCCCGGCCCCCCTGGACCGGGTAACGCATCTCCCTCCCCTCCGCCCCGGCCCCTGGCCGGTACCATCCCCTCCCCGGGCCCCGGCCCCTGGACCGGGTAACGCATCTCCCTCCCGCGGCCCGGCCCCCTGGACCGGGTAGCATCTCCCTCCCCGCGGCCCCGGCCCCCCTGGACCGGGTAACGCATCTCCCCTCCCCCTCCCCGCGGCCCCGGCCCCCTGGACCGGGTAACGCATCTCGCTCACCCCTCCCCGCGGCCCCGGCCCCCCTGGACCGGGTAACGCATCTCCCTCCCCCCTCCCCGCGGCCCCGGCCCCCCTGGACCGGGTAACGCATCTCCCTCCCCGCGGCCCCGGCCCCCCTGGACCGGGTAACGCATCTCCCTCCCCCCTCCCTGCAGCCCCGGCCCCCCTGGACCGGGTAACGCATCTCCCTCCCCCCGGCCCTGGCCCCCCTGGACCGGGTAACGCATCTCCCTCCCCCCTCCCCGCGGCCCCGGCCCCCCTGGACCGGGTAACGCATCTCCCTCCCCCCTCCCCGCGGCCCCGGCCCCCCTGGACCGGGTAACGCATCTCCCCCCTCCCTGCAGCCCCGGCCCCCCTGGACCGGGTAACGCATCTCCCTCCCCCCTCCCCGCGGCCCTGGCCCCCCTGGACCGGGTAACGCATTCCCTCCCCCTCCCCGCAGCCCCGGCCCCCCTGGACCGAGTAACGCATCTCCCTCCCCGCGGCCCGGCCCCCCTGGACCGGGTAACGCATCTCCCTCCCCGCGGCCCCGGCCCCCCTGGACCAGGTAGCGCATCTCCCTCCCCCCTCCCCGCGGCCCCGGCCCCCCTGGACCGGGTAACGCATCTCGCTCACCCCTCCCCGCGGCCCCGGCCCCCCTGGACCGGGTAACGCATCTCCCTCCCCCCTCCCCGCGGCCCCGGCCCCCCTGGACCGGGTAACGCATCTCGCTCACCCCTCCCCGCGGCCCCGGCCACCCTGGACCGGGTAACGCATCTCCCTCCCCCCTCCCCCGGCCCCCCTGGACCGGGTAACGCATCTCCCTCCCCCCTCCCCGCGGCCCCGGCCCCCCTGGACCGGGTAACGCATCTCCCTCCCCCCTCCCTGCAGCCACGGCCCCCCTGGACCGGGTAACGCATCTCCCTCCCCCCTCCCCGCGGCCCCGGCCCCCCTGGACCGGGTAACGCATCTCCCTCCCCGCGGACCCGGCCCCCCTGGACCGGGTAGCGCATCTCCCTCCCCTCTCCCGCGGCCCCGGCCCCCCCCCGGGCCGGGTAGCGCCCCTCCCCCTGCTGGCTTTCTGATGACAGGGAACGCAGAACGACTCCTGTCCCAGTGTAGCTACCGCTACACCCGGGTGAGAGGTTAGTGCTGTCTGCTGATCGGGTTACTGCTACTGTGCTGCACCACCTCATCACTGCTGTATACTCCACCTCCTCACTGTACATCTGCTGTATTCACCTCCACCTCATCACTTATACTCCTCCTCATCATCACTGTATATATCTGCTGTATACTGCACCTCCTTCACTTTGGTGTGGCACCGACATCGCCCCTCACTGACAACGCCGAACACTGACACCGCCTAACAACCAAAAGTACTGTACACCGACACCTCTCAATACTGGCACTGCTGTAGATATCTACTACGGTATATAATTGCCTAATCATGTATATATGAGGCCGAAATCGCGCACCATCGCTTATTGGTCGCCGCCAGCCGTGGTGACTAATGAGTGCAGCTCATGCAAAACAGCCACGCGATTAGGCAATTATATAGTAGATATAGGAACAGTGTCACAGCGCCTCTCCTCTCCGAACATTACTCCCGCCTTTCCCTGTCTCCTCCGCTCACCTGTCTGCTCCCCTTCCCGGTCGCCCACATGATCCCTGCCTCCTGAGCTCTCCCTCCATGACAAGCCAGGGGGCCCCTTTTGAGCTCTCCACCACGACAGGCCAGGTCCTCCAGCATAACGGCCTCCTGTCCGCCCACCGCCCTCTCTCCCTCATCCGCCCCCATATACGGCCTCCTGCCGTCTCTTACCCATCTGCTCCCGGATTCACTTCAGTTCTCCGCTGCCGTCCACCATCTTTCTCTTCCCCGGTGTTGCCGATCTCTCTCTCGCTGTCAGCCCCGGGCCGCGCTTGCACAATGGAAGGGATCGACGCTGCGGCCGTTGATGCTGCTGTTGCCAAGGAAAAGCCTGTGATTTGGTTTACATGGCCCCGCCGTCACACTGCAGCTGGGCAGAGAGCAGAGGGGGCGCCAGAGAGCTGGGGAGCAGAGAGCCTGAAGACAGCTCCTGTGCTCACTGCCGCCCCCTGCTGAGCCAGGGCTCCAGTCTGTGATTTCCCTCACTGTGGGAAGAGTATCCGGCCCCAGAGCAGAGTCACGGATGAGGACGGGAACACCGGGCTCCAGCTGGACCGGGTCACACCGGGGGGGGGGAAGTGTGTGTGTGTGTGTGTATGTGTGTGTGTGTGTGCTGTCCACTCATCCGCCGTATACTGTGCTGTCCACTCACCCGCCGTATACTCTGCTAACCGCTGGGCCCCCGTATAATCTGCTAACCGCTGGGCCCCCGTATTATCTGTTAGTATTATATAGAAGGCAATGTGGGGCCTATTATAGTATATGAAAAACAGTCTCTGTTGCCCATAGCATCCATTCAAGAATTTTCTTTTATGAATTGTTTCACAATTTCACTTTATACTTTTCTAAACACATATTTTAGGAAAACTACAAAGACTTAAAAACAAAAAATTGTGACAAATTCCCTTTAAACAAAATAAAATTCACAGTTACAGAATGGTCTGCGGGTAAATTGTGGAGGGAACAGATCTGTGGGATGGAAAACTTAACATAGGTTAAGATCTGAGCCTATTTGTTTCTGTAGGAGACAACAGCAAAGTCATTAATTATTACAGGGACAAACCATCCGCCATTATAATATTAGAGAGGGACTCACCGCAGCCCTTGGTAACTTATGGTGAAGAACAGGGAACAGCACAGACACAACATTAAACTCTTCATTGTTTCTAGGGAGAATCTCAGCACAAGATAAGGCTAATGTGATACAGGCTCCTAGTGGGCGGAACCTCCTAGGTATGATGATATCACAAGACCTTCAGAGGCATCATCACCCACAACATTCCATCACAGGACATCTCCCAGCATCAACAATAACAGTCTGTTGCCCATAGCAACCATTCAAGCATATATAAGGCAATGTGGGGCCCATTATACTGAATTGAAGGCAATGTGGAATCCATTATACTATTTGGAAAGCAATTAGGGGCCCATTACACTACATGAAAGGCAATATGGAGCCCTAATATTATATGTAAGGGAATGTGGTGCTCATTATATCATATGGAAGGCAATGTGTGGACATTATTCTACTTGGAAGGCAATGTGTGGCCCATTATACTATACAGTATTGCAGGTAATATGGGGTTCATTATACTATTTGGAAGGCAATCGGGCCCATTATATAGAAGGCAATGTGGGACCCATTATACTACATGGAAGGCATTGTGGGGCCCATTATATTATATGGAAGGCAATGTGGGACCCATTATACTACATGGAAGGCATTGTGGGGCCCATTATATTATATGGAAGGCAATGTGTGGCTCTTTATACTATATTGAAGGTAATGTGGGGTTCATTATACTATTTGGAAGGCAATCAGGGACCCATTATATTATGTGGAAGGCATTGTGGGGCTCATTACACTACATGGAAGGCAATGTGGGGCCATTATATTATATGGAAAGGAATGTTGGTCCATTATACTATATGGCACATTTTTTAGGAAAACTACAAAGACTTAAAAACAAAAAATTGTGCCAAATTCCATTTAAACAAAATAAAATTCACAGTTACAGAATGGTCTGCGGGTAAATTGTGGAGGGAACAGATCTGTGGGATGGAAAACTTAACATAGGGTTAAGATCTGAGCCTATTTGTTTCTGTAGGAGACAACAGCAAAGTCATTAATAATTACAGGGACAAACCATCCGCCATTATAATATTAGAGAGGGACTCACCGCAGCCCTTGGTAACTTATGGTGAAGAACAGGGAACAGCACAGAAACAACATTAAAATCTTCATTGTCTCTAGGGAGAATCTCAGCACCAAGATACGGCTAATGTGATACAGGCTCCTAGTGGGCGGAACTTCCTAGGTATGATGATATCACAAGACCTTCAGAGGCATCATCACCCACAACATTCCATCACAGGACATCTCCCAGCAACAACAATAACAGTCTGTTGCCCATAGCAACCAGTCAAGCATATATAAGGCAATGTGGGGCCCATTATACTGTATTGAAGGCAATGTGGAATCCATTATACTATTTGGAAAGCAATTAGGGGCCCATTACACTACATGAAAGGCAATATGGAGCCCTAATATTTATTAAGGGAATGTGGGCTCGACTTTATTCATATGAAGGCAATTGTGGACATTCATTACTATTGGAAGGCAATGTGTGGCCCATTACATCGTACAGGAATAGGGGCATATACATGGAGCAATGGGCCATTATATAGAAGGCAATGTGGGCCATTATCAGGGCGGTTAGGGGGGCCAGACTGGGCAGTTGCCTAGGGCCCCCACTCTCTTAGGGCCCCCAAAGGAGCTGAACTGAAAATAGCAATAAAACAGTGAAAAAAATGTAAAAATACACATATTTGGTATCGCTGCGTTCGTAAGAATCTAAGCTATCAATATATGAAGTAAATTAATCCAGTTGGTAAATGGCGTAATGGGAAAAAAATAAAAACGCCAGAATTATGTTTTTTAGGCCACCACGTTGTTACAATAAAATGCAATAAAAGGCGATTCAAAATGTTGTATCTGACTCAAAATGGTATCAGTAAAAATGTCAGCTCAGGGCACATAAAGCAAGCCCTCACATATCTATGTATCTTCAAAAATTAAAACATCATGGGTCTCGGAAAATGAAAAAAAAATATTTTTTTTTTTTACAAATTTCTGTTTTTTTTTTTATGATTGAAATAAATATGATGTTCAGTATGTTCTTATTCTGACCTAGATAATCAACTTATGAAGTCACTCTTACCATATAACTACGGCCTGTTCCACATCTAAGGTTGGTGTGCGTTTTGCTAAATTTGCCTTTCTAGCCGTTTTTACCGCTAAAAACGCATTAAAAACGCTAGCGTTTTTTCCCCCATTGATTTCAATGGGAACGCATGTAAAAACGCATGCAAAATGCATGTGCGTTTTCAAAAACGCAAAACGCATGCATTTTTGCGAACGCAGCACAAAACGTCTTCCCCGATGTTTTGGGCAGCGTTGGCAAAAACGCATGCGTTTTCTGTTTTTGAAAACGCACATGCGTTTTTACATGCGTTTTTGCATGTGTTTCCATTAAAATCAATGGGAACAAAAAAGCATGCGTTTTGATGCGTTTTTGCAGTAAAAACGCATGGAAATGCAAATTGAGCAAAATGCAGCAAAGCATTAGATGTGAAAGTGGCCTGAGCATTTAGGGCCCACTTTAACCTTTTGCCTAGGGCCCCACTTTGCCTAAAACCGGCCCTGCCCATTATACTACATGGAAGGCATTGTGGGGCCCATTATATTATATGGAAGGCAATGTGTGGCTCTTTATACTATATTGAAGGTAATGTGGGGTTCATTATACTATTTGGAAGGCAATCAGGGACCCATTAGATTATGTGGAAGGCATTGTGGGGCTCATTACACTACATGGAAGGCAATGTGGGGCCATTATATTATATGGAAAGGAATGTTGGTCCATTATACTATATGGCACATTTTTTAGGAAAACTACAAAGACTTAAAAACAAAAAATCGTGCCAAATTCCATTTAAACAAAATAAAATTCACAGTTACAGAATGGTCTGCGGGTAAATTGTGGAGGGAACAGATCTGTGGGATGGAAAACTGAACATAGGGTTAAGATCTGAGCCTATTTGTTTCTGTAGGAGACAACAGCAAAGTCATTAATTATTACAGGGACAAACCATCCGCCAGAATAATATTAGAGAGGGACTCACCGCAGCCCTTGGTAACTTATGGTGAAGAACAGGGAACAGCACAGACACAACATGAAAATCTTCATTGTTTCTAGGGAGAATCTCAACGCAAAGATAAGGCTAATGTGATACAGGCTCCTAGTGGGCGGAACCTCCTAGGTATGATGATATCACAAGACCTTCAGAGGCATCATCACCCACAACATTCCATCACAGGACATCTCCCAGCATCAACAATAACAGTCTGTTGCCCATAGCAACCATTCAAGTATATATAAGGCAATGTGGGGCCCAATATACTGTATAGAAGGCAATGTGGAATCCATTATACTATTTGGAAAGCAATTAGGGGCTCATTACACTACATGAAAGGCAATATGGAGCCCCTAATATTATATGTAAGGGAATGTGGTGCTCATTATATCATATGGAAGGCAATGTGTGGACATTATTCTACTTGGAAGGCAATGTGTGGCCCATTATACTACATGGAAGGCATTGTGAAGCCCATTATATTATATGGAAGGCAATGTGTGGCTCTTTATACTATATTGAAGGTAATGTGGGGTTCATTATACTATTTGGAAGGCAATCAGGGACCCATTATATTATATGGAAGGCATTGTGGGCTCATTACACTACATGGAACGCAATGTGGGTCCATTATATTATATGGAAAGGAATGTTGGTCCATTATTCTATATGGAAGCCAATGTGGGGCCTATTATAGTATATGAAAAACAGTCTCTGCTGCCCATAGCATCCATTCAAGAATTTTCTTTTATGAATTGTTTCACAATTTCACTTTATACTTTTCTAAACACATATTTTAGGAAAACTACAAAGACTTAAAAACAAAAAATTGTGACAAATTCTCTTTAAACAAAATAAAATTCACAGTTACAGAATGGTCTGCGGGTAAATTGTGGAGGGAACAGATCTGTGGGATGGAAAACTTAACATAGGGTTAAGATCTGAGCCTATTTGTTTCTGTAGGAGACAACAGCAAAGTCATTAATTATTACAGGGACAAACCATCCGCCATTATAATATTAGAGAGGGACTCACCGCAGCCCTTGGTAACTTATGGTGAAGAACAGGGAACAGCACAGAAACAACATTAAACTCTTCATTGTCTCTAGGGAGAATCTCAGCATCCATTATACTATTTGGAAAGCAATTAGGGGCTCATTACACTACATGAAAGGCAATATGGAGCCCCTAATATTATATGTAAGGGAATGTGGTGCTCATTATATCATATGGAATGCAATGTGTGGACATTATTCTACTTGGAAGGCAATGTGTGGCCCATTATACTATACAGTATTGCAGGTAATATGGGGTTCATTATACTATTTGGAAGGCAATCGGGCCCATTATATAGAAGGCAATGTGGGACCCATTATACTACATGGAAGGCATTGTGGGGCCCATTATATTATATGGAAGGCAATGTGTGGCCCATTATATTATATGGAAGGCAATGTGTGGCCCATTATATTATATGGAAGGCAATGTGTGGCTCTTTATACTATACTAGCTGTGAGCCCGATGCGATTGCATCGGGATTCTAGAATCTGTGTATAGGGCATTGCTCGGGCTGCTGCAACGACTCCCAACGCCCCCTTGGCGGGCATTGCGAGTGAGTCGCGTGGGCGATGCGCGCCCATGAACAAAGCCAAGGAGGTAGCGGCGTGTGCGAGGGAAGTCGCTACGGCAATTATATAATAGATTATCAGTATTGCATCGGGATTCTAGAATCTGTGTATAGGGCATTGCTCGGGCTGCTGCAATGACTCACAACGCCCCCTTCGCGGGCATTGCGAGTGAGTGGCGTGGGCGATGCGCGTCCACGAACAAAGCCACGGAGGTAGCGGCGTGTGCGAGGGAAGTCGCTACAGCAATTATATAATAGATTATCAGTATGTAATATATAATTTCCCTAACGCACTTCCGTAAGTTTCGGCGCTGTTTCGGTCGTTGTGGGCGTGGGCGCAGCGCCCACGCGACCTGTGAAGCATTGCCGGCGCCACTGATTCGCAAAGCTCCACTCGCAATGGCCGCCAAGCAGCCGTTGTGGGTCCTTGCAGAATAGGCGCGACTCACTAATTTATACATAATCACATACATAATACTGATAATTCCTATATAATCACATATATATATATAGATGGCGGGCCGATTCGAAAGAATCGGGTAGTCTAGAATCCATACATAGTATATTTACTAATAGTTAGGGGAGTGGGGTGAAATGAATTGTGTGTATACAGGTGGCTCAGTGGTTAGCAGTGAGTGGGGTGGCTCAGTGGTTAGCAGTGAGTGCGGTGGCTCAGTGGTTAGCAGCGAGTGCGGTGGCTCAGTGGTTAGCAGTGAGTGCGGTGGCTCAGTGGTTAGCAGTGAGTGCGGTGAGATTGGTGAGCACAGTGGCGTGGGCAGAGTGCTGAGTGCAGCGCTGTGGGCAGAGTGGTCAGCACACACATACATACATACACACAGACACTTCGCTATAGTTAGCACCGACCCTACGTCTTCCCTGCCGGCTGGATCCTGAGTTGACATGTCGGCGCCCGCGGACGACTGGATCCAATATGGGGTCCGGGAAGTTTGGCGAGACTTATTGGACGCGATATTTGATCGAGTAGTTCGGGGGCGGTGACATGTCGGTGATGCAGGGCCGGTAGTAAGTATAGAGGAGTATGTGTGTGTGTGTGTGTATGTGTGCGGAGAAAGTGAGTGAAGTGCGGAGAAAGTGAGGTGTGGTGATGTGGCCCCTGGCCGGGTGCATCACACCGGTTATCAATGCAGGTCTGTGTTGACATGGGCCGGTTTTCCTGATTGTGTGTGGTGTGTGAAACCTGTCCGATGTACAGGGGGTTAACAGCTGAAGGGTTTTCATGAGCTAAAGACTGATGTGAGTGCTAAGATCCAACACAGCCCTATGGCGGGCTGAAGCGTGGGGATGGTGCTGCTGGCGGAGAAGTGAGGTGTGGAGGGCCCGGCGTTATACAGTTATCAATGCAGGTCTGTACATGGGCTATTGTGCGTGTGTGAAACCGTCCATGTCGGGGGTTACAGTGAGGGTTTTGCATGAGTGAGAAAAACACTGAGTGCTGGTGCTGAATCGCTCAGAGACTAATGATGAAGTGTGGATTAGTGTTTCTGCATCGAGTGGTGTGTGTGGGTCCCTGGCCGGGTGCATCACACGGGTTATCAATGCAGGTCTGTGTTGACAAGGGCCGGTTTTCCTGATTGTGCTGTGGGTGTGATGAAACCTGTCCGATGTACAGGGGGTTAACAGCTGAAGGGTTTCATAGCTGAGTAAAACAGCTGCAGTGTGAGTGCTGAAGATCCGATACATTCATGAGCCTAATGAGCTGGCTGAACTGTGGGATGAGTGCTTTGCTGTGCGGGAAAGAAGTGAAGTGTGGTGATGTGAGTGCCCTGGCGGGTGCATCACACGGTTATCAATGCAGGTCTGTGTTGACATGGGCCGGTTTTCCTGATTGTGTGTGGTGTGTGAAACCTTCCAGATGTACAGGGGTTTACAGCTGAAGGGTTTTCATAGCTGAGTAAGCGCTGTGGAGGTGCAGAAACATACATATACAAAGTCGAGTGAACCTGGGGATGTTCTTTGCGTGAGAAATGAGTGTGATGTGGCCCCTGGCGGGTCATACGGGTTCAATGCAGCTTTTGGACAGGCGGTTTTCTGATTGTGTGGGGGTGTGAAACCTGTCCGATGTCAGGGGGTAACAGAAGGAGTTTTGTGAGGTAGTGAGTGTGGTGCTGAAGATCGATAATCGAGCAATGAGGGAGTGGGATGGGCCTTGCGTGCTTCCGGGTAAAGTGAGGTTGTGGTGATGTGGCCCTGGCCGGTTCTATATGGGTTTAAACTGTCGTTGTACAGGGCCGGTTTTCTGATTGGTGGTTGTGAAACCTGTCCGATGTACAGGGGTTAACATGAGGGTTTTCATGAGCGAGTAAACGCTGAGTGTGAGTGCTGAGATCGATCATTCATGAGCTATGACGGTGAGCTGTGGGGATGAGTGCTTGCTGTGTGGGAGAAAGTGGTGTGGTGAGTGGCCCTGGCCGGGTGCATCAAAACGGTTATCAATCAGGTTGGTTGACAGGCGGTTTTCCTGATTGTGTGAGTAAAACAGCTGAGTGTGAGTGCTGAAGATCCGATACATTCATGAGCCTAATGAGCGGCTGAAGCTGTGGGGATGAGTGCTTTGCTGTGCGGAGAAAGTGAGGTGTGGTGATGTGGTCCCTGGCCGGGTGCATCACACGGGTTATCAATGCAGGTCTGTGTTGACATGGGCCGGTTTTCCTGATTGTGTGTGGTTGTGAAACCTGTCCGATGTACAGGGGGTTAACAGCTGAAGGGTTTCCCTAGCTGAGTAAAACAGCTGAGTGTGAGTGCTGAAGATCCGATACATTCATGAGCCTAATGAGCGGCTGAACCTGTGGGGATGAGTGCTTTGCTGTTCGGAGAAAGTGAGTTGTGGTGATGTGGCCCCTGGCCGGGTGCATCACACCGGTTATCAATGCAGGTCTGTGTTGACATGGGCCGGTTTTCCTGATTGTGTGTGGTGTGTGAAACCTGTCCGATGTACAGGGGGTTAACAGCTGAAGGGTTTTCATGAGCTGAGTAAAACAGCTGAGTGTGAGTGCTGAAGATCAGATACATTCATGAGCCTAATGAGCGGCTGAAGCTGTGGGGATGAGTGCTTTGCTGTGTGGAGAAAGTGAGGTGTGGTGATGTGGCCCCTGGCCGGGTGCATCACACGGGTTATCAATGCAGGTCTGTGTTGACATGGGCCGGTTTTCCTGATTGTGTGTGGTGTGTGAAACCTGTCCGATGTACAGGGGGTTAACAACTGAAGGGTTTTCATGAGCTGAGTAAAACAGCTGAGTGTGAGTGCTGAAGATCCGATACATTCATGAGCCTAATGAGCGGCTGAACCTGTGGGGATGAGTGCTTTGCTGTTCGGAGAAAGTGAGTGTGGTGATGTGGCCCCTGGCCGGGTGCATCACACCGGTTATCAATGCAGGTCTGTGTTGACATGGGCCGGTTTTCCTGATTGTGTGTGTGTGTGTGAAACCTGTCCGATGTACAGGGGGTTAACAGCTGAAGGGTTTTCATGAGCTGAGTAAAACAGCTGAGTGTGAGTGCTGAAGATCGATACATTCATGAGCCTAATGAGCGGCTGAAGCTGTGGGGATGAGTGCTTTGCTGTGTGGAGAAAGTGAGGGTGTGGTGATGTGGCCCCTGGCCGGGTGCATCACACGGGTTATCAATGCAGGTCTGTGTTGACATGGGCCGGTTTTCCTGATTGTGTGTGGTGTGTGAAACCTGTCCGATGTACAGGGGGTTAACAGCTGAAGGGTTTTCATGAGCTGAGTAAAACAGCTGAGTGTGAGTGCTGAAGATCCGATACATTCATGAGCCTAATGAGCGGCTGAAGCTGTGGGGATGAGTGCTTTGCTGTGCGGAGAAAGTGAGGTGTGGTAATGTGGCCCCTGGCCGAGTGCATCACACGGGTTATCAATGCAGGTCTGTGTTCACATGGGCCGGTTTTCCTGATTGTGTGTGGTGTGTGAAACCTGTCCGATGTACAGGGGGTTAACAGCTGAAGGGTTTTCATGAGCTGAGTAAAACAGCTGAGTGTGAGTGCTGAAGATCCGATACATTCATGAGCCTAATGAGCGGCTGAAGCTGTGGGGATGAGTGCTTTGCTGTGCGGAGAAAGTGAGGTGTGGTGATGTGGCCCCTGGCCGGGTGCATCACACGGGTTATCAATGCAGGTCTGTGTTGACATGGGCCAGTTTTCCTGATTGTGTGTGGTGTGTGAAACCTGTCCGATGTACAGGGGGTTAACAGCTGAAGGGTTTTCATGAGCTGAGTAAAACAGCTGAGTGTGAGTGCTGAAGATCCGATACATTCATGAGCCTAATGAGCGGCTGAACCTGTGGGGATGAGTGCTTTGCTGGGCTAAACCTGAATGGTGCACAGGGGGTTAATCACATCTCAGGTCTGTGTGTGAGTAAAGATGTGCTGATTGACTCACTGGGTTGCAGCTGTGAGTGAGCAGGCTGGATAGGAACCTGCCAGTGTCTGAGTGAGGAGAGGACGATGGGATTCAGAAGTCCAGAGCACTGCCATGTGAGGAGGTGCTGGAAGTGAACCGTCCCCAGTGGGTAAGTGATGGAGCCTCCAAAGCTCCATGCTAGTGCACCTGATGTGTGCATGCAGCCAGTGTCCAAGGCCAGGCGGTCAGATGTGCGGTGTGAAGAGCGAGTACGGCTCCAGGGCCAGGTGGTCACAGCTGACTTTGGGACGACTGACTGACTATGTATTCTTTGTAACTATGTGAAGTCTCTATCTGTAAATCACAATGGAACCATGTGTGACGGACGTGGTTGGTGGTGGTGGTGTGTGGGGGGGGGGCACACTTTTGTTAAGGGTAATATGAATGCAAGACCTTTTCAGGTTGATGCATTACAAGCATTGGATTACATCCATTCCCACACTGGGTCATTCAGTTTAGCATTGTACCGGTCACTATTATTCGGGTAATGTGCACTGCAGACCTTTTCAGGTGGCAGCCTGACACATGTTGGAATACATATGGAAAGAAAGAGAATGAATAACACCTGGTGGTCTAGTGGGAGTGGGCTTGTAGTGGTGGGGGAATTAGCCGCTCAACTGCCGTTATTGTGCACCCCTGGAAGACAGGAGACCACTGTAGAAGCGCGTAGTGGAATGTTATATTAGTAAAATTGAATGCTTCACTACTTAATACAATCCCTTGTCTTACTACCTATAAGCACTCCTTATTGACCACAAACCTACAGTACAGACCAAAAGTTTGGACACACCTTCTCATTCAAAGAATTTTCTGTATTTTCATGACTATGAAAATTGTAGATTCACACTGAAGGCATCAAAACTATGAATTAATACATGTGGAATTATATACTTAACAAAAAAGTGTGAACAACTGAAAATATTTCTTAGGGTGTGTGCACACAATCAATATACGCAGCGTTTCTGCTGCTAGAACTCTGTGTGGCATTCACCTGGTCTCTAATCTGAGCTGCTGTTAAACTGTGATTTCTGAGGCTGGTGACTCGGATGAACTTATCCTCCTCAGCAGAGGTGACCCTTGGTCTTCCTTTCCTGGGGGGTCCTCATGTGAGCCAGTTTCTTTGTAGCGCTTGATGTTTTTGCAACTGCACTTGGGGACACTTTCAAAGTTTTCCCAATTTTTCGGACTGACTGACCTTCATTTCTTAAAGTAATGATGGCCACTCGTTTTTCTTTACTTAGCTGCTTTTTTCTTGCCATAATACAAATTCTAAAGTCTATTCCGTATGACTGTCAGCTGTGTCTCCACCAGACTTCTGCACAACACAACTGATGGGCCCAACCCCATTTATAAGGCAAGAAATCCCACTTATTAAACCTGACAGGGCACACCTGTGAAGTGAAAACCATTTCTGGTGACTACCTCTTGAAGCTCATCAAGAGAATGCCAAGAGTGTCCAAAAGCAGAATACAGCAAAAGGTGGCTACTTTGAAGAACCTAGAATATAAGACATATTTTCAGTTGTTTCACACTTTTTTGTTAAGTCATATAATTCACATGTGTTAATTCATAGTTTTGATGCCTTCAGTGTGAATCTACAATTTTCTTAGTCATGAAAATACAGAAAACTCTTTGAATGAGAAGATGTGTCCAAACTGTTGGTCTGTACTGTACTGTACTGAAATATTTTCCAATCAACATGTTGGTACAGCGCTGGGCTTGAAGCCTGATTGAACTTCATATTTGAAGAGTTTGGCGATGGCCTGATCTGCAACATACTGCAAATATTTGTTTACCCCTATCTTGTATTGTATTATGCATGTGTGTGTTTATAGGATTCACATATAAGTTGTTTTCCTATAATCACAAGCTTTAACTACTTATTTTACATTTTTTTGCCTGAGTTTAAGGCTCAGGCAAAAATCATAATCAGAGGAAAAACATCCGGTTTGAGTCACGAGCGCTCCCAGGATGGAAGAGAAGTCACTTTATAACTTCAGAATTTATTAACAAAACTTAAAACAACGCGTTTCGGCTAAAACATTTAAAAATAGCCTTCTTCAGGTATAGGTACAATAAAAGATATGCAGTATAAATAGAGAAATCTCTTGGTTTGGTGTTTCAATTAGCTAATCAGGTGCTTCTTCCAATTAAGGGCCCTTTCACATCAGCGTTTTTTTCAAATCACGGCAGATGCGGTGAAAAAAACGCATCTGCCGCGATTAACGCATAACCGACACACTTGCGGCACAGTTGCAGCAAGCCCCATGCAATGTCTATGGGGCTTGTGGTAAGGGTGCGGCAGATGCGGCAAGTGCGGTTTCGGCACTTGCGGCAGGTACGGCCGCGAAAAAAACGCTGCTGACTGCGGTTTTTTTGCGGCCGCACCTGCCGTAAGTGCCGAAACCGCACTTGCCGCACCCTTACCGCAAGCCCCATAGACATTGCATGGGGCTTGCCGCAACTGTGCCGCAAGTGTGTCGGTTAGGGTGCTTTCACATCAGCGTTTTTCGTATTCGCGGCAGATGCGGTGAAAAAACCGCATCTGCCGCGTTTACCGCATAACCGTTCCACTTGCGGCGCGGTTGCGGTTTTTTCTATGCAAAGTATAGGCATACTTGCGGCAGGTGCGGCTTACTGCGGTTTTTTTCGCGCCGCACCTGCCGCATGTGCAAAACCGCACTTGCCGCACCTGCCGCAAGTATGCCTATACTTTGCATAGAAAAAACCGCAACCGCGCCGCAAGTGGAACGGTTATGCGGTAAACGCGGCAGATGCGGTTTTTTCACCGCATCTGCCGCGAATTACGAAAAACCCAGATGTGAAAGGGCTTATGCGTTAATCGCGGCAGATGCGTTTTTTTCACCGCATATGCCGCGATTTGAAAAAAATGCTGATGTGAAAGGGCCTTAATCCAGTAAGTTACACCCATTAGCTGTAGGGTCTGGAGAGCAAAGGGTTTACATTCTCAATCTATGTTACTCCCTTATTCTCCTTCATTATAACATGAATTGCACTTTTGTTTTAAATATAATCAGGGAGATATATATATATATATATATACACACATACACAGATCCCTCACCCACATACATATATATACATACTACCATGCACATATACATGCACATATACACACATTTTCATTAAAAGCAAATAAATAATCCATTCATCATATTTTACCTTGATATTCAAGGAGGAGTTATGGGATATTTTTAGCTTTAAAGAGGACCTGTCACCAACGATACATAGTGATCTAATTACAGCACATCCAGACAAGGGGTCCCCCAGCCCTTGAGTCCCTCTGTACCCCGAGATAATACACTTAGAAAACTTACATAGTGGAGCCAAATAGGAGGTGGCTTGTGGCTGGAGCCAAAGGGCAGTTTTACACCCCCTGTATGTTCAATCCGCTTACTGCCGCCTCCCTGATGCCAATCATCGTCTCCCATCGCCTGCTGCATAGTACAGAGAGCTTATTGCAGTGCTGGCCACTTTGCCCCGCCTCCTGCGGTGATGTCACCGCCATTCCCCGTCCTGCTCCATGGTTAACATGGAGCAGGGCGGGGAAAGACGGTGATGTCACAGCAGGAGGCCGGCCGCCCCGCCTCCTGCTGTTACATCATCGCTTATACTCGCCCTGCAAATTGCATAAGCAACACAGACGGCTCCTCATTGAGGATGCTGTACTGTAACATGCTTACGCAAATTGCGTAGGTTACTGCTTCTGATGCAGAACCGGCGGGTTTTAATAGAATGAATTGTAGAAAGCTGACAATAGCGGCTCAGGTGTTAACAGTTAAGTTAACCCCTGACATGCCGTCCTGTGTGGACAGCATGTCTCTAGGGGGGTGGACACCCCCTAGACACATGTTGCCCACATGGATTCTTATTATTTAACCCTTTGTTCATCCCTGCAGCAGCAGGGATGAACAAAGCAGGCGGTAACCGGATGGCTCCGGATTACACATGCAGAGCAATCCGGCTACCGCATTGCGGTTTGAAGAAAAGATGTGGACACAAAAATGTGTCTGAAGGTAATTGCGGTTCCCGCATCCAAATCCGGATGTGGGAACCGCAATGACCTTTTCAAGTGTGACCCCAGCCTATATCTATATAGAGCAAACATTTTTCCAGTTGTAGTTTCAGAAATGAGATCAATATTGAAGACCTAATTACCTTCTTTTAATGAAAGTGCAATTATATTATCATTTGAGCTCTCTCATGGATACAATATATTATGTCTTATGGAAGAAGTGGATATGTAATATATATTTTTTTTTTTTTTATTTAGATTCTGGGGCATTATATTCATTCAGTCATTCAGTCCATTAAGGCATCTATTATATATATATATATCCATCTGTATGAAGAAACAAGTATTCAATTTGTATTATTTGATTGTTTATTTCACTTTTTGCATGTATTATGTTCTAATAGCCTTATAATAGCTTATTGCTAGTTTCCAATGATTCACATTATCGTTCACACACACACACATACATATACATAGACTATGACTTCAATTAACATTGTGTGACTTGTAATGAGTATAATCTATGGTTGAAATGCAAATGCAACCTACACTGTATAGATGGAGAAGCCATTGTTTCCATCAATACATTAATGGAGACCTGTCAGCTTTCCTGCCTGACCTGTCTTCCTTAACTATTCATATAATAACAATTATAGGATCTTTTGTTATATATCGTTGTACCATTTCTCGGTAATTCCTTCTAGAGATGTATGCGTTAATTGACAGTAGGGGTGCATCCTTACGCAGGGTTCAATCAATTATATCAATTTTCTATAAAATTCTAAATGTGTTTTCAATTAAACATAAATCCTACAACAAAAGTACGGTACCTCACTCAAAAATACATCGCCGATAAAGCAATATAAAATAGTTACTCATTCTCTAAGCGGATGACTGCGCTCTGACGCATGTTTCGCCTTGCACTTTGTCAAAGGATACCTCATCCATTTAAAGGTTTTGTAAATATTTGTTTCATATTAAATTGTATTTTTGAACATGGAACAATTTTATACATTATTACCAGTATCAATTTTTATTAAAAACTCTATGGCAGACTTATTTGCATGCAGAGATACTTTGGGATCATGCATTTACATTTGAAGTCCCTATAAAATTGGCCAGCGCAGTTGCTCATTGGTTAGCACTGTTGTAAACAGTTTGTATGTTGTTAACTCTGGTTTCCTCCCACACTCCAATGTTGAGCCCCAATAGAGACAGCGATGGTGATGTCTGTAAAGTGCTGTGGAATATGATGATATAAGCAAGTTAAATGAATGTGATGTATTTCTCTGATTCCTCTTTTATCTTTAAAAGCAATAAAACCCCACTTTTTAGATGCTTCTAATATGAATTGTATTTTTTAATCATATTGAGTGTGGTACACTGCCTGTAGAATTTATTGTCTGATTGGTTTCTGGATGTAACAAAAACAATTGTGTATTAGTGATGGGCAAACCCAAACTGTAAAATTCACGGGTCCATACCGGACACCAAGTGTTCGGGCATGGACCCCAAACACGACTTCCCTGAGAAGTCTGTCTTACTGTTTGGGTTCGGCTGGGGAGCTGTAAAAATGAGCAAAACAGTCTAATCAGCAGCATATGCTTACCAAGGACCGAACAGCATGCTTGTACTTCCGAGCCACTCATTAACTTCCTGAATATTCACTGCAGTCTGCCTCCAAAAGCCAATCACAGATGCCCATTCTCTGTTACAGCATTTGTGATTGGCTGTTGCGACCTTCACCAATTGGGCATCTGTGATTATTTGCCATTGGCAATGAACCAGCCATTATAGAAGTGTAAAAATAAATAATTAAAAAAATTGATGTAGTGCTGCGCTATATTTTTGATTCTCAGCGCAGATAAAACAGACAACTACGGGCTGCCACCCCCAGCTGCCTTGTTTTACCTTTGGCTAACAATAAAAAATACAGGGGAGCCCATTGTTTTTAACTACTTAAATAAATAATAAATAAAAATGTGTGGGCTTCATCCTATTTTTTATCAGCCAAGATAAAACCCATGCAGCTGGGGCTGATCACCTTAGCGGTTATGGTGAGACCCATAGCTATTGGGCCCCCCCCCCTCCCCATGCTACAGAATAGCAGCCGCCATTTCCTGGTGCTTTACCCAGCTCTTCCCAATGCAGTAGTGCGGTGGCATTGGTGTGATAGAAGAGGTTGATGACAGCTGAGTATTGACAGCTTGTCAATAAGCCCAGATTGATAATTTCAGGTATCTATGGGATCTGACCATTATCAGATCCTGGGAGTAAATAGTTAAAAAACACACACAGAGAAAAATCCTTAATTTGAAATAAAACACACAGATAACCCTCATTTATCCATTTATTAACCCCAAGCATAGTTTCCGATGGTTATCCACAGCAATATCCCATGAAGAACATGGCTCTGCTACATCCAGAAACTGCAGCGATGGAACAATCACACTCTTGCTGCAGTTTCTGGGATCACACTGACTGCCACGGCGAGCAGTGATGTCGCTCACTGAGTCACTGAGGGCACCCCGCTGCAGTCTGAACTCAGGTGACCTCACTGGCAGATTGCAGGACATGGCGGTATAGCAGTTAAGCAATCCAGCAGGAGGTTCAACTGAGTTCACAGTGTGGGATATAAATGATTTTACTCTGCGTGTGCAGTGTTTTTAACTATTTACTGACAGGATTGATAGGGCCGCATTACACACAGCAACATCTGTGACCAACTTCTGAACAGATCTCTGGTTGCAGTGAAATCATGGACACATTGTTACATTTTGTAGCTGTGTACAAAATGGATCAATGTGTCCATGATTTCACTGCAACCAGAGATCTGTTCAGAAGTTGGTCACAGAAGTTGTGTGTGTTAAAGCGGCCCATAATGGGCTCATAGATATCTGAACATTATCAGTCTGGGCTTAATGATAAGCTGTTTATACTTAGCTCTCATTAATCTCTTCCAGCACCCGAATGCCACTGCACCAGAGCATCAGGAAGAGCCAGGTAAGGCGCCAGGAATTGTACTTCTAAGGAATCCGCCAATTTTAAGGGCGGCTGTGGGTTGCTATTCTGTATCTTGATGGGCCCAATAATTATTGTCCTCATCATGCTCAGAATACCAGCTCCCAGGTGCCTGGTTTTTACCTTGGCTGGCAATCAAAAATAGGGCGAGCACACATTTTTAAAAATTATTTACTTAAATAATTTTAAAGCATAATGTGCTCCCCTATATTTTTGATTGCCAACTAAATTAAAGGCAGGCAGCTGTGGGTGGCAGCCCATGGCCATCCACTTTATTTGGGCTGAGAATCAGCAGCTTACAAATATCTTGTCTCACATTCATTCCTAAGGGGAATCTCGCTTGTTACGGTATTAGAAAATCCCTAATAATTCCCCATTCAAAAGAGCTCTCATATGGGCTCCTGACGTTGTGGGAGGGTTAACCTTTGTATTCTGCTTTCTGAATTTAATCTGATGTTAATTATTTAGTTTGGTTAGAGTACATTAGCTTCATCTAGTGGCTGAACCTTTTATCAGCATTACATTTTTGTCCTTTCATGCTTCCCATCCTCCTCCCTTTAGTGATGTATACCATGGATACCATTTTTTCTCATGACTAAGGTACAGAGAACATCCACCATTTCGTCTCCTCCTGATAGCATTGCTGGTAGGTAAGATAATGCTTTTTACAGCCATCTACTGTATATTCCAAGCTGTCACCTTGCTTTAGTCAGCTGCATTTAAAAAGTTAGATACAGGCTGATTTTGTAGATGTTATTTGGACATTGTTCAGCTATTTGTAATATGTATTTCTCTGCTGCATTAATACATGTGCTTATTGTTTGTATCTCATTGTTCATTTACTAATGTTCAATAAGATGTACACAATAGCAGCCTGCCTTGCTGTTCCACTGCACTCCCTATGTCTAACAACCAGCCTGCAATTTCACATTTGAGACACACTCATGGTAGTAGTCATGTGGCAAATCAGACACACCTATGGCTCTCAGCATACATTCTAAATTCAATAACCATTTGAGGTACTGCAGGTCTCAGCAAACATTCAAATTTACATTGCAGCAGACCTCCTACTATAAAACACATAACGGCCATTTACAACATAGCCGGTCATCAT
Source organism: Allobates femoralis (assembly GCA_033576535.1). Classification (NCBI taxonomy): domain Eukaryota; kingdom Metazoa; phylum Chordata; class Amphibia; order Anura; family Aromobatidae; genus Allobates; species Allobates femoralis. The sequence goes on along the minus strand of JARQOC010000008.1, from coordinate 48,714,630 downwards.
ATCACAGACTACAATGGATAGGTTTAGCTGCCTGTCAGACTATGAACACACTTCAGGGTAACGTGAAGTGAGGACAGAACTCTTTTCATTTCCTTTCAATTGCTTCCACTTTGCATGTGTTCACTTTTACCATTAAGGTACGGTACTCTTTGTATTATATGTTTGCTTGGGATAAATGTATTACCTCTGTCTACATACCCACAATAGATACATATTGAATGGCCATATTTCTGAAAGCCTCTGATATGAAGCCAAGCTTTATTATCCATTTTCTCTGGATATTCCAATAGACTCACGGATAGAATACTTCCGAATGTCTGTGCCATTTTTGCAAAAAAATGATTGGATTGGGTAGCACTTTTTAAGGGTATTATCTTGCAATAGTATTGGTGAGTTTTAAGTATATTGTTTATTTTATGAAACTGTGTGCTGTAAGTAGAACTGAATGAAACACTATACTTAGTTCATGTGCCAATTTATCTTCATGAGTAGTATTCACGGTAGTCGGACTAAACAGCATGATAGGATCTAAATGGATGATGGTAGATTAGTGTTGTCTTTCACTTCAACTGACATTTTCTCTCCTGTTCTAGCACATACTGTATTAGAAAGTATTACTGAATTACCCCCAGCCATACCTGTGTTTTACAATAATAAACTGAACAGTTTGTTAAATGAATGATGAGATGCAGCCTTTGTCTGTGCAAACAGTAATCAAGTGTGTTGTCCAAAGGACTAGGTGATCTGCAATACCAAGACAGAACATTAAACTAGGGGTTATTCAGTTTGGAAAAACGAAGACTTAGGGGCGATCTTATTACAGTGTACAACAAATATATGAGGGGTCAGTACAAAGAACTTTCTATCCTTATATGGTAGTATTCAGTGTAGCTGAAGACGGATTTCCCTGACAACGAGCATATGTCAGGTTTATAAACAGCCTAGATTAACAGCAAGATTTTTCAAAGGTTTTCTTTCAGATTTCACTTATGAAGTATACTTAAAAGTTTATTGTAATCACTTGCTCTATGTTATTATTAAATACAAATTTAAATGGTCGTTACACCTTCAACCTTAAAAACTATGAAACTATAAAACACTACCCATATAGGGAGGTGGGGAGCTCACTTTTGTTCAGGTGTCTACTGGGGAATTCACCTGTTCTCCAATGAGCAAATGGAATTCTGGCATTAACACAATAGAATGCCGCTTCTCTGATTGGTCGCCGCGTTCAGCACCGACCAATTCAAATAGCAGCGAGCCATGGTGCCATATTTCAAATACAATATGGCGCCATGGCGCGAGCCGCTCCTCTGATTGGTCAGCGCTGAACATGGCGACCAATGAGAGAAGCGGCATTCAAACCGCGCGCCAAGCCGCGTTAAGCACGGCTACCAATCAGAAGAGTACTGCGGCTGGGTGCGCGGTTTGAATGCCATGAAGGGCACCACCACTGCGAGCAGCTCGCCATGGCGCACATTGTATTTCAAATATGGCGACGTGGCGAGTGCCGCTATTCTGATTGGTCGTGGCGACCAATCAGAAGAGTACTGCGGCTTGGCGCGCGGTTTTATATGCCGCGAAGCCACCACTGCTCCGAGCAGCCGGGAGATGACCGGCTGACACTGGTCATCTCCCGGCTAGCTCGCCGCTCGCCAGAGCTCAGGCGCGGCTACTGCTGCACAGAGGTCAGCGGCTCAACAGGCGGGAGATGACTGGCTGATGCCAGTCATCTCCCAGCTGGCTCCCGCGTGCTGCGGCCACCGTCGGCCGGATGCGTGCATCCCATGTATCCCAGCTGTTGCTGGGCTGCAAATTGGCGCGAAATTCCAACTTTGAATTTGCGCGCCTATTTGCATAGTCTGCACTCATTGGTGCCCGGCCACCGACGGCCACCAATGAGCGGCCTCTGTTTGGCGCGTGATTTCCGTGACAGACAAACAACATTAGACAATTATATAGTAGATAAAACACTACCCATATAGGGAGGTGGGGAGCTCACTTTTCTTCAGGTGTCTACTGGGGAATTCACCTGTTCTCCAATGAGCAAATGGAATTGTGGCATTAACACAATAGATATGATTTTACTTCCCTTTGATTCTGTGGAGTTTTATTTCTTACCTGGCTTATTGAGAATAGGCTCTAGGGGGCAATGCTCAGACATGCCTTCTCTCTTCCCAGGAATAATAATTGTATGACCTTACAAATCTTAATACAGATGGAGAAAGTACATTGTAACTTTTACTCTGGGGACATAATTCCTTCTACTTACATTAACATATAAACTGAGGCTTGTCATATATTGGGATAACATGATAACAAGAAGCTTTTCTGTCCTTAGGTACCGTTACACGCTTCAATGTTGAAACGATATCACTAATGATCTCGGGGGCACGCGGTCGTTAGGACATCATTTTGACATTGTTGGTGAGACGTAACATACCTAGATATCGTGGGCAAAGCACCAGCGATGTAGTGAGCAGCTATCATTCACACAACTCGCGAACGATCCTTGTTCACTGATGTGAATGGGCAAAGTCGTGAACAACATCGTTATCACGGAGTCACACACAACGATGCAGCAGGTTGGCTGATCATGGATCGTCTGATTTGAGAACATGTTCTCAAATCTGCGATCAACGATACAACGATTTATCGTAGTCGTATCTGGAGTTCACATGCAACGACGTTCTAACAATGTCGTTGAACGACTCCAAACCCGTGACGTTTAAGCGATATCGTTAATGATCTCGTACTGTGTAACGGGCCTTTTAGCTAATCTGCTGTAGATCAGATTACAATATAATAATGTACAAGTGCATCTCAATTAATTAGAATATCATCAAAAAGTTAGTTTAGAGTAGACAGAAGAAGCGGCACTCACCATTTGAAGACAGTTCAGTTTATTCAATCATCCTGCAAGCATAACTGCGGGATGATCAGTGCAGGGAGAGGGAGTAAGGAGTCGGCGGAATCAACGGAACATTCTTCAAATAGTGAGTGCCGCTTCTTCTTTCTACCCTAACGAAGTTGAGCCTGCATATCAGCGTGCGACACCATTTTCAGGTGCATTCAGAGGATTATAATCAGGATCGATGTGGTTTGAAATGTCCCCTATGGGGTCCGTGGTGTCACGTTATTAACCCTTCACTCACTGGACTTTAAAAAGGTTCATTTATTTCAGTAATTCAATACATAAAGTGAAACACATATATTATATAGAGTCATTACACACAGAGTGATCTATTTCAAGTGTTTATTTATGTTAATGTTGATGATTATGGCTTACAGCCAATGAAAACCCCAGAGTCATTATCTCAGAAAATTAAAGTAGGGAGGATGAAGGGTCTGAGAGATAAAATATGACCTAAATAGGTATCACCTTGTACGATTGTGAGAGTCACAACCACTATAAAAGCAGATCACAGCTGCTGCAGAACCCAGTGTGGTGAATATATAGTAGGGAGGAAGAAGGGTTAAAAACCACGCTGCCTTATACCACAAGACATCAAAGGGTGAATAGAATATTGATTTATTAGTCAACACATTTCAGGGCGTCCTGACCCCTTCCTCAAGACAAATAAATATGATATTGATGACAAATTAATATGATATTGATTTGTCCTGAGGAAGGGGTGCAGGAAGCCATGACACATGTTAACTAATAAATCAATATTATATTTGTGGCGCCCCACTAGTAGGTGCCACAAAAGGGGTACTACACCCATAAAAGTGGTGTAGTCACCCCACAGCAAGTGGATTTATGGACAGTAGGCGGAACAAAAACCCACATCCCACACTAGAATAGTTAGTGGGAGGGAACCCGGAGGGGAGATATATATAGCCCCAAGAGGGAACTAGTGAGGTTGGTGGACGGTGAGATAGACGGTGGGTCTGACCAGATAGGAGCGTCTGGGACAGGCTCACCCGGCACGAAGGAGGGTCGCCCCGGCTGAGGGACCCAAGGAAAGAGGGTACAGATCCCAGACTGAGGAAGAAAGGAGAAAGAAGCTTGGGCGAGAGTTCACTCAGAGTAGGAAACTGGGTACCGGAGCCCGCACCTGCAGGAACCTCTACGGCCTGCAGAAAATCCGTTGAATGGGGGTATCTCAAGATACGGCCCTGACTCCTAAGCGCCCACTAGAGGGGAACCAGATGCTGCTGGCGAGCCGCTGTGCATGAGAGGCTACAGAGTCCGGGAGCTGCAGTGATCAACAGAAGGTTTTCCCGAGGGAGCAAAAGGGGATAAAGAGAGACAGCAGGAGGTCAGACAAACTCTACATGAAGTCAGGCTTCACAACGCCACTGGGAGGCGAGGGAACAATAGAAGAGAAAGCATATAGAAGGGTTCCGTCTACCTACCAAAAGGTCTACTTGCAGCCACCCGTAACCATTTGTCTGATAACATCATACTGCACTGTGAACTGTAATGACTGCTGAGTTCCAGTAAAGTACCCGGTGAAGTGACTTGTCAACTCTGCTGCATCTTTCTAGCTAGACTGATTCTCCAGAATCGTGCCTGAGTCCAGTCCTGCCGCGAGGATACCCTATTGCCGCATCTACACGAGGACTGTGCGGCATTGGTGAGCATCACAGGTATGCAGTGGAGTCAAAACAACTTTTTTTATTTACACTTATCATTGTCACAGGCCACAAATCAGCAGCCATCCATGACCCACTGAGATATAGAAATGTTGCGCACGCTGCTTAGTTTGTCCCTCGTGAGTACGTTACACTACCTTCTGTTGTGCTGTCCGACCAGGGGGTAGTACTGTGCAGGGGTCTTACTGGAGTGTGGATCTTCCTTTTCTCGTCGCTTGTAATTGCAGTGATCCGTCAGTGTTTCCTCCTCTGTTAGATTTGCTTCTTCGGACTGCTCACGCTCCCCATAGGGTGATATGCAGGAGAATAAATGAGTTTGGTGAACCGGGTTGAAGACAGCTACACTTCAACAGTTTACTGTAGTTTATTGATCATCAACTAGGTCCTCTCCACACAGTGAGAAAACGCCCTGAGCGTCAACATGTTTGGAGGACCTGTGTATGTCAAATACGGAAACTGTTAGTGTGCTTCTCATATCCGCGTTCACAACTGTTTTCACATCATGACCTCCAGATGAGCCTGACTGTGACCCCAGCCTGGGTGAGTCATACAGTTGTGGCCAAAAGTATTGACACCCCTGCAATTCTGTCAGATAATACTCTGTTTCATCCTGAAAATGATTGCAGTCACAAATTCTTTTGTATTATTATCTTCATTTAATTTGTCTTCAATGAAAAACACAAAAAGAGAATGAAGCAAAAAGCAAAACATTGATCATTTCACACAAAACTCAAAAAATGGGCCAGACAAAAGTATTGGCATCCTCAGCCTAATACTTGGTGGTCAACCTTTAGCCAAAATAACTGCGATCAACGCTTCGTAACCACATGGTTCTTACATGCTCTGCTGGAATTGACATCCTTGGCAACTGTCAGTCCTGAATTGAGGGCTTCTCACATGCCATTTTTAGATCCACAGTGTCTATGATCGTTGGATCATTGCTCAATAATCCGACAAGTACCCCAGTCCGCGTGCTCGGATTAATACACCAAACGGATGCCTGTTGAGTGATGATAGCTTTATTTCGACTTTCGGAGTGCTTGCCGAGCTCCTTCTCAGGACATCCCTGCTATCATCACTTTCAACGGCACGTGTTTCGGTGTATACTCTATTCAGCAGCGGGACGAGTACTTGTCCGATGTTATTTTTACGCGATACTTGGTACGTCCCTGCACAGCTGCATTCTGAGCGTCAAAGGTGTGTGTGACAACTTCAGGTGAGCAATTGGTTGACTTTTTAACTGATTATAAAGTAAACCTATTCGCTTCTCACTTTTGGACATTGCTGGCAACCTTAGAAGTCTCCAGTGCTTTCTCTCAAACCATTTTCTAGTGATTTTTGAAGTGTGTTTTGGGTCATTGTCCTGCTGGAAGACCCATGACCTCTGAGGGAGACCCAGCTTTCTCACACTGGGCCCTACATTATGCTGCAAAATTTGTTGGTAGTCTTCAGACTTCATAATGCCATGCACAAGGTCAAGCAGTCCAGTGCCAGAGGCAGCAAAGCAACCCCAAAACATCAGGGAGCCTCCGCCATGTTTGACCATGTTCTTTTCTTTGAATGATGCCTCTTTTTTTCTCCTGTAAACTCTATGTTGATGCCTTTGCCCAAAAAGCTCTACTTTTGTCTCATTTGACCAAAGAACATTCTTCCAAAACGTTTTAGGCTTTCTCAGGTAAGTTTTGGCAAACTCCAGCCTGGCTTTTTTATGTCTCGGGGTAAGAAGTGGGGTCTTCCTGGGTATCCTACCATACAGTCTCTTTTCATTCAGACGCTGACGGATAGTACGGGTTGACACTGTTATACCCTCGGACTGCAGGGCAGGTTGAACTTGTTTGGATGTTAGTCGAGGTTCTTTATCCACCATCCGCACAATCTTGCGTTGAAATCTCTTGTCAATTTTTCTTTTCCCGTCCACATCTAGGGAGATTAGCCACAGTGCCATGGGCTTTACACGTCTTGATGACACTGCGCACAGTAGACACAGGAACATTCAGGTCTTTGGAGATGGACTTGTAGCCTTGAGATTGCTCATGCTTCCTCACAATTTGGTTTCTCAAGTCCTCAGACAGTTCTTTGGTCTTCTTTCTTTTCTCCATGCTCAATGTGGTACACACAAGGACACAGAGGTTGAGTCAACTTTAATCCATGTCAACTGGCTGCAAGTGTGATTTAGTTATTGCCAACACCTGTTAGGCGCCACAGGTAAGTTACAGGTGCTGTTAATTACACAAATTAGAGAAGCATCACATGGTTTTTCTAACAGTGGCAATACTTTTGCCCACCCCCTTTTTTATGTTTGGTGTGGAATTATATCCAATTTGGCTTTAGGACAATTTTTTTTGTGTTTTTTTCATTGAAGACAAATTAAATGAAGATAATAATACTAAAGAATTTGTGATTGCAATCATTTTCAGGAAGAAACTGAGTATTATCTGACAGAATTGCAGGGGTGTCAATACTTTTGGCCACAACTGTACATTGTACATGGGACATATCAGATTATACGATGAATCCCCTATTTTAAATGTATTTTTTTTCATAATTTCATCCTCTAAATTTGGGGGTATGTCTTATAATCCAGGGCGTTTTATTAAGCGAAAAATACGGTACACAAAAAATGCAACAAATGTTCCCCAAGGACACACATCCTTGTCACTGCATGGCAGAGCACATGGCCACTATGGGGCCCTTGTGTCAGGGACCACCTGCATCCTAGTGGCGGCCCATCTGTCATTCGCTGCCACCCCCCGGCCATCGCTTTCCCTCGCCACTTGCATTCCATTGTGGAACGCATATAGCAGACTGTTGCCGCCTTCTCCACACTAGGAGTAGGTGGCACTGTGGTGCCCCTGCGGCTGGGCGCCACAGGGAGGTATTGCAGTATGACAACCAAATGTGTTATCTCTGTACGTTGGTGGTTCAGGGTTAAATCTGTGGAGTTTGTACTTGCACACACCTAGGATTAGGCCACTAGAGTAGGGGGGACCGGTAATTTAGTAGGTCCCAAAAGAGGGTGGAGCCTAGACTAGAGTAGTGGGAGAGAGTTACAGTTTTAGTTAGTGAGTGCTGGGAAGGCAGTCAGGAAGGACAGGCCTGACAGCACAGCCGACAGGAGGGAGCCCCATCTTCAAGTGGGGGCCCAGGACAGCAGGCAACGGGCCAGGGCTGGTTGGAGCCAGCTGGTTACGTTGAGGGAGATACCGGCAATGCAGAAAGCCAATGCGGCCAGAAGTTCAGCTCTGACCGCAGGCTGACGAGCTGCAGGCCCATAGAAACCGGGTTGCTGACAGCGCCACAAGGAATCTCGCCCCTCAGGACCTAGAACCGGTTCAGGACACTACAGGAGAAGGGCCAAAATTGTGGTGCCGGAGTGAAGCTTTGCTTACTTGGGCTTCCCATCTGGACCGGGGGGGCACAGACATTGCCTGATAGCTATGTGGCGCCCCTGCGTTCAGGAGGCCACAAAGGGAACTGCAATTTAAACAAGAGTGATATTGTATTAGCGCTACAGACACAGCCAAGGACACCGCTCTGTGTATAATTACCTTGAGGATTTATTGTATCAATATCAAGTACCCGGTCTCCACAACGCGTTTCGGCGCTAATTGCGCCTTTCTCAAGAAATCACTTAAGAAAGGCGCAATTAGCGCCGAAACGCGTTGTGGAGACCGGGTACTTGATATTGATACAATAAATCCTCAAGGTAATTATACACAGAGCGGTGTCCTTGGCTGTGTCTGTAGCGCTAATACAATATCACTCTTGTTTAAATTGGACATTCATCCTCCCGCTGGGAAGCGCGATATCTAGCAGCTTGACCTCAAGGACCTGCCGCACATCAATTACCACTCCCCCAGAGGATTAGCAGTCAGTGCACCTAGAGAACCACGCGACCTTGCCTCTCCAAGGCTCCGGACGGTGTGGAGACCCCACGGGTTAAAACTCAGCCCAACAACTAGTTGTGCAGTCGGCACAACTAAACCAGGTGAGCACGGGGGTCGTATCACCGATCCCCTCCTGTAATATTAGCAGTGTGGCGCAACCCTATTTTTTCTTTTATATTACCAAGGGAACTGCAGACAGGCAGGTAGGGCGACAGTTGAACATCAACACTCTCACAGCCCACACAACCCACGTACAGTAGAGGGCAGCACCCAACCCGGAGCCTAGGAACTCTGAGCAGGCGAGGGGTGGTGGGTTTAGAGCAGTGGGTTGGGCAAACACGTAGTCATGTGACAGAAGGTAGAAATAGTGAAGGGGAGGAGAAAGGAGTCAGTAAGCCGAGGTAGGCTGAGCAGCAAAGAAAGGAATCACATGTCCTGCCAGTGTGGGTATAGGAGCGCAGAATCTGAACAGAGCCAGTGTGAGCCGCAGAGAGAAAGCACGTCCGAAGCCAGCACCCCGGGAGTGTGAAGAAAGAGAGGGACGGTGATTCCGGACCCTAGAACTACTGCCGAGACGACCAGACTGCCGGTGGAGTAGCCCTCCTATGATACTTGAAGACACAGTAGAGAGAGCCTGGTAGAGCCTCACACGGGAGGACTGCTGGAGGCTAGGCTGAAGTAGAGTGTCGGCTCTAGAGGGGACCGTAGTTTCACCCAGCATCCCCAGACAACCGATGGGGGACCACAGCTACACGTTAGGGTCCCTACCCCAAAGGACAGGGAGCTCAGTGACAAACAGGAGGACCCACAGGGGCCCGAGTCACCGCCATACTGTCCGGAGTCACAAACAACCAAGTGAATAACAGAGAGAGTCAACAGCCTGGAAAGGACACAGAGACAGAGTGAGGGGTCACAGTAGGAGATACCTGGCTGCAGAGAGTAAAGGGAACCTGGAAGGGAAAGTGTGCCCATGTACTGAACTGAACTGTAAGAACTGTACTGAACTGTAAGCTGAACTTGAGAACTTGAGAAGTAAACACAGTGAACCATGAACATGACTCCCTTGCATGTCTCTGCCTGAACACGGCTCCTTCCATACAGGTTTGCAGCAGCCCTATGCCTGGAGAGCCACAGTGTGCAAGCTCCAACACTGAAGGAGGATTCCTGCAGCATCTGGATAGTAAGTGTACTGCACTCAGCACCAGGCCTGCACACTACACAATAGACTTTTACCATCACTGCCCCGGGGAATACAGTTCTGCCCACTGGAACTATTCCATCTCTGCTGCCATCACATCATCCCCGGAGGTTCTGTGGCAGCGGCGGCCCCATTACTGGCCGCATACAGTGGGTGGCGTCATGACTGACATTTCCCCTGTAAATACCCCTTATTATTGCCAGGGCCCGGGACACGGTCCGGACCAGGACCACCCGTGACTTCCCCAGTAGCAGACCCGGTCCGGTACCGAGTACCCCGTCCCAGTGGGCTCGACAGCTATAGACCGTGGGACTGGCGGGAGAGCTCTGCGAGGGTGATAGAAAATAGGAAGAGAGAAGGAATCCCTGGAAGACCAAGAGAGAACACCTAGAGACTCCATAAGGGGGACCCTGAGCTGGCAACATCAACCTGGTGAATCAAACTGTACCATGTTCGGTTTTACCATCTGCCGATACCCAGTAAATTGGAGGTAAACTTGAACTGGTCTCCGTCGTTCCTCTCGCTGGTGCCCGGAGGGCTCAGCACCATCAGCAGCTCAGCAGAGGGGTAAGAACTACAACACTAACCACCAACAACTACTCCCCTCATCCCCCTCATCATCCACATCCATCACCGCTGCCCTGAGGTAATAGTTTCACCTGTAGGGAGCTGGACTACACTCTGCTGCACCCACCATCACCTCAGCGGCCGGCTTGCAGCGCCGCTACCATATTACCAGGAACTACAGGTGGCGTCACAATCCCCTGTTAATACTCCCTTCTTCCCCCACCATCTACTCAAATGATAACCAGGGCATGGAACCGGATCCCGACCACGCGTGATCTCCCCATCCAAGCGGTCATCAGACCCAGTGTCCGAGTACCCCTAGTCCTGGCCACATCAGCACTCCATGCATTATGTGTTTCATAGTGGAATGCACACAGGCACTGCCTCCTCCTCCTGTGTTTTTAGTGTAGGGCGACCGGAGCTGCGGGGAACCAGGAAAGGTAAGTACAGATTTATTTTTTAATAAGTGGGTACACTGTGGCCAGACGACAATGGGAGAAGGAGGGGGATGCATTATGGTATATGGAGAGTTCTGAGGCTTCATATACTATATGGAGGACTCTGGGGGTGCATTATACTATATGGAGGACTAGGAGGCTACATTAAACTGTATGGAGGACTATGAGGCTGCATTATACTATATGAAGGATAATGAAGGTGCATTAAACTATATAGAGGACTATAGAGGTACATTATAATATATCGCGGAATATGTGGGTACATTGTAATAATAGGAGGACAATGGAGGTGGGAGGAGGACCATATAAACCAGGATGGGGGACATATATACCAGGATAAGTGCCATATTTCATGGGTATGACCATGTATAGCAGGATGAGGGTCATTATTACATAATGAAGTGAAGAGGGGTCAAATTGTGAGTCTATATAGGATGCAGAACATTACACAGGACCTATACATCTGATCAAAGTGTGCGCAGGTGGGGGGCCCAGGTCTAAGTTACATTAGAGCCCACTGGACTCTAGTTACAGCTGCTAAGACCGTAATGTGCTTGTCACCCTCTTTAGCTCACTTCTATGCTGCTAAACTTATATAAACTTATATATTGAAAGTGAAATGCATATATTATATAGAATCAATACAAACACAGTGATCTATTTCAAGTGTGTATTTCTGTTAATGTTGATGATTATGGCTTACAGCCAATGAAAACCCAAAGGTTGTTATTTCAGAAAATTAAAGTAGGGAATATGAAGGGTTAAAAACCACGCTGCCATATTCCACAAGACATCAAAGGGTGAATATATTATTGATTTATTAGTCAACTCATTTCAGGGCTCCCAAAAACTCCATGAAACATGGCAATTGTGTTACTATAGAATAATTTTGTAGTTGTGATACCTTTTAAAGGCTAACAAAATAAAATGATTGATGTTACAAAGCAGCAAACTTTCGAGACTTCTCATGTCTCTTCCTCAGGCATAATATAGCAAAATGTTAGAAGAAACTCAAATATGTACTCAACCAGAGCAGATTCAGGCAAGTTCCATGGAAAATGGAGGTGGTAATGGCCCACCTAGTCTTTTTGTGAATTCAACTTGCTCAATTGATTTAATTGAAAATGTGATCTGTGAGCTCTTTAGACCATGATTTTAAAGGGGGCAGTAGCATAGCTAGCAGGAAGGCAGGGGGGGGCGAGCGCCTCTTTGCCCGCCCCCTGGGGGGGCCCCGCACCCCCTGGGGGGCCCCGAGCTGGCAGCCGGCCGCCGGGCCGGCCGGAGAGGAGGGAGGACGGGACTTCCTGTCCTGCAGCTCTGCCCGCCCCTGCTCTCCTCCTCCTTACAGCAGACGCACGGCGGCCGTGGTGGGTGTGCACCCACCCCCCATCCCGGTCCTCAGTAGATGGGGTTGCATGAAAATTCTCTGCTAGCAACCCCCCCCCGGTCCTCACATGGGGGGCCTGGGTGCAGATCTTGCACCCGGGCCCGGAGCAGGCTAGCTACGCCCCTTTAAGGGGGTATATATAATTATTATCAGTTTCAGTGATTAACCACTGAGCTGCCTGTGCTGCATCCACTGTGGTGACAACAGGTCAGTATTCCAGACTTTGGTATTTTTACAGAATCCAAGTCCCCCATTAAAGATTGTGTTTAGCCTGACAAAGCCTTTGAGGCTATGTTTTCTGCATCATTGAAAAGAAAAATGGAATGCTGCTATGGATCTACTCCATGATGGAAACAATGGCACCCAGTGGACCTTGCTTACTCTAATGGAGTCTGTTGGGTTTGCGTCTTGTTATAAAGGGACCCTGTCATGTCATTTTTCAGTATGATACTAACAGTACCCTTGCATAGTGCCTGGGCAGCCCTTTCAGAATATGTAAACATCAATACTGTACCCATTGCAGTTCTCTTGCTATAAGCACCTTCATACCCAGGAAGCAGTTGCTACACTAGTCCGGTCCATTACTTTTACTGCTGAATAGTCCACATTATGTAAATTGAAGCACAAAAAACAGACAAATAAATGTATAAAATACTCTGTTGTAAAGAAAAACAGTAAAAAGCAAGTGCTGCGAAAAGTGTAGTAAAAACAGGGTATTTAGTTGATACATTTTTTGCAAAAAATGTACGCTAAGCCACTCTACCTCTTCACGGTAACCCTTGTCAGAGCAGTCCCTATCTGTTGTATTCGAAAACCTTACCATGTGTATTGGTACCTATATGAGCAGGATCCAGACAGGTCCAAGGTCTGAAATGGACTGAATGCAGAAGACGGCTTTTTGAGCCCGGCATATAAAAAGCCGTCTTCTGCATTCAGTCCATGTCAGACCTTTGACCTGTCTGGATCCTGCTCAATAAGGGACCAATACACATGGTCAGGTTTTTGAATACAACAGATAGGGACTGCTCTGACAAGGGTTACCATGAAGAGGTAGAGCGGCTTAGCATATATTGTTTGCAAAAAACATATCAACTAAATACCCTGTTTTTACTAATTTTTTAGCAGCACTTGCTTTTTACTGTTTTTCCTTACAACAGAGTATTGTATACATTTGTTTGACTGTTTTTTGTGCTTTTTGTCGCATTATGTAAATGTTCATTTAATATTCACTCCTTCCCAGGCAGATTCTCCTTCCCTTCCCCCTGTGCACTGTCTCACACCTGCTTTCATTTTCACTTTGGATATGTGCTTGCAGAGAAGGGCAGTGCAGTCATGTCACTACATGAATATTCATTCCCTGGAGAGTGGACAGCAGAGAAGTAAGTGATCACTCACTGTGACTGAGATAGAATGAATTTCTTTATTTGCAGCTTACAAAGCACAGGGGGGAGTATAAATAAAGGAAATACATGAATAGAAAGATCTTCACTAGAGGAATTAGAAAATTATATCAGTTACATATGGATTTTTGACCAGACAGCTTCCCTTTAAGAGTTGCTGTCTGTTCTGCCCATTTATGTGCATAGTGTAATACCATTTATAACCCTTATAGGTCACCAAAAAACCATTTATGTTGTTTCTGCTCAAATAAGAATGTCTCCTTTAAGAAGGAGTCATTCTATTTGGGATCATCCCCCTCCTTCCTTCTGAGAGAGGGAGACTCGCAGACATCTTGCTGAACTTCTGAGGGATCAGACATATTGTCCCTAGCTCCTGTCCCCTCTTCCTACAACTTTCCTCCTCTTGTCAGATGATTCCGGTAAGAGTAAAATGCAGTTACATGTTATGCTGAGATCAATGTAAGCAGGTGTAACGGTCATCTGCCGCGACACTACTATATATGATAACTGAAATAAATGAAATAATGAGTGGCACTGGAAACATGAGGATCAAGTGAATGTATGAATTGCAGAAACTGCTCTAAGGTAAATAGGATAAAATGGAGATCTTAGTTCCCGTTAATGGCCACTAGCGGTTAAGCTTGGCATCCACTTACAAGGAGCTCTCCACTGCCAAGTCCTAACACTATGCCCTAGTGAATTGTGAGTGTGAATAGGTTTATATGCCAAAGGTTTAATTGGGAATGATGAAAAGATGTGTGTAGGGCTCTGACAGTGTTGTCCATGTGTGGACACCAAACTAGGGAAAGGTGGGAAGGGAAAATAATATAGTGGGAGCTCAGTCAAAAATAAGCAATATATGAATCAGGTTATGACGGCATCACCACTTTAAGCGTAGGTGCAGGCAGAAAATAATGTACTTACAATTACGGTCATCTGCCGCGACACTACTATATATGATAACTGAAATAAATGAAATAATGAGTGGCACTGGAAACATGAGGATCAAGTGAATGTATGAATTGCAGAAACTGCTCTAAGGTAAATAGGATAAAATGGAGATCTTAGTTCCCGTTAATGGCCACTAGCGGTTAAGCTTGGCATCCACTTACAAGGAGCTCTCCACTGCCAAGTCCTAACACTATGCCCTAGTGAATTGTGAGTGTGAATAGGTTTATATGCCAAAGGTTTAATTGGGAATGATGAAAAGATGTGTGTAGGGCTCTGACAGTGTTGTCCATGTGTGGACACCAAACTAGGGAAAGGTGGGAAGGGAAAATAATATAGTGGGAGCTCAGTCAAAAATAAGCAATATATGAATCAGGTTATGACGGCATCACCACTTTAAGCGTAGGTGCAGGCAGAAAATAATGTACTTACAATTACGGTCATCTGCCGCGACACTACTATATATGATAACTGAAATAAATGAAATAATGAGTGGCACTGGAAACATGAGGATCAAGTGAATGTATGAATTGCAGAAACTGCTCTAAGGTAAATAGGATAAAATGGAGATCTTAGTTCCCGTTAATGGCCACTAGCGGTTAAGCTTGGCATCCACTTACAAGGAGCTCTCCACTGCCAAGTCCTAACACTATGCCCTAGTGAATTGTGAGTGTGAATAGGTTTATATGCCAAAGGTTTAATTGGGAATGATGAAAAGATGTGTGTAGGGCTCTGACAGTGTTGTCCATGTGTGGACACCAAACTAGGGAAAGGTGGGAAGGGAAAATAATATAGTGGGAGCTCAGTCAAAAATAAGCAATATATGAATCAGGTTATGACGGCATCACCACTTTAAGCGTAGGTGCAGGCAGAAAATAATGTACTTACAATTACGGTCATCTGCCGCGACACTACTATATATGATAACTGAAATAAATGAAATAATGAGTGGCACTGGAAACATGAGGATCAAGTGAATGTATGAATTGCAGAAACTGCTCTAAGGTAAATAGGATAAAATGGAGATCTTAGTTCCCGTTAATGGCCACTAGCGGTTAAGCTTGGCATCCACTTACAAGGAGCTCTCCACTGCCAAGTCCTAACACTATGCTCTAGTGAATTGTGAGTGTGAATAGGTTTATATGCCAAAGGTTTAATTGGGAATGATGAAAAGATGTGTGTAGGGCTCTGACAGTGTTGTCCATGTGTGGACACCAAACTAGGGAAAGGTGGGAAGGGAAAATAATATAGTGGGAGCTCAGTCAAAAATAAGCAATATATGAATCAGGTTATGACGGCATCACCACTTTAAGCGTAGGTGCAGGCAGAAAATAATGTACTTACAATTACGGTCATCTGCCGCGACACTACTATATATGATAACTGAAATAAATGAAATAATGAGTGGCACTGGAAACATGAGGATCAAGTGAATGTATGAATTGCAGAAACTGCTCTAAGGTAAATAGGATAAAATGGAGATCTTAGTTCCCGTTAATGGCCACTAGCGGTTAAGCTTGGCATCCACTTACAAGGAGCTCTCCACTGCCAAGTCCTAACACTATGCCCTAGTGAATTGTGAGTGTGAATAGGTTTATATGCCAAAGGTTTAATTGGGAATGATGAAAAGATGTGTGTAGGGCTCTGACAGTGTTGTCCATGTGTGGACACCAAACTAGGGAAAGGTGGGAAGGGAAAATAATATAGTGGGAGCTCAGTCAAAAATAAGCAATATATGAATCAGGTTATGACGGCATCACCACTTTAAGCGTAGGTGCAGGCAGAAAATAATGTACTTACAATTACGGTCATCTGCCGCGACACTACTATATATGATAACTGAAATAAATGAAATAATGAGTGGCACTGGAAACATGAGGATCAAGTGAATGTATGAATTGCAGAAACTGCTCTAAGGTAAATAGGATAAAATGGAGATCTTAGTTCCCGTTAATGGCCACTAGCGGTACATTATTTTCTGCCTGCACCTACGCTTAAAGTGGTGATGCCGTCATAACCTGATTCATATATTGCTTATTTTTGACTGAGCTCCCACTATATTATTTTCCCTTCCCACCTTTCCCTAGTTTGGTGTCCACACATGGACAACACTGTCAGAGCCCTACACACATCTTTTCATCATTCCCAATTAAACCTTTGGCATATAAACCTATTCACACTCACAATTCACTAGGGCATAGTGTTAGGACTTGGCAGTGGAGAGCTCCTTGTAAGTGGATGCCAAGCTTAACCGCTAGTGGCCATTAACGGGAACTAAGATCTCCATTTTATCCTATTTACCTTAGAGCAGTTTCTGCAATTCATACATTCACTTGATCCTCATGTTTCCAGTGCCACTCATTATTTCATTTATTTCAGTTATCATATATAGTAGTGTCGCGGCAGATGACCGTAATTGTAAGTACATTATTTTCTGCCTGCACCTACGCTTAAAGTGGTGATGCCGTCATAACCTGATTCATATATTGCTTATTTTTGACTGAGCTCCCACTATATTATTTTCCCTTCCCACCTTTCCCTAGTTTGGTGTCCACACATGGACAACACTGTCAGAGCCCTACACACATCTTTTCATCATTCCCAATTAAACCTTTGGCATATAAACCTATTCACACTCACAATTCACTAGGGCATAGTGTTAGGACTTGGCAGTGGAGAGCTCCTTGTAAGTGGATGCCAAGCTTAACCGCTAGTGGCCATTAACGGGAACTAAGATCTCCATTTTATCCTATTTACCTTAGAGCAGTTTCTGCAATTCATACATTCACTTGATCCTCATGTTTCCAGTGCCACTCATTATTTCATTTATTTCAGTTATCATATATAGTAGTGTCGCGGCAGATGACCGTAATTGTAAGTACATTATTTTCTGCCTGCACCTACGCTTAAAGTGGTGATGCCGTCATAACCTGATTCATGTAAGCAGGTGTAGGCTGCAGCCATTGCACAGAGTGTAATAGAAGTGAGGTATATCATGATCTGTAAGCCTGCATCCTAGCATGTTCATGTACTATATGTAGTTAGATGTGTTTTTGTGAAGAATCTGTGTACCGTATGTAGGTTATTATACAGCCACTGTGTAGAAACTATCTTAGCCATAATGCTCCTTGCACTGTATGCACAAAGATACATTTCTGTACAAAGTAGAGCCTGCTGAAGTGACCTTTAACCCAGTTACTGATGTTCACTGTACTCTGTGTTATATTACTGCAGTGCTAGTTTCTTTAATGTACCCAGTACTCACTGTGATTATTGTATAGCTTGCATTATAGTTTTTACCACATCATCAAGTTCACATCATCACGAATAAATCAATACTTAAGTACCCGTACAGTCTGTTTACTGGGAAAGTGAATGAGGATTAAGCTGTATGCTAGATATCCACAGCACCACATGTGGAAGAAGTCAGAACACTGTCTGTTGGAATATGTTTAATGCAAAAACTCCATTCCTGTATATGATTGTATGTTGTAGATACAGTTAGATAAAAAAAAATTTGCAGAGGCTCACACAGGAAAGCATGTGACTGTATCCAGTTTCCTGTGTCTGTGTATGAGGAAGAAGCAGTCTGCTGCAAATGCTGCACAAAGACTGCGACACATAAGAATATATTAAGCCTATCATATCTGTTCCTGTTGTGAGGTAGCGAGCCGGGGAACTCGCTTGCTGCGTAATGACGTCAAGACATGTGTATAATTTTCCCAAATGTCTACCCGTTTATTTCTCACCAGTATCAATAACCGGGGTAGTACATTTAACATTTAACACAAACACGTCACATAATACATTACTTTACACATTACAGTACATAGAATATTGCACATATACATTTACGGTGACACCGGGACCTGTAACCACGACTCTTTCCCCATTGGAGCTCTATCAACCGCTCCCGTGGTGATCACGGCCTCCGGCCTATCTATACATTTACCATACATGTATAATAAATACATTAGTTACATATCAACGATGACCCATCTGGGTTCAGAACAGGGATTGAGCAACCTGAGTACCGGGTATGTCATGTATCCTTAAGGGGCTCCTTCCTGGACGCATCTCAACCTACGTCCCGGTCAGAGTCCACCTGGTTCAACCATGGTGTCCCCACTCTAGGAGCTCCTTTTAACCCCTGCTTCTGACCTTTGCTACATACCCCTCAACGGGCCCTGTGGGTCCCAATGGCGGTACCAGCCGCCCGGCTTTAGTTACCCAGCACGATAATTCTATCTCACCCCATAGTCAGGACTCCAGCCTGACCGGGACCTTCCATACAACATGTGATCCATCCTACAATATTCATGGACCACATGCCTCTTCACCCCGCTCACAGCCCATCATAATACATCCATGGACTGTGGCTCCTCCATGACCATAACAGGGACCTGGTCAACCATAGAATCTGGGCTAACCACACGTCACCATGGCCTACTCACCACAGTACGGGCCACCAGTCGCCACCAAACCTCCATCTCATGGCAGGTCTCCAGGTCGACGGCTGTACCCTGTGTCTGAGTAGCACCCTTCTGGATCAGCCATGGTTACCCTTCTAGGAGCCTTCGTGACCCCTGTGTCTGGACACAGGCACACCCACACCATTAGAGGCCGTGGTTGAGGGACAGGTACCCGCTGCAAGCAGCAGGGCAAGCCTCCCTCTCGTCCCACAGGGACGGAACGCCTCCAACTCATCATCCATATTAGCTGGGTCACTCTCTCCCCACAACATTATACATGGCTCTTACACATAGGCCATCGTCTCTCATTCAGGGCACTTTTACCTAAGCCCTCACATACCTCTACGGGTCCTTTACCGACTGCCTAGTCAGACCCAATGGCGGTTATGCCCGCCTGGCATGATACACATGCAGCTCACTTCATTACATGGGAACTGCCATCTTACCGGGTACGGATCCGGGTCTCGCTACCTGAGGTAATGGGTTGGCCAAGCCTCCCCACGGGCTCCTTCCTGGACGTGTTTCACCCCACGTCCAGTCCAGCGTCCACCAGGTCAGCCATGGCTTCCCCACTCCAGGTGCTGTAACGACCCCGGTCCTGGCTACCGGCATGGAGCTAGCATGCTCCCTTCACCATCTCTCAGCATGGCGATATGGACTATCACTCAGTCCCTCACACAGACTGGATCTGCACTTCCCTCTGGTCTGAGCTCATCTGCTCTGATCCCATCTGATCTCACACAAGTCTGTGTTCTGGGTTGGTTCACACAGTACACCCAATGCTCTAAGCCGCTCCTTGATCTCAGGAGCCATTCACTGCCGCTCATTAGGCTCATGAATCTTTCATACATTGACATACAGGTGCCGGACATGATTATACAACACACCTACAGTACAACCTGGCTCATGTGCACAGGATCCTATACTGATCCTGCATGTGATGCGCCCCGGCCATGGGGACATGCCGGCGGTGCCTCACACTGTTAATTGCTAAATAAAGAGGCTCTGGTGTCACACTCTTGGAGAGTATCCTGCATATCTGCTGCCAACAGGATATGGGCCCAGCATGACACAGAACCTCAGAAGTGACGCAGAGCACAGAGTGACACAGAACCCCAAGAGTGACACTGCAACAGAAGTCCAAAGCAAAAGCAGCACAGAGCAGCAGAGAAGATGTCCGCAAGCAAAGATCACTGCAAGTTCTCAGTGCAAAGCCTCACCAATCAGAACTACCAGTCATGGAAATTCAATGTGAAGATGCTGTTCTTAAGAGAAGGTAAGTGGAAATATACTCAGAAACAAGAGTCTCATTGATTAGCAGATGATTGGCTAGAGAAGGATCAGAAAGGATAAAGCACTATCTCCCTTAGTGTAGATAATGATCAGATTGTGCATATATGTAAGTGTGTAACTGCAAAAAGGATGTGGGATATATTACAGAAAGTGCATGAAAGATCAAATCTCAGCAATAACCTTTATCTCATGAGAAAGCTGTATAAGTCTAAGCTAAGTGATGGCCAGAATATGCAGGTCTATATAAGAATCACCTTGGAGATTGTGCAGGGTCTCAGGGGTATTGGAGAAAAAATTAAAGACTTTCATGTTGCTGCACTTCTATTAAGTGGTCTTCCAGAAAGTTGTGACACACTTGTGACTTTTGCTTTAATGTAAATTCCATAATCTATAAATTACTGTAGAGTGCTGCTCGCAGTTTTGTACTTTGTGTTTAAAGCAGCCTCCTACACTGACAGGAATGAGTGCAGCATATTAATTTTTTATATATTATGATATGGGTTCACTACCCTTGTGCAGGTACCTTCCCCACTCCAGTTGACTGATGTATGATATTGCTCTCTGTTGTCAACCACTTACTTAAGCCTAAGTGGCTAACTTTTTTCAAAAGCAGAAATTAGACATTGATAGCATCTGTTCTTGTCCATAAGACTGACAATTCTATTACTCTCAGGTATCAGTTGCCTACAATGGAAAATTACATCAAGACATAGGCAGATAACAACATAGAACCCCTTTACGAGATACGCCTCAACGTGGCAACTGGGTGGATTATTAATTTGGCCATTTCCATAATGCTAAGTATCTAATTTTTGCTTTAATGTAAATTCCATGATCTATAAGTCATTGGAGAGTGTCACAGTTTTTTAAATGTAATTCATGTTTAAGCAGGCAACTACACCGACAGGATTGAGTGCTGCATATTCATTTTTTATATATTATGATATGCATTCACTACCCTAGTGCAGGCACCTTCCCCACTCCAGTTGACTGATGTATGCTATTGCTCTCTGGTGTCAATCACTAATTTAAGCCTAAAAGGTTAACTTTTTTCAATGACAGAGATTAAACATTGATAGCACCTGTCCTTGTCCATAAGACTAACAATTCTTTTGCTCTCAGGTATCAGTCACCTACAAAGGAAGATCACATAAAGACATAAGCAGATAACAACAGTTAGGACCCACTTACGAGATACGCCTCAACGTGGCAACTGGGTGGATTATTGATTTGGCCATTTCCATAATGCTAAGTATCTAATTTTTGCTTTAATGTAAATTCCATAATCTATAAATCACTGCAGAGTGCCACTTACAGTTTTTGAAATGTAATTCGTGTTTAAGCAGGCACCTACATTGACAGGATTGAGTGCCGCATATTCATTTTTTATATACGGTATACACTAGGGATGGGCGAATCTACTCGCTAGGACTCGTTACTCGGCGAGTAGTAAGGGACTCGCAGGACTCGGTACTCTGCGAGTTTCCCAGTGATTACTCGCACGAGTCCAATGCAAATCAATATCAATCCTAGTTTTGTCAGAAACGCTGACAAAACTAGGATTGCCATTGTTTGCATTAGACTCGGCTACTGTGCCAGTGATAGCCAGTGATAGCAGGGAAACTCGCAAAGTAACTGCTGTTTCTTTGCGAGCCGAGTCCAGCTGTCTTCTCTGTGCAGCTCCAGGGTCCTGGAGCCCGCCTGCTCACAGACATGATGTAGCAGTGCTGAGATTGTTCTCAGTCTGCTCATTCCCTGTGCATAGACATCTATATTTATGCACAGGGGATGTAGCAGAGAGGACATCGAGTTTTGGACTGCGTCGGATGGAAGAGGATTTTTTTAATTAAAGATGGAGTCCCTAATGGCTTTTTTTTAAATTTCAAATAAAAAATTTTCTCTGTGTTGTGTTTTTTTAACCCTTTATTGGAGATTCTTAGTGGCTGGGTCAAACGTGGCCTGACATTAAGAATCTCGGGCTTAATACCAGCTTGTATAACAAAGCTGGTATTAACCCCTTTATTACCCAGCGTGCTACCGCCACCAGGGCCGCTGGAAGAGCGGGGTTCAGCGCCAGAGGATGGCGCTTCAATGAACGCGCCATCTTCTGGGGCGGCTGCGGGCTGCAATTTGCAGCGGGGGGTGCCCAGAAAGCTTGGGCATCCCTGCGCTGCGGATTCCAGCCCCCAGCTGCTTAGCTGTACCTGGCTAGACATAGAAATTGCACGGAGCCCCACGCATTTTTTTTTTATTATTTAATGAATTTCAGAGTCAGAGGCTCAGAGTCAGAGTCTCGGAGTCGGAGTCTCCTCAGAGTCGGAGTCTCAGAGTCGGAGTCTCAGAGTCGGAGTCGTCTCGGAGTCGGAGTCGTCTCGGAGTCGAGTCGGAGTCGGAGTCGAGTCGGAGTCGTCTCGGAGTCGTCTGAGTCGGAGTCGTCTCGGAGTCGGAGTCGTCTCGGAGTCGGAGTCGTCTCGGAGTCGGAGTCGTCTCGGAGTCGTCTCGGAGTCGGAGTCGTCTCGGAGTCGGAGTCGTCTCGGAGTCGGAGTCGTCTCGGAGTCGGAGTCGTCTCGGAGTCGTCTCGGAGTCGGAGTCGTCTCGGAGTCGGAGTCGTCTCGGAGTCGGAGTCGTCTCGGAGTCGGAGTCGTCTCAGAGTCGGAGTCGTCTCGGAGTCGGAGTCGGAGTCGTCTCGGAGTCGGAGTCGTCTCGGAGTCGGAGTCGTCTCGGAGTCGGAGTCATCTCGGAGTCGGAGTCGGAGTCGTCTCGGAGTCGGAGTCGTCTCGGAGTCGGAGTCATCTCGGAGTCGGAGTCGGAGTCGTCTCGGAGTCGGAGTCGTCTCGGAGTCGGAGTCGTCTCGGAGTCGAGTCGGAGTCGGAGTCGTCTCGGAGTCGGAGTCGTCTCGGAGTCGGAGTCAAAAAAATGCGTGGGGCTCCGCTCAATTTCTATGTCTAGCCAGGTACAGCTAAGCAGCTGGGGAATGGAATCCGCAGCGCAGGGATGCCCAAGCTTCCTGGGCACCCCCCGCTGCAAATTGCAGCCCGCAGCCGCCCCAGAAGATGGTGCGTTCATTGAAGCGCCATCCTCTGGCGCTGAACCCCGCTCTTCCAGCGGCCCTGGTAGCGGTGGCACGCTGGGTAATAAAGATGTTAGGGCCAGCTTTGTATTATCAGCTGGCCCTAAGCCCGAAATTTATGGCGGTCACGCCAATATTAGACATGACCGCCATGAATTTCTATTAAATTGTTTTAAAAAAAACACAACACAGAGAAATTTTTTTATTAGAAATAAAAAAAAAAAGCCATTAGGGACTCCATCTTTAATTAAAAAAATCCTCTTCCGCCCGACGCAGTCCAAAACGCGATGTCCTCTCTGCTACATCCCCTGTGTATAGATATAGATGTCTGTACACAGGGAATGAGCAGACTGAGAACAATCTCAGCACTGCTACATCATCTCTGTGCACAGACATTCATGTCTGTACACAGGGAATGAGCAGACTGAGAACAATCTCAGCACTGCTACATCAGGCAGCAGGCGGGCTCTAGGACCCTGGAGCTGCACAGAGCAGACAGGACTCTTCTCTTATCTGTGCGAGTTTCCCAGCGATTACTTACAAAGTAAACGAGTCCAATGCAAATAAATGACAAAACTAGGATTGCTTCAGGCTGAAGCTTCCGAGACACATCTGCGATTTGTAAATCTCACACTACTCGCTATTACTCGCTTCCCCATTCATTAACATTGGACTCGCTAGACTCGCAACGAGTAGCGAGTCCTGGGCTCGGACTCGCTAGAGTCAAGCGATTCCGAGTAATTTAGGATTCGCCCATCACTAGTATACACTTGTAACTGTGCTAGATGCACGGCCAGATGATGAACTCACACTAAGATATGTTAAAGGAAAGCTTGTAGATTAATTCAAGTGAAAAATGCAGAATGTAAGCAGTAGTAATGAATCTAGAGCTGAAACAGCATTAAAGACACAGGACTTCCCTAAAAATAAGAGCAATCTAAGAGAAACTCAAGAATGTTTTGTCTGTAAAAAGTCTGTGGAAAGCAAAAATAAGTCATATTAAAAAGCAGACCAGTCATCAAAGGGTTAAAACAGCAGTAAAGGAAGATTCTGTATGTGTTGAAGCTGCATTTAATGCCAGTACAGGCCCATCTACAAAGCATATATGGTGTATAGACTCTGGTGCTAGCAGCCATATGACAAATAACAAGGATTTCTTCACTGACCTTGATGAAATCAAGTCAGAAAAGGTCATCTTAGCTACTGGTCACTATATGACTCCAGAAGGAGTAGGAGACGGCTACCTCCATTGTCCAGTTTCCTCAGCACAAAGCAGAAAGATCTAAATAAAGGATGTTCTCTATGTTCCCAGCCTTGAAAGCAACCTTCTTTTAGTAAAGAAGTTCACGTAAAAAGGGAATGTACTGTATTTTTCAGACTATAAGATGTACCGGACCATAAGACGCACCCAGGTTTTAGAAGGAGAAAATTGGAAAAAAAATTTTGAGCAAAACAGGTGGTTAAAGCTACAAGGGAAGATGGCGCTACAGGACCTGAGTGATGTCGGTATAGTACCGTATGAAAGCACCACCAGGTGAGTATAAGAACCGGGGAAGGGGACTTACATATAAAACGCCACTCCAGTGCTGAAGAAAAAACACTGAAGTGCTCCTTTAAGGTTACGTTCACGCGGCGTAATAGCCGCATATTCCTGCTTTTACGCAGCGCTTTAGAGCGCTTGCTTAAAAGCAGTGCCCAAGAAAGCTGGAAAAGCTATGGCTTTTGCTGAAAGGTGTTCAAACACAGCGTTTTGCCACATATTTTTGCGCGGCATTTTCACTGCAAAAGTGCCGGCGCAAAAATAATTGGCATGGCAATTCTTGACGCTTTTTTCAGCACGCTTTCCCCATAGGCTACATGTTAACATTGGGTAAAGCACGCTGAGAAAAGCGCAGTGTCAGCATGCAGTAGCGCAAAAAAGTGGCACTGACGATTACGCGGCAAAAAGCGCAGCGTGTGAACGTAGCCTAGGAGCTCATAGGGGCATTTCATATCAAGGGAGAACTATAACTCCCACCATGACAAAGGATCTTCAGGACATGCTGTTAGCTATAGTTCTCCCGTGATTTGAATTTCAACTATGAGATCTTAAAGCAGCACTCCAATGTTTTCTTTTCAGCACTGGAGTGGCGCTTTAAATGTAAGTATAAGAACCAGGGTAGGAGGCTTACATATAAAGCGCCAATCCAGTGCTGAAAACACTGGAGTGCTGCTTTAAGATCTCATAGGTGTAATTCATATCAATGGAGAACTATAACTCCCAGCATGTCCTGCAGATCCTTTGTCATGCTGGGAGTTATAGTTCACCACAGGAGTGGTAGAAAATCTGTATGTACAGCACTTTATTAATACTAAGAATTCATTCTAAGGTTTTTACATTCACATTAACTGCTGCTGTCACTGTGATCCATCATCATGCAGCTACGGTATAATGCTTCTCTTAGTGCAGGACCTGAGATGAGGTAATGAAGAAGGCGGGCTGGAACATTACTTGTAATGAAGAGGGGAGGGCTCTGGGCTGTCATGTGATGTTCCAGCCCACCCTCTTCATTACCTCTTCGCAGGTCCTGCACTAGAGAAGTGCTATACCGTGGTTGCAGGATGATGGATCACAGTGACAGCAGCAGTTAATGTGAGCAACTGCTGTGCTCCAGAGGTATCCTGGCATGTCTGCAGCGATCCCAGCTCTGCCTGCTCTCCCCAGAGCAGAAGTCACACAATCTGCCCAGCACTGCTGGATCCGGCTGCTTGGGAATCCACATGGTCCCAATACTTACAGTGGATGAATATTCATTAGTCGCTTCCCTCCACTGCTCTGGAAGCTGACGGGTGGGCAGGGATGCAGCTAATGAATATTTCTCCGCTTAAAGTATCAGGACCACGTGGATTCCCCAGCAGCCGGATCCAACAGCGGGGACATTCTCCTGCCTCCCCCATGCTCCCACTCCACCGCTGGCCCCTTCCCACAGCCAGCCAAAGTACATTCGGACCATAAGACGCACCCCCCACTTTCCTCCAGAATATGGAGGAAAAAAGTGTGTCTTATGGTCCAAAAAATACGGTAGTTACTTTTAGAGACAACAGCTGCATTATATCAAAGAACTCTCTTGCAGAAGGAAAAATCCAAAATGAACTTTATCAGTAAAATGCAAAGAAAGAGTGTACAGTGCTAGACAAGATCTGCATAAGAAATGTATCCATGTACTGTATGGCACAAACATCTTGGGCACAGAGACCCAGAAGCAGTAAGGAAGCTAGATCAACTTGAAAATGGTGTTGAAATCAACCAATGTAGTCAAATGATGAAGTGCACTAGCTGTCTTACAGGGAAAATGTCCAGAAAATCCTTTTCTCAAGTAAGCACCACTAGATCTGCAAAGCCACTGGATTTGATACACACAGATGTTTGCAGTCCAATGAGTGTTCAAACTCCAAGCAAGAAGAAATATTTCCTCACATTTATTGATGACTACTACAGATATACAGTCACCTACCTGCTTCACAGTAAGGATGAAGTTCCACAGAAACTTGAAGAATATCTTGCTGTAATATATAACAAATTTGGAAGAATGCCAAAAGCCGTACGTGCAGATAATGGAACTGCATATACAAGTAGTAAGGTGCAAACCATTTTGAAAAAGAATTCAATCGTGTTCCAGGCTACCATTCCATACAACGCAGAACAGAATGGCATTGCAGAGAGAAAGAACCGCACTCTCTGTTAAAGTGGAAAAAGTATATTGTTTGATGCAAATCTACATACAAACTTATTGGGGAGAAGCCATCATGACAGTTTGCTATATTGAAAACAGACTGTCAGGTAAATCCACAAATAAAACTCCATATGAGTTATGGAACTGCGAGAAGCCTCACCTGAAGCACCTCAGGATAATTGGAAGCAAAACGTTTGTGTATGTTAACAAGGAAAAAACGTTCCAAGTGGGAATCACATGCTATGGAAGGAGTCCTGGTGGGCTATAGTGAAACTCAAACGGGAGACTGAATCCTGCACCCAGAGACCAACACAGTAACAATCAGCAGAGAAGTAGTGATTGATGACAACTTTGTTTCACTCATATTCCATGAAGTTACACCAGTTATTCAATCCAAGAAACAAGTACAAGAATCTCAGTTACCAATGAAATTCAATGTCCAAGAGCACATTGGCGAGTGTCAGACGCTTTTTTCTCATCCGATTGACAGACAAGAAAGCAGTCGCAACATGCTGCGACAGTATGCAAATATCACGTGAGACTCGCCAATGCAAGTCTATGGGACCGACAAAATCACGGACTGCACACGGGCAGCACATGGACCATCTGTTTTTTTTCACTGATACATTATCATTCTGCAGCTGAGAACACTGTAAAATGTTCCTGTAAATGATTATACAGTAAATAGCTGCTGAGAAAAAAAACAGATTGCACACGGACACCACTCGGATGTGATCTGAGAAAAATGTTGTACAGTCGCATTGCAGCTGGATGCAAAACAGACCAAAAAACGGGCGTCACTCCTAACACTCTCAGGAATGACAATCGGACCACATTTTTTTCTCGCCAGTGCGTTTCCACCCTAAGACGTTTTCACTTCAATGAGTTGCAATGTCAGACACAAGCTATTTACAGGTGTGGTGCTGATTTTGGATAATGGTACCAATGTGACACAAGTGTATTGCATCTGCAGGTTACTTGTGTTGGAGTGAATTCGCATTTATACTTAAAGGTACCTTTACACGCCGCTACAACAGGGTGGAAACAACTGGGTGCTTCACGTGCACGAGCACGAACCAACGGTTACAAACGGTACCCGATACCGCCTTTACACGCCGCTACAAGGTGCTCTACAGAAGGTTTACTATATCTCTGGATGCACCGCCGGGTGCATCAAGTTACCTTCTGTAGAGCACCTTACCTCATTTACACGCCGTGACAGAAGGTAATATGGGAGGACCTGGTGCAGCAGGGACAACACATAGGCGTGCCAGAATTGTGGATTACGAGACGTTCGTACGCTGATAGGACAAAGCAATAGCATCATGATTGGCCAGCCAATGCAGGAGGCTGACTAATACATGGCGCTCAAGCTATTGTGTAGTGTGACTGGTCAGCTCATTAAATATGCCGCCCTACGCAGCGACAACCAATCGCAACGCAGGAGCTTCCACCAATGATCACTGAAGGGGGGTGGTTTCCCGGAGGCTTTGTCACGCCCCAGGTAGATAGCAAGGTGGCGAATAAACCTTAACCTACCGTATTTAGACGCCGTTACCATCGGGTTGAAATCAACCTGTTTTAGAGCACTGCTCTGAAACAGGTGCCACAAGTGACGGGTGGCAACAACCGCCTTTACACGCCGCTACCTCGGGTTGATTTGACGGTGCAAGATATATTTGTCTCATAAACCCGGTTGTTTCCACCCTGTTGTAGCGGCGTGTAAAGGTACCATAATGGGTTAAAGACTCTTTTCTGGCTAAGTTTTCTCATGGTTTTAATCACAGCTGTAGCATCTTTTCATCACACCCCTCTGCTATATTTACCCACTCATGATCCTAGTCCATGCTGGTGATAGTTCAAACTATACTGACCACTTTTAAGGAGCCAGTCTCTGGAGAAACTGCAGTGTTGTTTCTGCGTAGCTGGGAAGTTGCCTGCTGAAGAAACTGAGAAGTTCTTTTGTTGTGTCTTTCCACCCTATTGTCTTACCTATCTCGTGTTGTCTTATTGTAGTAGCGAGACTTGTGATCAATGGCCTTCACACTAGTCAGGGTTAGTCCAGGGTCAGCAAGGGCTTAGGCATGTGACAGTAATGGGAGAATGACTTGTATAGGGACATTAGGGAGTGCAGGGTTCAGCCTGAGGTGAGTGTTAGGAAATGAACCTGGTCCCCTCTCTCTATTGCCAGGACCTTACTTCTGGTGTTCCCCTCTGTGTTGCGCCACAAGCCGGGCATTCCCTCATCTGGGTGTGACACAATGTTTCTCTGATGATTCATAGTAGGATTATATTTTTTAAAATATTTTTTTAAAATACATTCTATATCCATAAACACTAATTTTACAAGTCATGTATAAGACACAACCATTATTTTTGTGTAGGCTATATACATATACATATATATTGAGCTTTTTTCATTCAGGTAGCGTGTTAATGTATTTGAATACCAGACATTATGTACATGAATGTAATGAAATTTTGCGTATTTGCTATTTGAATTTTCCATGATAATGGTCTTAAAAATTTAATGTGCATTACACAAGAGGCATAATTGTTATGGTAATGATATTTTAATGCATGCAACGTACTTGAAATGTTGTCGTGAGTTCACAGTAATTTTCAATCAATGAAAACATTAACAATAGCGCTTCATTATCTTTACAGGTTGTTGGGCACAGAATGCTTCTACATTCCAAAATACAAAGGTTAAAATGACTATAAGGTCTCTCTTATCTGTTACAATCTATATAAAATATGTTGAAAACCAACAGGTATGTCTCATCTTCCATTATCTATTCATTCCATGGAATTAATTCAGTATTTTACATGACTTTTTGTCTAGTTATACATTATGGGGACAATACCAAACAATTCAAAAAACGACTTTCAGCCCAAAATATGAGAAGTGCAAAATGTATTATTCATGATCAATAGGTTACAGAGGGAATAATTTAATCACCAAAGGGCAAACAGGAGTAGGACAATACCTCACATAGCCAATACGTAATTACAGTTTAAGAACCAGAGATTATATACAGGACCGGGGAGACTCTAAGACCCTAATCACAGGACACATTGGCGTGGTGCAGGGACTCTATGGCCCGCAACCTACCTACCGCCACAGAGTAGGAACCCAGCCACAGTGACCCTAAAGCAGAGGGAAGCATCACTAAAGAGCCTGTGACGGCCAGACCGAACCCATGAGCGAGGACAGAGAAAGAGACAAGCAGGGCCTGAAAGGAACTTGAGGGAAGCAACGCAGAGGAACCATCTGAGCTGCAGTAGAACCTGGGTACCCGGAAAGGTGTAAGAACTAAGACTGAGAACTGTGAACTGTAATTTGTCTGCTACTTGAACAGTAAAGTACCCGGTAAGCTCAAAAGTGACTGAGACTGTTTATTATTGCAAACTGCAGCAGAGCCTCTACCTGCGGAGCCGCATTGCTATCCCTGCATGCTGGCTGGAGAAGCTGCGGGAGAAGCATCCAGAGTACGCAGCCCCCACTACACTTGCCCTGGGGACACTCAGCCCTACCCGTGGAGGGCTTACCATCTACGTTGCCCCTCATCACCGTCCCCTGGCAGGAATATGGCAGCGGATTTCACCCTGACCACATACTACGGGTGGCGTCACGACAACCTCCCCTGTACATATCCCCTTATGTCAACTGATGCCCCGGCCACAGGACTGGGTCAAGACCCCCGTGACTCCCCAGCAACAGTAGCAGCGATGCAGTTCCTGAGTACCCCATGGCCTGGGGGCACCTCACTGCCCCATAGAAACCCGCTGTTGTCCTTAGCAGCAGCCACACAGGACGTGCGCTTTAGCTGAGCGCACAGGAAAAATGCTACAGACAGCGTTTCCTGTGTGCTCAGCTTAAGTGCACATCCTGTGTGGCCGCTGCTAAGGTAAACAGTGAGTTTCTATGGGGCAGCATTCGCAGGCAGGTCATAACGTTAATGCTATGCGCTGTGGGCGAAAATTAGTGGAGGCGTCAGGTGTGGGTCACCCTCCAAGTGTGACAATAGCCTTAATGAACCAAGCAGAGGAGGTGTGGTCCTACCAAATAGACTAGGTACATAGTCAGATTTGCAGGATAATTAGCACTTGGGCAGCAGTGACCATAATATTGAGATGAGTGAACAGTTTGAAGTCCGGATTCGGTTTGGCTCACCGAACAATATGTTTGTCAACTTGTTCGCCATACAGTTTGCGAACTTACGAACTCCATTGAAATCATGCAAAATTAAGGGTATGGAAAACACCTTCAAAGGGGCCCAAAAGATGCCAAAACAACTCAAATTAAGGCAGAGACCAGAAAATATGCAATATATTCCACAGAGTTAACATTTTTATCATGGAGCATTATCGATGCATCGAACAAGGCTTGGCACAGGATTTCAAGCTTCAGATGTAGGCATAGTGCTCAGAGAACCCTGCTAAATTCACAAAACACACAATAAAGACACCCCAAGAAGAGTCTACACATTTCAAAAAATTAGGGCAAGATACCACAAAAGTGGCATCAATTGACCCAGAATAAAAATTGTACAATGGTGCAGCCTGCCTGCATGGCACAGGTTCTGGAACCGGGACTGGCCTACCATTTCAAGGTTAAACATTCATTAGTAACAGGGGGAAGAGTGACATTTGTAGGTATTGTACTCACAGAGCCCTGCTAAATATAGGAAAAATACAAATTACCCCAAAAAGAGACTTCACATTTGAAATAATTAGGGACAGATACCACCAAAGTGGCATAAATCAGCCCAGAATAAAAACTGGAGAATGGCGAGATCAATGCAACACAATGAAAAGTATATCACCTACTCTGAGCAGTCTGCCACTAGGGTGGAAAAGTCCTTGGAGATTCATGACTTGTTCACCTTGATGAAAGTTATGTGGTTTATACTTTCAGAAGACACATTCTGAGATAACACTGGCTGCCGGGCATGACAAAACCTCCAAGGTGTGACTGGCAAGCTCTGGCCACGCCTCCGTTTTTGAAGCCCAAAATGCAAAATAATCCAAATTCCCCCTGATGGCATGGATATTGAGCTCCAGATACTCCTGCACCATTCTCTCCAGTCATTCACCATGTGTCAGACTTGTACTCAGTTCTGCTGGGCTGGTTTAAAAAATTGGTCAAAGTATTCCCAGCAATTGCTTCTGACAGATATATTGCAGCTGCTAATGTTTCTACACTGACGACTTGATGTCCCCCGGGTTGGAAGAGTAGATTTGTGATATGTACTACAGTATGTCCCTTACTGAAGTTTTAGGAAAAAGCAGTCCTAAGACTAACTACCATCTTTTTTTTTATACTCCAGCATGCAATGTCTCTGTCCAAGGCGGGAAGCATCTGGCTAAATTTACTCTTGTACAACAGATCCAACATTGTGGCAACCCAGTAGTCATCGCTAATTTGAATCCTAAAAAATTGGGTATCATATTGCAGATAGTGCAGCAATAAGGCACCCATGTAGAATCCATGAGGTCCAAGTCCTTGTTGTGTTGGTGGAGGCGTAAAAATCAAGCTTCCATCATCCATCCTAACACCAACTTCGGACAACAGAAAGGTGAATTATTTCTTAATCATCTACTGGCTGTTCTGTGACCATCACCTTTTCATCCTCATCATCCTTTATTTGTTCCTCGGCTCCTGCTTCTTCATTACCAGTTTGTCTGGTACCATGAGGTCCTCTCTGTCACTCTACTCGACCCTGCCATGCCACCCGACTGTGCGACGAGAGTCTGGACCATTGTCCGGACATTGATGTCCTTTCCGCATTCCTCTTCTTCTTCCTGCTCCTCTTCCTTTGGTAGCTCCACCTCATCCTGCAGACTTTTCAAAGTTTGCTCCAGCATGTAGATGACCGGAATAGTGATGCTGATGATGGCATTTGCATCGCTAACCATCTTAGTAGCCATGTAGAAACTTAATTTTTTAGTACAAAATTAGCAAATTACGTGAGTTGGGTCATCTTTTACGGTCTCAAAAACAGCCCGGGCTAGGCAACCCTTCCTGCCTCTGACAACTACAGACCAGCGACCGCTGGTGTCCAGAGCCAGAGTTGTGACTGAGGATGCAGTGCTTATCATGCTTGTAGCCCTCAGTCTCTGTACTGGAAAAATGCAACCTAACCTCCTCATCTTCCTCCTCCTCTGCTGAGGTACTCAACTGTTTGACTTTGGGTTGATTCCAAGTAGGATCTTGAATGTGATTATCATCCACTCTGTTGTTTCGCTCCTCACCATGAGAGTCACCCTCCTCCCCTTCCTGCCTTGAACACACAGTACACTGCGGGTGCTTCTCAGATATCTGAGTCTCACCATTATCATCACCTCTACCCCCAGGAGTTAACATCTGGTGATGACAATGGTCTGGATTCTTTTGGGACCATATTTCTGCCATCGCCGGATCCAACTCCAAAAGATTTAAAGCATCTGTGCAGATGCTTTCCTCCTCTGGTGTATATGAATCCTTGGAGCAGACCTATGATGCCCATTGAATTGAATGTGTGAACTTCTCTGCAGAATCGCCCATCTGTTTTTTCCTCACAATCAGTTGTGCGGTTGGAGAGTTGTGACATGGGGTGCCACATGGGTAATTAGGGTGCCACTTCTGAGGACTGTACTGTTGAGGTGAAGGAAGAGGAGAACATTTCACTTGATGGAGCGCTTGCCATGAACTGCAGGAAAAGCTCTTTCTTGTCCTCAACTCATATCACTCGGCTACTGGCAAACAAAGCCTGGAGTAGGCTGTCCAGTACCAGAGGTTGTTACTTCCCTTGGAATACAATGAGCCAATGAGGCGTGCCCAAGCCGTGGGGTACTCAGGAACCGGATTGCTGCTATTGTCGCTGGGGAGTCATGGGGGTCGTGACTTGGTCCTGTGTCCTGAGCGTCAGTTGAAAAGGGGAATATGTATAGGGGAGGTTGTCGTGACTCCACCCGTAGTATGTGGTCAGTGGGGACAAGGGCCGGCCTGGGACCAAAAAGCAGCCCTGGAAAACAAGCCACACCAGCCCACACACTATATAACCCATCAGCCCCAATCCGTAAATGTTGCTTTTACGTTGTCATAGACCTTACCACTTTCTTAAAGGAGTTATTTGAAGAGCTACATGTGAATGGTGCAGCAAAAGGAATAATCAACCACAGCTCCATTTACATGGTGCGATTCAAAGCTCCATTTCTCAGGATTGTAGGGTTGCAGTGGTCAGCCACATACACACACAGCCAGCCACACACAGCCTCAGACAGCCACACAGCCTCAGACAGCCACACAAAGACATACAGCCAGCCACACACAGCCAGTCACATGGACAGCCACACACACACAGCCACATACACACAGCCAGCCACCCACATACAGCCACCCACATACAGCCACATACATAGACAGCCACCAGCCACACAGCCAGCCTAATAGACAGCCACAGCCACACACAGACACAGCCAGCCACGTAGACAGCCACACACAGCCAAAGATGCAGCCAGCCACACAGCCACAGCCAGCCACATACAGACAGCCAAAGCCTGCCATACACAGACACACAGCCAGCAACATAGACAGCCATAGCCAGCCACACACAGCCAACCACACAGCCAGCCACACACACAAAGCCAGCCACAAACACACAGCCAGCCACAAACACACAGCCGGCCACAAACACACAGCCAGCCACAAACACACAGCCAGCCACACACACACAGCCAGCCACAAATACACAGCCAGCCACAAACACACACATCCAGCCACCCACACACAATCAAAGCCAGTCACTCAAACAGCCACAGCCAGCCACACACAGACACACAGCCAGCCACATTGACAGCCACACACAGCCAGCCACACACCCATCCAGCCGGCCACACACATACAGCCACAAACAGCTAGCCATATAGACAGCCACCAGTCACATAGCCACAGCCAGCCACACACACAGCCAGTCGCAAACATACAGCCACAGCCAGCCACATCCAGCCACACACTGATACAGCCAGCCACAAACAGCTAGCCACATAGACAGCCACACACACACACAGCCAGTCACACACATACAGCCACAGCCAGCCACAAACAGCTAGCCACATAGACAGCCACCAGCCACACACAGAGCCACAGCCAGCCACAAACAAACAGCCAGCTACACAGACACACAGCCACACACACACAGCATGCCACACACATACAACCACAGCCAGCCACATATACAGCCACACACAGCCAAAACCAGCCACACACACAGCCACAGACAGTCACACACAGCCACAGAGCCAGCAACATAGACAGTCATAGCCAGCCACACAGCCAACCATACATCCAGTCAGCCACACACAGCCACAGCCAGCCACACACAGACGCACAGCCACACACAGTCAGCCACACACATACAGCCACAGCCATAAACAGCCACACACACAACCAAAACCAGCCACACAAACAGCCACACACACAGTCACAGCCAGCCACAGACACAGACAGCCACACACAAACAGCCATCCACATAGACAACCACACACAACCAGAGAGAAAGCAACATAGACAGCCATAGCCAGCCACACACAAACACACTGCAAACCACACAGCCAGCCACACACATACAGCCACAGCCAGCCACACACAGACACACAGCCACACACAGTCAGCCACACACATACAGCCACAGCCATAAACAGCCACACACACAGCCAAAACCAGCCACACAAACAGCCACACACACAGTCACAGCCAGCCACAGACACAGACAGCCACACACAAACAGCCATCCACATAGACAGCCACACACAACCAGAGAGAAATCAACATAGACAGCCATAGTCAGCCACACACAAACACACTGCAAACCACACAGCCAGCCACAGCCAGCCACACACAGAAACACACAGCCAGCCACACACAGACAGCCAGCCACACACAGCCAGCCAGCCACACAAACAGCAACAACCAGCCACATAAACAGCCACAAAGCCCCAGCCACACAGCCTCAGCCACACACAGACATATAGTCAGCCACACACGGCCACGC
Source organism: Allobates femoralis (assembly GCA_033576535.1). Lineage (NCBI taxonomy): Eukaryota > Metazoa > Chordata > Amphibia > Anura > Aromobatidae > Allobates > Allobates femoralis. The sequence goes on along the minus strand of JARQOC010000008.1, from coordinate 48,678,597 downwards.
AGCCCCAGCCACACACAGACACAGTCAGCCAGCCACAGCCATGCAGCCACACACAGACACAGTCAGCCACACACAGCCAGCCACGCAGCCCCAGCCACACAGCCCCAGCCACACACAGACAAGTGTCTCAGACGATAGTGAAAGTTGCTTAGATGATAGAGAAAGTGCCTCATATGATAGTGAAGGTGCCTTAGAATCTGCGGCACTTTCACTAATATCATCTGAGGCTCAGATGACAGTGAAAGTGCCTCAGATGATAAAGTGCCTCTGACTGACAGTGAAAGTGCCTCAGAATCTGAGGCACATTCACTATCATCTGAGGCACATTCACTATCATCTGAGGCACATTCACTATCATCTGAAGCATTTGCACTATCATCTGAGGCTTAGATGATAGTGAAAGTGCCTCAGATGATAGTGAATGTGCCTCAGATGATAGTGAATGTGCCTCATATAATAGTAAAGGTGCCTCAGAATCTGAGGCACATTCACTATCACCTGAAGTATTTGCACTATCATCTGAGGCTTAGATGACATTAGTGAAAGTGCCTCAGACAGTGAAATACCTTGCCTTGTGCCTCCCTCGGCTTGCTGTCCCGCACAGGCAGGTCACAGGAGCCTTGAGGAGCGAGGAGGAGACTGTCAGCTGCCGGCCCGGCCGCCACTGCCTTGTTCAGGTCAGCTCCCAGCCTCCCAGTGATCCACCTTCTAACGGCCAGCGTTGTTGTGGCCGGCACATTTATCCACCCCCAAAGAACGTGCTGTCGCTGTCGTGATTTCGTCACACAGCACAGCACAGTACAGCACTGCCGTATATTGCGTGGTCCGCCCTCAGCCGCTGATTGGTGTGCCATTGCGTCTTTACTGTGCGACACTGACTCACTCTCCTCATTATGAATATGACGTATAATACCGGCGGGGCCCCGGCCGGCGGTATTGCCGGCAACTTGGCGGCCGGCCTCGCTCCCCGGACCCCGCTATGCCGGCGGGCGGCCACAAAATCATGTAAAAACAGCCAGACCGGCTGCGGCGGTAGGAGCGGGCGGCCCCCGCACCCCACCACCGGCCGGCCCATGGGGAGAAATCCCGGTCCTCCCGCCTGTCAGTCCGGGCCTGGTGGGGACCACTGCTGCCATATTCCTGCTGGGGATGGTGATGAGGAGCAGCGTAAATGGTAAGCCCTCCACCTGGTAGGGCTGGGTGTCCCCAGGGCATGTGTAGTGGGGGCCTGCGTACTCTGGATGCTGCACCGGCTCTTCTGCAGCTTCTCCAGCCAGCACGAAAAGACAGCAGGGCGGCTCCGCAGGTGGAGGTCTCTGCTGCAGTTTAATAATAAACAGTCTCAGGCACTTTTGAGCTTACCGGGTACTTTACTGTTCAAGTTCTTAGCTGACAGGTTACAGTTCACAGTTCTCAGTCTTAGTTTTTACACCTATCCGGGGACATGGGTTCTACTGCAGCTCAGACAGTTCCTCTGCGTTGCTTCCCTCAAGTACCTTTCACGCCCTGCTTGTCTCTCTCTCTCTGTCCTCGCTCACTGGTTCGGTCTGGCCGTCACAGGCTCTTTAGTGATGCTTCCCTCTGCTTTAGGGTCACTAGCCCTAGTACGATGGCTGTGTTCCTACTCCGTGGCGGTAGGTAGGTCGCGGGTCATAGAGTCCCTGCACCACACCGGTGTGTCCTGTGATTAGGGTCTTAGAGTCTCCCCAGTCACCTCTACAGAGCCGGCTCTCTGGTTTTCCTGGCTCAGCCCTCCAGTGACCCAGGTGTGATTTGGGCTCACCAGGCTCCCTCTGTCTCTCTGGTTCTCAGCTCTGAATCCTCTGGCCAGCTATATTAGTGATGGTTGCCGGGCCTGTAGTTCTCCCACTATTCTGTAGTGTTCAGCTCTGGGGTGTTTCTGCTTGCGGTGCTTCTTCCCTCGCCTCTGTCTCTAAACCAAGCTTTCTCCCTTGGGAAACTGCCTCTAAGGTTCTGCATCCTCCAGGGAACCTCTCCTCCTGGGAATCCACTACCCTCCTTCTTGGTGTTTCTCTCTCCTTCCACTGTCTCTAACTAACTTGTTCTCCACCCACTTGTCCGGGTTCTACCTCACTCTCCACCCACACTTCTCTAAACTCCTGCCACCCCTTGCCCTACATAGAGTGATTGGCGTAGGGTTGGTGTGTGTTGGTGTGTGTGTGTTTAGTCAACAGTCTTTCTTGTCTGGCTGCAGTACATCCTGTGGTCGTCCTGGTTGCAAGGGCGCCACATTCCCCCAGAGCAAAACCTCATCACATCCGCACGCTGGTGGCATCGGTGGTAAAGATCAATTTTTATGCATTTATCAACAACAACATTATTAACATTTCTTCCCTTTATGGAAGGTTCGATCTTAAACGTTGCATAACAAAAGCGTTCCTGTAAAAATGCAAAAAGAGTCCAAAGTCTTAAAGTTCTACTACGGTATAAAACCAATAGAGAGCACACGTGTGTACTCAACTATATACATTAGAGTTTGGATTACACATTGTTCATAATCTCAAAAGTTCTTTTTAAATGGGGCAAATAATCAGAGTAAGACCCCTAGTGGGTCGACATGCAAAGAAACAAGACACAGTAAAGGTGAGTTCTCTTGCCCTGTATACTCCTGAGAAATATTGTATTTTTACATTTAGATCTGCGCCTGTTTCTCGCTCCCCACCCTTCTCTGACTTACAGCCTCGAGGTCTATTGCGTGCTTTTTAAATGGGGGGAAGCAACACTATCTAACACATTAATTCAGGAAAAGGATGGGGACACCAAGGTAAAGCATCATTCACACTTACAGTTTTGTAGCCTGTCCGGGGCTCACTCCATCTTCTCCTTTTTTGGGCACCTTCCAGGGTAACATTCTCTGCTGGGTGCAAGACACAGTCACCACTGGTGCTGGAAGCTCTGGCCATCCTTGCATAGGCGTCTGGGTTTTCTGGGTGCAGGATGGTGTCCTCACTGGGGTCGATTCTGAAGCAGCTGCTACTGGTCGCTCCTCACAGGTTGCAACTGATTGAGGTAAGGTCGGTGTGTGTTGGTGTGTGTGTGTTTTAGTCAACCGTCTTTCTCGTCTGGCTGCAGTTCACGAATGTTTTTCAGTACTGATTTCAGTAACATCACCTACCCCACGAACATCTGGAACACCAAACCTCCTCCAACAACCCTTTTCCCCTTCCCCTTCCTACACTACAGGCCTTTTAGGGAAACAGATTGATTTGGCAATAACTGGTTTGAGGCAAAAAAATGCCTTGTGAGTACAAACTGAAGGATTTGACAATCTCTGGTTAGAAGTCAAACACATCCTTTCGAGGGAAAACTGAATAATTTTACAACCACAGCTGTGAGGCAAAAAAATGTTATTTAGTATAAAGTGAAAAAATTGACAATCACTGATTAGAGGCCAAACACAGTATTTTAGTGAAAACTGAAGGATTTTGCAATCACTGCTTTGAGGCAAAAAATGCCTTTTTAGTACAAACTGAAGGATTTCACAATCACAGGCTATAAGCCAAACACCGCCTTTTTAGGGGAATCAGAATTTTCTTCTTTGAGGCAAAATTATGCCTTTTCAGTGCAAACTGAAGGGTTTGACTATCACTGGTTAGAGGTCAAAACGCTAGACTTTTTAGGAAAAACTGAAGGGTTTACTTTTTTGAGGCAAAAAAATGCCATTTTCAGGTCAAACTGAAAGATTTGACAATCATTGTTTAGAGGTCAAATAAACTTTTCATGGAAACACTAATATTTGACAATCACTTACTTATGCAAAAACACGGCTTTGGCAACACATACAGATTTAGTAATCACACTTGTTCTCAGAAAAAAATGCCTATGACAGGATGGATACTCTCATCCTCCTATTCAATCTAAAAATGGATGGAGTAGCTATCTGTCTACTTGTGTAACATGGACAGAGCAGCATGGAGCGGCAGCAGTACTGTCCCTAAGTAGTAGCACTCTGAAAATGATGATGATGGCAAATGGCTGCTTCTTATACCCCAAAGACATGTTACTTTGGCAGCCAATGAAATAAGCCATTCAGATCTTGGGAAGATGGTGTGCCACGGTCCACGCTGCTGCCTCAATGGAATCACAAGGAATGTAAGGTTCCAAGAAGTCACAAGGAATGCAAGGTTCCAAAAGTAACACTCTGCCTTTATTTCACCAACGCTTTATGGCCCTCTCCTGGCACCTTCATCAGGGTATTACTGTACAGCACCAAACAAGGTTTTTATAGCTTATAATGCAAGGTTCTTAATTGCTAAAAAGGGTGTGTCTGTTTATCCATGATGTCAAAATCATCATCAAAAGGGGCGAGCCATTGGTTTTGGTGCAATTTTACTATTATAAGAGTACTCTATACTATATTGCATCACAATTTATCTCATAAATATAATAAAAATCTACATAATCAATATATGTTAAATAAAAGTAGAATTGTATTTTTACAGTTAATGAAATAAGCCAATCACACAAGCTCTCACGTCTTCAACTTGTGGATGTCTTATTTGCCATGATTGGCTTCCAGCCCGCAACATCCACACTGAAAGTGCTGGGGGAAAAAATGGAGTCGGACACTACTACTTTCTACATTATAGAAACCCTAAGGCTACCTTCACATTTGCATTTGTATCTGCATGCTGATGGCATGCAGACACAAACGCAGTGCAAAGCAGGGCCATTTGATGTGTTCGCAGCGGAGAATGTCCGCCTGCGGACACATCACTCTGGAGTCCGGCCAGCCAATCAGCGGTGTCCGGGGGCGGAGATCAGCACCGGAGATCTCCGCCTCCCGGCCGCCGGTAAGCTCCGGGACATGTCGGCGTGGAGAACAGCTGATTTGACAGCTGTTTGAATCTCCCGCGCCGACACCGAGAGGAGATGTCGGCGCGGGAAGATTCAAACAGCTGACAAATCAGCTGTTTCTCCCCGCCGACATCGCTAGCAGATTACCGGCGGCGGGGAGGAGGAGATCAGCAGAGGCTGAGCTGATCTCCCGGTGGCCATCGGTGAGCTCCTGTGACATCACCGCCGGCCACCGGGAGATTTTTCAATGGGTCCGCAGCGTTCTCCTGCGCTGTCAAGCGCAGAACACTGCGACCATTGAAGACAATGAGTTTTAGTGCGCTTGGACGCTTGCTGATTTCACAGGTCCGAGTGCACAAAAAATGCAACAGCTGCGTCACCGTGTCGACGTGGACCCTGTAAGGACCATGATTCGTCCGCATTCCGCACCCGAACGCAGCAAACGCTGCCAAACGAGGCACATGCGTTCCTATGTTAAACATAGGAACCAGTGATGGTTTGACATGTGTATGGAACAGCATACGCTCGTTCACATACAAATGTGAAGGCACCCTTATACTAAAATATATATAATATATATATGTATATTATACTTTAAAGGGTATTCATTAAAAAGACGTGATCAACTGTATATAAAAATATTGAGTATAGGACAGGAAACTGTAGTAAGATGAACTCCTATTATGTCCCTTTTAAGCCCTAAATAGGAAGCCCTCCCTATTCGTAGATGTTGGCACCTTAGAAAGCACCCCCTGCTCATTGTCATCTAGCTCTGAATGTTCCTAGGACGACCCTAGATAGACACTGGAAATCCAAATGAGTCTACCAGTAAGAATAAGGCTAGGGTCACACTTGCAGTTTTTTCATGCTTTTTTGGAGACCTGCGTTTATAAAAACTGCTTTTTTTTTTAAACCATGCCAAGTGTGACCGCAGCCTAATATAGACCTAATAGCTAAAAAGTTACTACAGTAATGTATAAGGACTGCAAGACTAAACTCAACTTCCTTTAAGGCCCGTTTACATGCACGATAACCACGACAACTAAGATAAAAGTCACATGGTCGCGCGTTGGTTGATATCGTTCAGTGTTGTGTGTGTAAATACAATGCAACGCAGACATGCAAAAACAATGTTTGTGAATGTGAGCTGTCACACGTGCAATATTGCTTGATGATCTGGCAGATTTTGCTGTGTGAACAGCGCAACTACACGATTTGGAGCAAACTTCCCCTATTCATCCAAAGTAATAGTCGTTCCCTAGTTTCTCAGACACAGTGTGCAAGAGGTACCACATCTAGTTGCGTTGCTGCCGATATCTCCCTTGTAACATCTCCCATGCGATCTTGGATAAATGCCAAAAACGTGCGCGCTCTCGTGAAATCGTATGCAATATCGAACGAGATTGCGACGTTGTAAAGCGGCCTTTACACTTCTATAATTTCAGCTTCTGTCCAGATTTGCTATCTGTATAGCTAGGTGTTTTAATCCTCACCCACTGATTCTCCCTTTTTCTTATTCATGTCCTTTTGTTTCCACCACCTCTTCACCCTTCCCTTTCTTGTATTCACACACACATACACTCCATTAACAGTTGCTAACTTGGGTCTATGTGTTTGTATTCTCCTTCTCCATTATATTTTATCCTCATGCATCCCACTTCCTTCAAATATTATTTTATTATTTTTAATAACCTTCTGAACAATTTACTTATAATGCTTAATTTTCTGTAATAAGACACCCCCTCTCTCTTTTTCCTTAAAATGTAAGTTTCCTGCCCTCTGCCTTAAGGTACCGTCACACGGCACAATATCGCCTGCAACATCGCTGAAAAATCCAGGGGTTCAGAGATGTTGCAGCGACATCGCAAGTGCATTGTTGTGCTGTGTGATAGCACAATGCAACTGCGATAAATCGCTAGTTGCGAGTTGCCAGGTTTACTAACATGTTGTAAGAACTGGCGATCTCACACCAGTGATTTGCCATGATCATGCGGTGTAATAGTGCGATCACGATGTTGCTGGTGATGCCGCCTATTTGCAACATTGCTGCTTATCGCTCGCTGGGTTGTGCACAACCTAGCGAGCGATAGCTGCTGCAACTTTGCGGCGGCGTCGCTGGCAGCATCGCTGCGTGTGACAAATAAGGCAGCGATGTCAGAAGTGAGTACGCACCCAGGGAGTCGCTTCCGACATCGCTGCAACGTCGTACCATGTAACAGTACCTTTATGCTCATCTTTTGGCATCTCCATCTTTTTGTAGTAGTGCTCCGGTAGGTCTCCTGTGATTTGTGATCTGCCAGCAGCTGCATTGTTTAATGGAGCTCACTGCAGGTCACAAATCAATACATCTCTGTGGGAGCCTCATTCTGGCTCTCATAGAGATGCATTGAGCTCTTGTGGCATAACATCTGACTCCCGGAGAGTCAGAAGTTACAGGTACAAGATAGAAAAATATATATTGGAATCTGAGTGGTTGATGCCTTTTAACGGCTGACTGAAATGGCTGACTTAAAGGTATCAACCACTGAGGACTCTCAGATTCTAATATATATTTTTCTATCTACTGGCTAACACAGTACAAACATTTTGTACCCGGCATAAGATGGTGCCATGGGACCAGAGAGGTGCTGAAACACTACGAGGCTACCAGAAGGTGAGTATATTGCAGGGGGTAGGGGACTTAAAGCCCCACTCCAGTGTTCTCTTTTTTAACCACTGAAAGTATTTTATCAACTTTCTTCTACTCTGCCCACTTATTTTTGCTTGTTTCTTGTCTTTCTGCCCCATATTTTATTTTTAATTCCAACCCCTCAGTGGGTGTTACCTTAGGCTTCTTGGCGCCCAATATGGATTATGAATATCTCTATGTTCCATTGTTTGTTACCTGTTGGTTATTTAATGCTTGATGATGATACCAGTACGGCATGAAATGGGTTGGGAATAATAAGGATCGGATCCCTCAAGGAATACGGCAGCAAGAAACGTCTTTCCAGTAGCACAGCCAGTGCCAAGTCCTGACTGCAATTGCACCACTTTCGGTCCTATTTGGCCGACTCAATCCACATTGTACAGCAAAGTAAAGCATTTCATACACTAAACACAGTAAAGCACAATAGGAACTCATAAGTCATTTCATTACTTCAGAATGCATTTTATACATTTGTGCAATAATGTTTTCCAGTATATTATTTTTCCTTTATGACTGAAGCAATTATGTCGCTTGACCCTATTTAATATAGTACTCCTACGCACATGCATTAACATAGTCTTCTGAAATAACATTTAAACGTTTAAAAAATTGTACATTATAATGGAATTCATGGGGGAAAATCTAAAATTATTTGAATTCCATACATGATTTCTCTATTCAGGACAAAAACTGAAATTTAACCTTTTTTTGTTATTTGTTTATAGTTTGCATGGTTCTGAAACTTAAACATCAGCCAAAAGATTTTCTTAATTTTAAAGTATATATGTCACCCTAATATTCTTACCTAGTTCACCCCTTTCCTCATTGGATATATGGAGCGGGGACAGTAATATCAAAATATCATAATATTCATCCCATATTATGTAGGACAGACTGACCAACTCTAATTCTGTATCTGTCTGTATACATAACAGCTGTCAGTCATTGGTAAGAGTTGCATGGGTGGGGAAAGAGTTGAGGACTTGTAGCGCCCTCTCAGAGCTTTCCAGAAATCTCACTAAGTAGCACAATATATCGTCAGTGCCCAATACCAAAGGGCAGCATTAAGTACATCCCTGGCAGTACTAAATATCGCAATAGAAAGGCTAGGGTCACACTTAGAAGGCACAAACCGGAAACCGCTTCCATTACCGGATGCGGTTTTGGACTGTGCCTTCAGACTTCTTAAAATGAGTCAAAATGCAATCCTCATTCCGGATCTAGATGCATTAATGCATCCGGTTTTGGAATGAGCATTTTTTCAATTTTCAAAACTGTATCCGGAACCAGATCCGGTACCACAAAGTGCACTTTGCGGTACCGGATCCGGTTCCATAGGTGCCCATGTTACAAAAACCAGATCCGGTTTTGCAACCGCTGCGATTGACGCAGCCTGAATGATTTTTACCGCAGGCTGCAAAACTGGATCGGTAACCGGATTGCCATTTGGGCAATCCGGTTTTTCTATTGCAGCCTATGGGCTGCAGATCCTGATCCGGTTTTGAGCATTTTTAATGCTCAACACCGGATCAGGATGAAAGAAAAACAACGCAAATGTGACCCTAGCCTAATATAGTATCCCAGGACTGCTAAAACCCCACCACGGACCAGAGCCAAAGAAATATCACAATGGGACACAATATACCATTCCATAAAAAAAGCAAAAAATGTCAAGGTGTGGCATACAATATCTTCACTGCGGCACCAGAAAAATACCATAGTGCTGCACCAGGTACCTCCACTTCAGCATCAAACAAATAATATAGTGTTATGTTAAGGTGGCCCAGGGCGGTAGTCGTGGATGAGGGGCTCCTTTTGTCAGAGTTAACCCGTGCCCCAGCCACCCCTGCAGAGCAAGGGGGACTTGTTGGGTTGCAGTGATCCTGGCTAGGTGTGTGGTCTTTATGTGTGCAAACCATAACTTTAGTTAGGCCCTCGTGCAGGCCAGGATTCTTCTTTTGGGTAGTTATGACATAAATATGGGTCCCTTTGGCTTGCACCCTTCTTCTCCTCCACACTCTCCTCACAATGACTACTCACTAGACACTAAATGGAATCTTCTCTCTAGGACTAGAGGCTTCTCAGCCCCCAGTAGGCTGCTCCTATCACTTAACTACTGCTTGCCCTTCAGTCAGTAGCTGAACAATTTATCTAAACAACTATCTATATGTCAAGTCCTATCTTACCTTAAGTGTTACATCACATCTTATACTGTATATTAATACCTAATATTTCTTATACTCTATACCTTATACATACAGTATACTACTACTAATAATAATATAATAATATTTATTCATTTATATAGCACTGTTAATTCCATAGTGCTTTACATACATTTTGCAACACTGTCCCTCTTGGGGCTCACAATCTAAACATCCTATCATCCTATCAGTATGTGTTTGAAATGTGGGAGGAAACCGGAGTGCCCGGAGGAAACCCACGCAAACACGGGGAGAACATACAAACTCCTTGCAGATGTTGTCCTTGGTGGGAATTGAACTATATCATATACTTAAATACTTCACAATATGTACAATAATGCAGGTCACAATTCATACAGTGCAGTTGGAGTCTTCAGGGCAGAAGCATCCGGGTACGACCACCACCCCTTACAGCTGCAAACTACCTCTGCAACACCACGAAACAAATACCATGATGCTGCTAAAAATACCTCTGCAGCAGCACCAAAAAAATAATATAGTGCTGCACAAAATACTTCTGCGGCAGTATTAAAAAAATAATAAAGTGCTGCACAAAATACTTCTGCGGCAGTATCAAAAAAATAATATAGTGCTGCACAAAATACTTCTGCGGCAGTATCAAAAAAATAATATAGTGCTGCACAAAATACTTCTGCGGCAGTATCAAAAAAATAATATAGTGCTGCACAAAATACTTCTGCGGCAGTATCAAAAAAATAATCTAGTGCTGCACAAAATACTTCTGCGGCAGTATCAAAAAAATAATCTAGTGCTGCACAAAATACTTCTGCGGCAGTATCAAAAAAATAATATAGTGCTGCACAAAATACTTCTGCGGCAGTATCAAAAAAATAATATAGTGCTGCACAAAATACTTCTGCGGCAGTATCAAACAAATAACATAGTCCTGCACAAAATACTTCTGCGGCAGTATCAAACAAATAATATAGTGCTGCACAAAACACTTCTGCGGCAGTATCAAAAAAATAATATAGTGCTGCACAAAATACTTCTGCGGCAGTATCAAAAAAATAATATAGTGCTGCACAAAATACTTCTGCGGCAGTATCAAAAAAATAACATAGTCCTGCACAAAATACTTCTGCGGCAGTATCAAAAAAATAATATAGTGCTGCACAAAATACTTCTGCGGCAGTATCAAAAAAATAATATAGTGCTGCACAAAATACTTCTGCGGCAGTATCAAACAAATAACATAGTCCTGCACAAAATACTTCTGCGGCAGTATCAAAAAATAATATAGTGCTGCACAAAATACTTCTGCGGCAGCACCAAATCCCGAAGTTCTTGACAATATACCTCCAAAACAGCACCAAATTCATACTATAGTGCTGCACAAGAAACCTTTGCAAATACTATAGTGCTGCACAAAATACCTCCATCGCAGCACCAAACAAATATCAATGCCTCTACGTATTTGGTAGCCATTTTTGTAGAATAAGGACAACAACCGGCAATGATGCTTTGGGTTACATCTGGGGATGCAACTAAGAGGCAATAGAGATGGAATTCGAAGATATACTATTAGAACCACATTTATTACATAGTAACATAGTAACATCGTTTTTAAGGTTGAAGGAAGACTTTAAGTCCATCTAGTTCAACCCATAGCCTAACATGTTGATCCAGAGGAAGGCAAAAAACCCCATGTTGCAACACTAAGCTCCACATTGGGGGAAAAAAATTCCTTCCTGACTCCAGATACGGCAATCAGACTAGTTCCCTGGATCAACGCCCTATCAAAGAATCTAGTATATATAACTGGTAATATTATAGTTTTCAAGAAAGGCATTCAGGCCCTTCTTAAATGTTAGTAGTGAGTCACTCATTACAACATCATGTGGCAGAGAGTTCCATAGTCTCACTGCTCTTACAGTAAAGAATCCGCGTCTGTGATTATGATTAAACCTTCTTTCCTCCAGACGTAGAGGATGCCCCCTTGTCCCAGTCTCAGGCCTAAGAGTAAAGAGATCATTAGAAAGGTCTCTGTACTGTCCCCTCATATATTTATACATTATTATAAGATCTCCCCTAAGCCTTTGTTTTTCCAAGCTAAATAACCCCAAGTTTAATACCCTGTCTTGGTATTGGCTGTTTAATATTTTTCAGTTTATTTTAGAAGTGACTTGGCTTGTGGGTCAATTTTATATATTCTGGGTGGCCATGAGAGAATATGTAGGGAAAACTGTTGCTAGGAATGGGTTAGGTTCCTAAACTTTCTCAGCTTAGCTGAAGGCATCATTGGCCGCATTCAGGTGCAAAAGCGGAATTGGAGTTGACAATAAAAGTAGGAGCTTTCCCGTCTCTCACCATTGAGCTTCCTGATACAACAATCTCCATTCCCTCTTTGATTGCTGTTGGATTTTAAAGGGAACCAACCACCTCAGATCACCCTAATACACAGTTAGTACATGTCCCTGCACCCTAAGGATACGTTTCCAGCACTGTTTTTGTGTAAAATCTTGCATTAGTATAACTGATATAAAGAGTTTATAAACTTACTAGCCTGGAGACATCTGGGCGTATCCCTCCTTCTGTTATACTTCAGGGCTGTGCATTCATTGCATGGCTGCGCTCCCCCTCCCTCTGTGCAGAGGAGATAACGATCACACCCATCAGGGCAGGGCAGCAGGCACGGAGGGAGGGGGAGCACAGACATGCAATGCACAGCCCTGAAGTATAACAGAAGGAGGGATACGCCCAGAAGTCACCAGGCTAGTAAGTTTATAAACTCTTTATATCAGTTATACTAATGCAAGATTTTACACAAAAACAGTGCTGGAAAGGTATCCTTAGGGTGCAGGGACATGTACTAACTGTGTATTAGGGTGATCTGAGGTGGTTGGTTCCCTTTAAGGAAGCTTGGATTTTTTTTCTTCTTTGCTGGGAACATGTTGGGGCTTATAATAACAACTAAGTTGGCCAGATGTTTGGAGGATAAAATTGGTGTGTATCTGTTTTACCGCTATATTTGTGCTATGAGACATCTGTTGGTAGGCTGAATTTTTGAATATGCTGGAATCTCTTTACAGTTTACAATTATTCAGCATATATATGAGGATGAAGGACATAAATCGCAGTAAAGGAATCAAGATGGGGCCCATTTATATTACGATGGGGAACATATATACCAGGACGGGGGAACATACACTGATGAGCAAAAGGGTAACAATGTTTTGAACGTTTGACATTCAGGCTTCATATCTCACCATCCACAATCACTTTGAGCTGGAGACTATCTTCATTTTATAGACAATCATCTTCACTTTATCATACATAAATTTGACTGGAAACTATTCAGCATGTGATCAGTTATGCCTATTCTTCTCATGTCACTGCATTGTTACTGTTTGGCTTCTAAAAATCTAAATTTAAATTTGTATTATTGTGTTATTATTTTGTAAATCCATCTTTGGCTTCCAACACTGCCTGAATCCTCCTGGGCAGTTCTCAATCAGATTTAAGTTTCAAAATAATCCAATTTCCGTTCTCTTCTACATGTTCCCAGTGCTGCTCTATACTGGGTGACTCACTTGGGTCTTTTTATACCCATATTACTCGAGTGAACAAAGTAACTCATTTTGTATAATACTCACATATAGCTCAACATTGAGACCACCATCAATCAAGTATCCAATGCTTTTGGCTGTATAACAACCTCATATCATCAGGCTTCCTGCACCGAACTTAACATTTCCTCTTATTTCTTGATTCATTAGCCCCTTTTTCCCTTCTTTTTTCCAGACCCATTTACACCCATCAGAGCTGCCTATTGACTTTCATCTCAGTGCTCCAAATCACCCATTTCCAATCTTCCACTGTCCACTTTTAGTGCTTTTATGCAAACTCAAGCTAACACTTCTTATAACAATAATGAAGTTGAGGCTTCTTCACTTTTTTTGGTCCACCATTCCAGACTTGTTTAACATGCATTGCATGGACATCTCTGATCTCAGTACTTCAAAGCATACGAGTCTCCTCCACTGCCGTGTTTGCACCAGAACTGATAGACCTTATGATGAGCTGACTTGTTGACTCTGATATTTGCCTGGAAGTCCACCTGTTGGCTTTTGAATGGATGGATGTGTGGCACCCCTACAGTCTAGTCGCCACAGAGGTACTGCACCTAAGCCATAGGTGTGGTATCCCACTTCCAGTTAAGAGGGTGACACAAACCTGAGACACACAAACACCTGCACCCAACACCCATCCTAACCCCAGGCCAGGGAATCTTGGACGGACCCGATGCAGGGAGGGCCCCATCTTCTGGCTGGGGAGGGAATAGGTATAGGAGGTGGGAGGAGAAGGTAGAAAAACAGAACAGTTGGAGAGAGTGAGTGAGAGAGGAATGTCGAGACAGAGATGGAGCTCTAGGGGAGGCTCATGCCAGGGGATGGGTGGGACCAGAGAGAAGGTCGCCTTGGAACCCTGGCAGGAGGGACCCCGTTCCAGCAATCCCCCTGGAGTGCATTGCTGGTGGAGTTAGGCTGCAAGAGGGGACCAGCCCCGATCTTGCAACATACTTCAAGTTGGAGCTAGGAAACCAGAGGCTGCTGCACCTATATGGGCAGTGGGTACTGACCGAGCACATTCTTCGATATGGTGGCTAGACCTAGGGTCAGGGGACGGATCGCCCATCACCCAACAAGGCCTCAACCACCTGCTTGAGACACTGTGCACGAAGACGCAGGTCAGGAGATTCAAGTAGCCAGCGTGGGAGAGTCAACTAGGAGAGGCTTTCGACAGGGTGCCTCGGAGGAGTTGACCAAAGTTGCCTGGGAGTTGGCTGGATTGTAGACAAGGGAGGACACTGTGCCCCTGCTGGGCTGGACTGTTGAACTGAAATGTGAGTAAATGCTTAAGAACTGCAACACCGGTGTCCTCCTGTTATTCCCCGCACCCTCCTGCACCATTGCACAGTCACCATCACCATCCCAATAGACTGTCATACTAACCATGGGGCCCCCGCTTCACCTGTGGGGAGCGATACCATCCCGACTGCAGCACCATCTGCCCTAGAGACCCAAATCAGCAGCGTCAGCCATCTCTGGCCAAATACTATAGGTGGCATCACAAAATAGACTACTAAACTCCCCTGTAAATAACCCCTTTACTGTACGGCCAGGGCTACAGAGCCGGGTCACAGCTACAGTGACCTCCCCAAGACAGTCGACTGGCCCAGCTACAGAGTACCCCCCCTGGCCCTTACGGCCGTTACAGATGGAGTTCATTTTGTATTCTTACATTTGTCTTGGCATTCACAAGATGCAGATTGGCAATTGTCTTGTCTGACAAGCTATCAATGATCTGGATGATGCTGTTCTTGGGAAATCTTCTTCATGGCTGCTCCTTAATTCGAACCAGTAAACGTTTGCTTAAGAATCAACCTAATAACACACTGAGCTGTTAGGGAATATGAGAACAGGCTGTAGTTTGACATTTTTTTATTTCTTTATATTACAAACACCTGGAGCAAAACAGTAACAATGCAGTGACATGACAAGAATCTGCATAACTAATCATATGCTAAAGAGATGCAAGTTAAATTTATGTATGAGATGGCCAAGATGATTGTCTATAAAATGAAGGTAGTATCACACAGCTGTAGTGGATGAGGAGATATGGAGCCTGAGAGCCAAAATATCAATACTCTTTTGCTTGTCAGAAGTGATGAGTTTGTAACAAAATATTCGCACTCACTATACTCATAATGAGTAGTTTTTTTAATACTTGCATGTTCATCCGAATAGCGAGTCTGTTAGTCAAATGTTGTCAATTAGTGATAGGCTCCGCCCACACACATCCAGCCATAAAACGAGTCTTTCCGGGACAGGGTGGGAGGGTGGGCTTTTTTACTGCATAAAACACCTTGCTGTCTTCCCCAGAGACCCTAACATTCATTCTGCTCTCAGCAAGATGCCAGCTCCCATTTGTTTACTGAAGGGAGCTGTCAATTTGCGTCAGATCAATAACGATCACCACATCACTTGCGAGCACCAGTGATACTCACCAAGTAATAAATATCTCCAATACCGTACTGTCCAAGCAAGTAGCGAATTGTAACGAATACACTCACTCAGCCCTACTTGTCAATGTATATACCAGGATGGGGGACATAGGTAACAGGGTGGGACCCAAGATAGGGGACATTTGTTCCTGGTAGGGGCCAGGTTGGGTGACATTACTACAGGATGGGGAACATTACAACATAATGAAGGGGAATGTGGGTGTCTGTAAAGGATTTGAAGTGTTCCATGCCATAATTTGCTTATTCGCTTTTATCCAGCCATTGAAGGAGCAAAAGTCAGCTGATTTGTAGGAGTTCTGGTTTTCCAACCCTCACCAATCTTCTAATGAAGAAATATCCCATCAATATATCAGTCTTGAATATCCCCTTTAAAGATATGATAGTCTATTTGAACTCAATGTAGTATCTTTTTTTTCCCAGTTTCTCTTAAAAGTGACAAATATCAGAAAAATCTAAGAGCTAAAAGAAGTATGATTCATGTAGAGTCTAACACAATGGCTATTGTATCCTCCTCCTTGCTGTCATAAATTCAAGTACATACCAACATTTACTAGAAATGCAACTAATGACACACGAATGCCCAGAATCAAACGCTCTTAAATATCATTACACACAAAAGAATTCTTTAATTTAAAGAAACCTTTACATACAAGCCTACATTACCAGCTAATCCTTCACCTACTCTTTCTTTCCTTAGTGTATGCTCTCAACAGAGTTGTTGTTTTCTGTCATCCGGATCAATATGATTAACTCAACAAATGTATCCATCATCACAGAAATTGGTATTGGCACCTATGAAGCTGTGACACTAGCACTGGCACCCTTTACATTACATTAATATGGAAACACGTAAGATTGTAAGAACACTGGAGCTGGCCCGGGCGTTCTTATGAGGTTGCGGTGTTTGTGGGATAATCCCCCAAAAACATTGTTGCTGCTTATACGCCTATGGTAAGTTTCATGTGTAAGCTTACCTATAAGATTAGTCTAACTATAAGATTGTATAAAAAAAGGCTTAGCGCTACACGATACCCTATCCCTTTAGAATACCAATAATTGAGTCAAAAAAGGTATGTTAAAAACTCTACCACATCAGGGCAGTTTTATTGAAAGTGTAAAAAACAAAAAACAAAAATCACAAAAGAAGTCTTAAAAGGTGGATTGTGATTAAACATGTATATGATTTTTTAATGATTTAAAAAAGTATTTAAAATATAATGATCCTAGAGTGCTGTTCAGTTTACTGTGTACGGTGAGAGCGTACAGAGAGCACGCCGTGGCCAGCGGCAGTTCTTCCTGTTTGTTGCGCTGTTCCGGTCAGCGTGTGATGTCAGAGCTTTCTCAACAGAGAAGGGCAATGAATAAGCTGGGGACTGCGAGCTCTCTGTGCACTCTTACCGCCCGCTGCTTCACACTCCACAGCCGGCAAGGAATCCTTGTAAGCCTGCCAAAAGACACAACAGAAGCGTTACACAAGCAAGTTTCTGAGACCAAACCCGAAGTAACAGAATGCTTAGAGTGAAGGACATAAGGCAGATTATTTTATAACACTAATTGATGATTTAGAATATAATTCCATATACATAATATTTATTATTTTTTGTTAACCAAGGACTGAAAGTGCACTTAGTCTGAGGCTAGGGTCAGAGACTTGTGTTTGCCTTGAGCCTGGGGAATCTGATAAAACTTAGTGGCAGACAGGCAGAGCCCATAGCGTTAACAGAATGTAACAATATGCGCCGCCTTCTCTATGCATCCCTATGGTTACCCGATGTTTAGCACAGCCGGCGGCCCCAAAGACAATCCCCGGATATGCGCTATTGCAGAGCACACAGCAAAGACTGAGTTTACTGTGCACTCTGCAATACCACATATCAGAGGATTCTCTGTGGACTCGGTGGCTGTGCTAAACATCGAGTAAACATAGTGATGCATAGAGCAGGCGGCACATAGCGTTACATTCCGTTAAAGCTATGCGCACTGCCTGCCACTAAGTCTTTAACAGATTCCCCAGGCTCAAGGCAGACACAAGTCTGACCATAGCCTGACAGTGAGAATTATCAATCTCTTACAGACAGATTGAAAAAGCCACACTTAGCAAGGAACAGCAAGCCACTGACTCACAAGTTTGTTACCAGACACAGGAGCCAGATACAGGTACGTCCTGATTAAATGAGTTAGGGTCGTAGTCACCTTGTTGAAATACATATATAAACTCAGTGATTATCACAATTAGGGCCATCTTTACTAGGATCAAATCCAAAGGAAAACCTGTGAAAGTACAGACCATGGAAGGTCAGTTTAACTAAGGCACAGCTAAAATCAATCTATATTCTAAGTATGCAATTGAAATTAATTTAAGATACTGTTTATGCATATCTAGATAATATTCAACTGAGACCCAAGTTAAGCAATCTCCCTACAAGGAGACATTTCTACCTATTTTAAGGTAAATAATCCAACAAACAAACCCTATAACACGCAAGCATAATATGAATATCTGTAGTAAATGAATATCCTTTCTCATAGTCATATGTGTTGGAGAGAACCAAAAAATATTTTGTAGTTCAACAATAGAAAGAAAACAGTAAACTGATCTCGGATGATTGTATTTTAAATACTTTTTGTAACATGTTAAAAGCACGTATACAATTTTTAATCTCAATCTGCCTTTTAAGACTTTTTGTGATTTTTGTTTTTTTAATTTTTAACTTTCAATAAAAATACCCTGATGTGGTAGAGTTTTTAACATATCTTTTTTGACTCAATTAATGGTATTCTACAGCAGAGGTTCCCAACTCCAGTCCTCAAGGCACACCAACAGTGCAGGTTTTCAGGATTTCCTTAGTATTGCACAGGTGATAATTGAATCACCTGCACTGGGGATGATTCCAATTTCTAAGGAAATCCTGAAAGCCTGCACTGTTGGTGTGCCTTGAGGACTGGAGTTGGGAACCTCTGTTCTACGGGATAGGGGTACAGTGTAGCAATAAAATAAACCTTTTTTATACCATTTTATAGCAAGTATGGAAATACATTTTGACTCGCCTGTGGTAAAACACAAATGAGAATCACCTGTGATAAATTGTCGGTGAACATGTGACATGAATTAGCCAATGAATGAAGGCTTCAGTATTTTAAAAAGCCACATCTTAAGCCTTGTAGATTAGTTAAGGATGAACAAGCGGTTTAAGCGGGCACATTCTGAATAAACTCCAGGAAGTTTGTGAAATTTACTTATACACTGAAACGCGTAGTGAGAGAGACCAGTAAGGCTATGTGCCCACAGGACGTTTTTGCTGCGTTTTTGCTGCGTTTTCCACTTGCAGAAAACCATTGGTTTTATGGTAATGTATGCTAATCTGTTCCTGCGGTTGGGCTTCCCAGCAAAACCAATGTGTTTTACAAAAACGCTGTGCACACACATTAGTTTTGCAAGTGTCAAGAACTGTCAAATACCTGCGTTTTTGGTGCGGATAGCAAAGAATGGACATGTCAATTCTTTTGTGCGTTTTTGGTGCAGTCAATGGGAAAAACGCTGGAAAAACGCAGCTGCAAAAACGCACCAAAAACGCAGTAAAAACGAGCAAAAAACGCGCAAAAAACACGCAAAAAACGCAGACAAGATTCTAGCATTTCTCCTGTCAAGGACTCTAGGATCCTCAGGTTTTCCTGCGTTTATGACTGCTCCAAAAACGTCCTGTGGGCACATACCCTAATACTCATTAAAGAAGTTCTATAATTAAATTGCACAAACTTCCCGGAGTTTATTCAGAATGTACCCGCTTAAACCACTTGTTCAACCTTAACTAATCTACAAGCACCCCTGGTGAGCGGTGCAGAGCTGCTTCTGATAAAACTGTGTCATTGAGGAGAATGGGGATCTAACAGCTAAAGCTCTCAAGGACCTGTGCTGATGTCAGACCGTGTGACTGATCACGTGCCAGCCTGAGACCTGGATGCAGGGAGAGACATCAGCTGCACGAGACGCAGTAAGGCTACAACACCTGGTTATGCTGGCAGCATAACCAGGACAGGTGAGCACCAACAATCCACCGACCCCCTTTCCCCCACTGACCCCTGATACTGCACCAGGAGCGCCCCTCTCTGTTTTTTAACATCTTAAGCCTTGGTCCTTTGTCACAATACTGAAGATAATGGAGCTGTGTGAGGACATCAGAACTGTTATAATTAGAAAACACAGGACATCCAAGAGGTATAAGGCCATCTTCAAAGACATTTTGGCATCCTGGTTTCAACAGTGTGCAATGTTATTAAGAGGTTTGCCAAGCTTGGAACCATAGAGAACCTCCCTGGCTGGAAGTGGGGGAAAGAGGAAAATTGACAAGAGATGTCTTCGAAGGCTGGTGTGAATGGAGGAAAAAACACCACGTCAAACATTCAAAGACCTGATGGCCAACCTGGAACAGTCTGTGGTCATTGTTTCAACAAGTATCAGATGCCGCACACTAAACTAAGCAGAGCTTTATAGGCAAAGGTAAAGGAAAAAAATATTAAAGACATAAAAAGGAATGACTGCTCTTTGCCAGAGAATACCTTGACAAACCACAATCCTTCTGGGAAAATATTCTGTGGACAGATGCAACAAAAATAGACCTTTTTGGCAATGCAAAGCAACAGTTTGTTTACAGAGAGCACAGTGAAGATTATAAGGAAGATAACATTCTACCAACAAGCATGGTGGAGGATCCATAGTGTTGTGGGCTTGCGTTGCTGAGTCTCATACTGGAGGCCTCCACTGTATCGCAGGAATCAAGAAATCGGAGAATTATCAAGAGATTTTCGAGTGAAATGTCCTACCCAGTGTAAGAAAGGTTGGTTAGGTACTCCAGTAAGACAATGACCCAAGGCACACATCTAACAATACATAGAAATGATTAAAAAAGAAAAAATGGATAGCAGCAATGAGTCTTGACCTCAATCCCATTAAAAACCTTTGGAGTGAGCTGAACTCTGCCACTGGAAAAAATAACACTGCAAACATTCAAGTGTTTGAACTGCAAAGGTAGAAAAAATACCAGCTGAGAATTACAGGAAACTTATAGATGGCTACGAGAAACATTTGGAGGCTGTCATCGAAGGAAAAGGGTGCGCAACCAAGTATTAATTAGAGACCTTGCAAATGCTGTTGATTCTGTTTCTTCGTTGAAATTGCAACATGTACGTTGACAACCAATGTTTTATTACTGTTTTACTTAGGACCACTTATTAAAAAAGCCTGAGGATATACAATTTTGGTACATTTCCATGTATTTCTGAAGATATTGAAGAGTCTATGAAAAAATGAAGGGGCACCAATAATAGTGAGCAGCACGGTAGGATCACTGGTTTAGATCAATTTAAGAATAATGCTCTGTTTATGCAGGTTGACAGAGGCTGCTAAATGAAGGCCAAAAAGCTACTTATTCAACAGTGAACAGTTGTTTATTAATCTGTTTTGACAGGGCGATGAGAATTGTATTTGCACAGAACAGTTGTTCTATGCCCGAGGTGTATTACCGTATATACTCGCGTATAAGCCGAGTTTTTCAGCCCAAAAATTGGGCTGAAAAGTACCCCCCTCGGCTTATACGCGAGTCAGTGCGGGGGCTGCTGTATACAGTGGTATAAAGCAGCCCCCGCATCCCCAGTAATGCAGGGCCCCCCCCCTCATGCTCCGGTCACCTGTAAAGCAAATTATACTTATCATTGTCCCGCTGCCGTCTGCGCCCGCATCTGCCGACATCGCGATCCTCCATCTTCATGCGTCTTCTTCCTGTTTCTGTGCGCGTCGCAGGCAATGACGTCATTACCGGCGACGCGCACAGGAAACAGGAATAAGAAGACGCATGAAGATGGAGGATCGGGATGTCGGCAGATGCGGGCGCGGACGGCAGCGGGACAATGATAAGTATAATTTGCTTTACAGGTGACCCGAGCATGAGGGGGGGGGCCCTGCATTACTGGGGCTGCCTGTATACTACCACTGGGGCTGCTGTATATAGGGGCTGCTGTATACACCACTGGGGCTGCAATACAACTGGGGCTGCTGTATATAGGGGCTGCAATACCACTGGGGCTGCAATACCACTGGGGCTGCTGTATATAGGGGCTGCTGTATACACCACTGGGGCTGCAATACCACTGGGGCTGCTGTATATAGGGGCTGCAATACCACTGGGGCTGCAATACCACTGGGGCTGCTGTATATAGGGGCTGCAATACCACTGGGGCTGCAATACCACTGGGGCTGCTGTATATAGGGGCTGCTGTATACACCACTGGGGCTGCAATACCACTGGGGCTGCTGTATATAGGGGCTGCAATACCACTGGGGCTGCAATACCACTGGGGCTGCTGTATATAGGGGCTGCAATACCACTGGGGCTGCAATACCACTGGGGCTGCTGTATGTAGGGGCTGCTGTATACACCACTGGGGCTGCAATACCACTGGGGCTGCTGTATATAGGGGCTGCTGTATACACCACTGGGGCTGCAATACCACTGGGGCTGCTGTATATAGGGGCTGCAATACCACTGGGGCTGCAATACCACTGGGGCTGCTGTATATAGGGGCTGCAATACCACTGGGGCTGCTGTATATACCACTGGGGCCTGCTGTATATCATACTGCTGGGGCCTGTATACCACTGCTGGGGGCTGTATACCTGTGCTGGGGTCCACCCTCGGCTTATACGCGAGTCAATAGATTTTCCCAGGTTTTGGGGGCAAAAGTAGGGGGGTCGGCTTATACACGGGTCGGCTTATACACGAGTATATACGGTATGTTCTCGGCAGCACATCATCTGTTTACACAGGATGCCAATAACCAGGATTTTTAAGTTGACTTAAAATCATTGCAAACCAATTTTTGCTTGTTCGTTGGGTGATTACCAGCCTTTTTAGATTAGCCAATAGTTGGGAACAAGCACTGATATGAACGATCATTCATCAGGGCAGGAAAATGTAGCTTAATACATGCTGTACTAAGCAATAAAGAAAATAATCTGATAAAAGTGGAATCTTTTTTAAATCCCTTAGCTTCATTAATCCGGTAGACAGTGATTTTGGTATCAATGATGTCTGAACATTTTCTTCGATTAATAGAATATTAATTAGTTATTAACTGCTTTTAATGTCATTTCTTCAAAAAATGCTGTTTATGCCATTTCCTTTTACGTGTGTCATCATCAAGACAATCAAGTTTGAGACTCCAACATTATTCTGCCATCATGTCCTTGATATCTCTTCTTGATATCCTGGTGGATCTTCTCGACTTGTTCCTCATTGACATCTCCAAGGTTATCTTGAAATGTGTTTAGATGGTTATGGAGATAGTACATCTTTATGCTCATATTAACGTCCATATTTCTGAAGTTAGCAAAGCATAACTTCACCAATTCTTCCTAGTTGCCTGCTCTGTGATTACCCAAGTATTTCTTCACAACAGAAACAAAGCTCTTCCAGGTTGAAGTGTCATTCATGCATGTGGTAAAATTGGAATCATTTCTTAGTTTTCGAGTATGAGGACCATCAAAGATTCCAACTTTTGCATTTTCTATGCTCAAGCAAAGGAATGATCTACAAATGTACTTGAAGCAATTACCTGATTTGTTCAAAGCCCAAACAACTTGCTTCATTAATCATAGCCTAATATAAAGCTGTGGGAGAATGGTTTTGTTCTTGTCTAACAGCGGCTTGCTGATGATATTTGTTTTACCAACAATCATTTCTTCCGTTGTAGGCCATGAAACGTTTGTCCAATGATCGTGCTTTGCCAGAGACACATGAAGCATGGGAATTTTGTGTATCCAGATTGCTGTCCAAGCAAGAAGTTCACCATCTTGAAATCAACACAATTCAACCACTGATGTTCATGATATGGATTTTCTGTGATATGATTTCATTTTCTTATCCTTGTTTAAGGTGGGTGAATCCAGGGGGAGGACCAAGTGTAGCCAAGAGGGAAAAGTGAAGTGCAGGAAAAATTAGTTGTAGAAGAAGTAGGAGTAGAGAAGGAAAAGAGAGAACATCGGAGAGGAGTGGAAGTCGGGCGTGAAGGAGCGGTGTGGTGCCGACTCCCGCGGACAGGAGCACGACCACGCTCGCCCTGGGAGGGAAAGACTGACAGGTGTAGATGAAGAACACAGCCCATGGGGTACGTAGTAAATTCCCGTACACCCGTATCTAGCAAGTGTACAGAGGGGCTGGTTGACGACACAAGGACCCAGCCCTGAACACGGCATGGATGCTTCATGCTCAAACCACTGAACCGGAGGCCCCAAGCTTCTAACGGGAGCTGTGGCCGAACACCGGACACAATTTGGGAAGGCGGCTGAACTAGAGAGCAGTGCCCCAGGAGGGGGGTACACATAAGCACTCATGACTGTCAGCACCTGAGCTCTGTGTGCGGAGGCGCTGGGAGCCTGGAGGGCAGAGCGGTGTTACATTTGCCCCAGAAGAGAACTACCCCTTATAACGCTGAGAGAGAGACCACCAGAGACAGAGACACCCAGAAAGTAAGAGAGAGAGACAAGAACACCAACCGAGGCTCGACTATACTGACCCGGTTCTGGAGACAATGCTGAACTGGAGGTTGGCAAGGGAAGTACCCGGAAGTCAAGCTGAAAAAACTGAGTAAAAATAATAGAACTCCAAGTGTGGTGTGCGAGACTTTCTTTAGCGGTGACCACAGGCAGGGGTCACATGAGACACCGGGGTGCTGACGACCTAATGACCATTTGCCAAGGTACGACCTGACTCCTCAATCCTGCTGCCCTGGGGACTGTGCTCCACCTGCGGGGAGTGGAACCATCTGAGCTGCGATCTAGCTCCCTGCAAGCCGCGGTCCTGATTCATCAGCAGCTGCAGCTGCGTCCGCCTGCACACCGGACCGGAGGGCATATTAGCCCTCTGTTTCTGTGTGCTGATCTGGTCCGGGGCTGTCAGGGTCATCCCTGACAGCCCAGGATCGGGTCTTGCTGCGGTGTGAAGCCAGCCATACTTCTTATAATCTGTAAAAATGCAATCCTCATTCTAGATCTGAATGCATTAATGCATCCGCTTTTGGAATGAGGATTTTTGCAATATTAAAAATTGCATCCAGAACTGGATCCGGTACCGCAAGGTACATTTATGCACCTTGCGGTACCGGATCCGGTTCCCATAGGTGCCCATGTTAAAAAACGGATCCGATTTTACAACCGCTCTGAAAAATGTAGCCTGCATGATTTTTACCGCAGGCTGCAAAACTGGATCCGGTAACCGGATTGCCATTTGGGCGATCCGGTTTTTTCTATTACAGCCTATGGGCTGCGGATCCGGACACGGTTTTGAGCATTTTTAATGCTCAAAACCGGATCCAGATGTATAAAAATACCACAAATGTGACCCTAGCCTAAACGTTACACCAGTAAACTAAGCAAATACACCAGTAAAATAATTGATACACCAGTAAAATAAGTAATACACCAGTAAATTAAGTAATACACCAGTAAAGTAAGTGATACACCAGTAATCTAAGTGATACATCAGTAAACTAAGTGATACATCAGTAAACTGATACACCAGTATCTAAGTGATACATCAGTAAACTAAGTGATACATCAGTAAACTGATACACCAGTAAATTAAGTTATATATCAGTAAAGTAAGGATTACACCAGTAAACTAAACATTACACCAGTAAAGTAAGTGATACATTTGTAAACTAAGGGTACCATTACACGGCACAACGTTGAAGCTATATCGGCAGCGATTTCACAGGTGTGTGCACGTTTTTGGCCTTTTGCCAAGATCGTTTTGAAGATGTCACACGTACAGATCTCGTCTGCAACCACCGCGATCCGGCGATTCAGAAATCACCTGAACAACAGCAGAAGCGATGTTGACTGACATGATTGCCGCGTCACACAGCACAACCACATCAGCAAAGTGGGCATACTGTTTGACACAGCCTAGGAGATAGGCTGTGTCAGAGTTTGTGTTACAACGCCCCTATTACGTCGATTGGTCGCCACACGTGCATTACCATTGGTCAACCTAGTCTGCCAAGATGTCGACTACATGTATGCAATTGCCCTTTTCACCATCTCGCCACTCAAGTGATTTGTCATTTGTTGAGGGTTGTGCAACACACTGCGGTGTCGCCAAACTGGCAGAAAAGAACGCTACTTCGGTGCAGTGTTGCTGAAAATATGTATGGCTATGTGTACATGTTGTGTTGAAGTAGGTAAGCTACACACAACAATTATGTACATGTGTATGCAGATTACATAGCATGTATGAAATATGTGTGTGCAAATTTCGGCCTGGGGGGCAGGCACACAGAATTGGCCCATGAGCAGTGAGCTCAGACCAACATGACAGATAGCCAAGGGGCCCCAAAACTGCTCCTAGATCACTGGCCTGGGGGGCATCTGCCCTCCTGACCCCTGGGCCAGCCAGCCCCTGTGAATGGCAGTGATGACACTGTGTTCCGATGTTATAGAGACTCTGCACATTCCGAGCCATTATGACATCATAATGGGCAGTGACATCACTGCAGCCGCACTGCTATCTGATGAATGGCGCAGATAATGTAGAAAAGTAAAGCCCCATCTATTTTAATCTATTATAAATGAATATAAATCTGTGTGAACATTTTCAT
Organism: Allobates femoralis; assembly: GCA_033576535.1. Taxonomy (NCBI): domain Eukaryota; kingdom Metazoa; phylum Chordata; class Amphibia; order Anura; family Aromobatidae; genus Allobates; species Allobates femoralis. The sequence continues at coordinate 48,652,187 of JARQOC010000008.1, read as the reverse complement.
TGGAAAGAGATTGCAGAATACGTTTTCTCCATGTTAGTAAATGGTTCATATTTTACTTGAAATGCACGTTGGGAACGGGACAGGCACACGTGGCATACGGTCTTTTCACTGACAGTATCAATATACAGGTATAATGCACTAATTAAAAATCCCAGCTGGCATTAACTCCAAATACCATTACCCAACTGCCACTGGCACCAGGGCAGTGGGAAGAGCCGGGTAAGCTCCAGGACTGGTGCATCTTATGGAGGCGCCAGTTCTGGGGCGGCTGCGGCCTGCTAGTTTTAGGCTTGGGAGGGACAATAATCATGGCTCTTCCTACCCTGAGAATTCCAGACCACAACTGTCGGCTTTACTTGGCTTGTTTTCCAAAATGGGGAGAAACCTACACATTTTTTTTCAAATTATTTGTTTATTTTAAAAAAAGGGGCCCCTATATTACAGGGACCAATGAAAGGGCTGGAAATAGCTCTATGATATATATATAAATCACTGTAGTTTGTCCAATAAATTTGGCATATCATACCCCAGAGATATCTTCTCCCAGAAAAGCCCTATAGTCAGGGGCGTAATTACAATGGATGACTATTAAATATTTGCTATAATTGGGGGCCCCGTTCGAGCTTTTGCATCGGGGCCCATAAGCTTCAGGTTACGCCACTGCCTATTTGTGTGAATATTGGCTATCTCCGCCAAATATTTCACTTACCTTGATTTTCGGGTCGGCGCAGCCAGACCTCAATGTCAGCTATCAGCCACCGCAACTCTTGTAAATTCACGGTTTAGGGTCCTGGGATGTTGGAATTTTGGAGAAATTGGCACCGGTTTTATTTTGCCCTGATCAAAGATCAATAAAGGTGAATTTCCTGATCAAATATCAAGAACAAAAAAGCAATTAAATTAAATACTAGATGTGTATTACAAGCTCTTCCACAGCCAAAGTGAAGTGTCAACATAAGCCTTAACCTCAGGAATGGCCAGGGGAATGGCAGTGATGACACTGTGTTCCGATGTTATATAGACTCTGCACATTCCGAGCCATTATGACATCATAATGGGCAGTGACATCACTGCAGCCATGCTGCTATCTGATGAATGGCGCAGATAATGTAGAAAAGTAAAGCCCCATCTATTTTAATCTATTATAAATGTACTAGCTGGGTGCCCGATGCACATGCATCGGGATTCTAGAAGAGCGAGTCTCTGACTCGCAATGGCCGCTTCGCGGCCAATGCTTCGCGCTGCTAAGGCGACTCGCCATGCCCGCTGCGCGGGCATAGCGAGTCACCTTAGAACTGCGCGGCCAATGCTTCGGTCGTATCCACATGACCACGCTGACTCGCAGCGCGAGCGGACTCAGAAGGGGCAAAAAACCCATTCGCAATTATATAATAGATATAAATCTGTGTGAACATTTTCATTGGAAAGAGATTGCAGAATAAATTTTCTCCATGTTTGTAAATGGTACATATTTTACTTGAAATGCACGTTTGGAACGGGACAGGCACACGTGGCATACAGTCTTTTCACTGAAAATGATGCACATGCATCGGGATTCTAGAAGAGCGAGTCTCTGACTCGCAATGGCCGCTTCGCGGCCAATGCTTCGCGCTGCTAAGGCGACTCGCCATGCCCGCTGCGCGGGCATAGCGAGTCGCCTTAGAACTGCTCGCAATGGCCGCTGCGCGGCCAATGTTTCGGTCGTATCCACATGACCACGCTGACTCGCAGCGCGAGCGGACTCAGAAGGGGCAAAAAACCCATTCGCAATTATATAATAGATATAAATCTGTGTGAACATTTTCATTGGAAAGAGATTGCAGAATAAATTTTCTCCATGTTTGTAAATGGTACATATTTTACTTGAAATGCACGTTTGGAACGGGACAGGCACACGTGGCATACAGTCTTTTCACTGACAGTATCAATATACAGGTATAATGCACTAAATAAAGATCCAACCTGGCATTAACTCCAAATACCATTACCCAACTGCCACTGACAACAGGGCAGTGGGAAGAGCCGGGTAAGTAAGTCAGTCGATAGGATAGGGGGTACTCGGATCCCGGGACAGGGGGTCACTTCAGTGGGGGGGATAATCACGGTTGGTCGGTTCCCGGTTCCTTGCCCTGGACCCTCAATGGCCGGGTGGAGGTGATGATGATGGGGGAACAGAAACGTGACGCCACCTGTGGTACCGCTGTCGCCGGCCGCTAAGGTGAAGCAAATGCAGCTTTGGTAGTACAGCTCCCAACAGGTGGAACTTTACCTCAGGGCAGTGGGGTGGATGAGGGGAGTAGTAGTAGCAGTTCTGCTGTGAACGCTGCAGGCAGCGGCGGTGAAGCAGGCGCACACACAATAGTCTCTGTTTCAATATATTTTTACTGATGTCCGGTAACAGGCACGATCCAGGAGGATAACCAGGTTTTGGTGCAGCTTGGGACATTCACCTTGGAGAGTTGTGAGGCCTCCTCTATTAGTGTGTGCGGTGATTAGGGTAAGTTCTGCCTGGAGCTAAACCTGCCGCTCTTTCTCCCTCTCAGGGTGCTACTCCACAACCGACAATGTGGACCTTGCTGTGGGGATCCCTATTCTCCTCTTGGGCCCCTGGTCCTATGCTTGGTCAGGTTTGGTGTCTTGCGTGCGTTAACGTCATGGGGACTAGATCCTCCTGGTTGGTCCGGGCTTTCTCTGCTACACTTTAGATGAATAGCAACTTCGGACTCCGGTGTCCAGGTGAGCTAAAGGGATACCAGGTATGTTCCCTTCTTCTTTCTTCCTACTTCTTCCACTGGCCTCCGTCCCTCTTACTAGGGCATTGCACAGCTGGGTCAAGCTTCCTGGTTCTGGGCCTGGCTTGGTCCAAGCAACCAGCTCCTTCACTAACTGTTCTCTTCTCTGCCGACTGCAGACTCTCTACTGGCTGACTGCCTGACTCCCCCCCTCAGGCCTGGATCTTTATAGGGGATCTGGCTTAAGGACAGCCAGTTGGGCTCCCCCTCCAGGTCTGGGGTGGAAGGTGTTGGGTGCTGTATGTGCCAAGGTGTACATCCCTCCCTGCACCGGTGGGTTCTGTGGCAATCCCCCGCAGGGGTGCCACATTCCCACCTAGTTAACTTAATTCCTCCGAGACCGAAACATTTTTCAACAAACATAACATAATATAACTATGTACATTTGAAAGTTGAGCAGAGTCTCAAAATAAAATTTACAATAACCAGGGAAAAATGGGAAAAACAGGTAACCAGTCCATACAGTGCTAGTCCATCCGCTGCAGGCTGCTTAACCCTGCTGTTCTGTTCCCATGTTTATTAAATCTTGATTTTAGATACTCTAACGCAATTATTTTTATACCTTTTGCTTACTAGACTGTATGGGAACATGTTTGGAAATAAAAAAAAAAGAAAAATGAAATTGAAATCTTTTTTTTTTTATTCAGAAAAAACTTAGTAATAAGCAAAACAAAAAATAGCAAACTACACAAATGTGGTAAAAAAAACAAAAAAAAAACAAGCAAATCAAACATTTTGTGAAAAAAAATTAAAGATAATAAACACTTCAATTTGAACATATTCACATGGTAACATTACTTTAGGTATTCTTGCATGAAGAACAATAAACATGGGCTTTGCATAAGAATTGTTGGCTTCCAGAACATGTAATACTTGTTTTATTGTTACAAGAATAAGGGCAATAGCTGCACCTTTTTCTTTTTATTCTTGAAGCACCGCTGGTAGAGCCCATGGGGGTAGAAGTGGTTGTGGAGGCCATGGTTTCACTTTCCTGAGCATGTTGCTGGATGCTCTGTACAAGGCCTGCTGCTCCTTCCATTCTGGGTGTTACCTTTCTTTCCTCAATATACAGTGCCTACAAGTAGTATTCAACCCCCTGCAGATTTAGGTGGTTTGATAAGATGCAAATAAGTTAGAGCCTTCAAACTGCAAACGAGAGTAGGATTTATTAACAGAAGCATAAATCTTACAAACCAAAAAGTTATGTTGCTCAGTTGAATTTTAATAAATTTTAAACAAAGTGTGGGTCAATTATTATTCAACCCCTAGGTTTAATATTTTGTGGAATAATCCTTGTTTGCAATTAAAGCTAATAATCGTCTTTTATCAGACCTGATCAGGCCGGCACAGGTCTCTGGAGTTATCTTGGCCCACTCCTCCATGCAGATCTTCTCCAAGTTATCTAGGTTCTTTGGGTGTCTCATGTGGACTTTAATATTGAGCTCCTTCCACAAGTTTTCAATTGGGTTAAGGTCAGGAGACTGACTAGGCCACTCCATCACCTTGATTTTTTCCCTCTTGAACCAGGCCTTGGTTTTCTTGGCTGTGTGCTTTGGGTCGTTGTCTTGTTGGAAGATTAAATTACGACCCATCTTAAGATACTTGATGGAGGAGTGGAGGTTCTTGGCCAAAATCTCCAGGTAGGCTGTGCTATCCAACTTCCCATGAATGCGGACCAGATGGCCAGGCCCCTTGGCTGAGAAACATCCCCACAGCATGATGCTGCCACCACCATGCTTGACTGTAGGGATGGTATTCTTGGGGTCGTATGCAGTGCCATCCAGTCTCCAAACGTCACGTGTGTGGTTGGCACCAAAGATCTCGATCTTGGTCTCATAAGACCATAGAACCTTGAACCAGTCTGTCTCAGAGGCCTCCAAGTGATCATGAGCAAACTGTAGACGAGCCTTGACATGACGCTTTGAAAGTAAAGGTACCTTACGGGCTCGTCTGGAACGGAGACCATTGCGGTGGAGTACGTTACTTATGGTATTGACTGAAACCAATGTCCCCACTGCCATGAGATCTTCATGGAGCTCCTTCCTTGTTGTCCCTGGGTTAGCCTTGACTCTTCGGACAAGCCTGGCCTCGGCACGGGAGGAAACTTTCAAAGGCTGTCCAGGCCGTGGAAGGCTAACAGTAGTTCCATAAGCCTTCCACTTCCGGATGATGCTCCCAACAGTGGAGACAGGTAGGCCCAACTCCTAGGAAAGGGTTTTGTACCCCTTGCCAGCCTTGTGACCCTCCACGATCTTGTCTCTGATGGCCTTGGAATGCTCCTTTGTCTTTCCCATGTTGACCATGTATGAGTGCTGTTCACAAGTTTGGGGAGGGTCTTAAATAGTCAGAAAAGCCTGGCAAAAGAGAAAATTAATCCACAAGCTCATTGTTCTTTGTGCCTGAACTACTTCTTAATGCTTTAGGGGGACCAAACAGAATGCTGGTGGTTTGAGGGGTTGAATAATAAATGACCCTCTGAATTAACTTTTAACGCTTTAAAAAAAAAAAAATTAAAAATCTTTTTGGCTGTAGTGCATTTCCCACTTCCAGGCTGATCTACAGTCCAAATGTCACAATGCCAAGTTAATTCCGCATGTGTCAACCAGCTAAATCTGCAGGGGGTTGAATACTACTTGTAGGCACTGTATGGCCTAACCAGTGCTTTTCCAAGTTCTTCTATAAAGAGTCTTCGTTTATGGAGTTTGTATGTATTCCAATTCGGGTTGATTTCCTTCCACAACACAAAAGCATTGTATGCCGACAAATCCAGAATGTTGTAAAACAGAATCAAAGGCCACCAATTTGTTTTTCTTTTGCAGGTATACAGTTGTGGCCAAAAGTATTGACACCCCTGCAATTCTGTCAGATAATACTCAGTTTCTTCCTGAAAATGATTGCAATCACAAATTCTTTGGTATTATTATCTTCATTTAATTTGTCTTCAATGGAAAAACACAAAAAGAATTGTCCTAAAGCCAAATTGGATATAATTCTACACCAAACATAAAAAACGGGGTGGACAAAAGTATTGGCACTGTTAGAAAAATCATGTGATGCTTCTCTAATTTGTGTAATTAACAGCACCTGTAACTTACCTGTGGCACCTAACAGGTGTTGGCAATAACTAAATCACATTTGCAGCCAGTTGACATGGATTAAAGTGGACTCAACCTTTGTCCTGTGTCCTTGTGTGTACCACATTGAGTATGGAGAAAAGAAAGAAGACCAAAGAACTGTCTGACAAAAAAACAAATAGATTTGCGCCAAACTGCTTAAATCAAGTGTGGGATCGGTCAATAATCCCTTATGCTCACCTTCTCCTGTTGTGCCTAACCGCACAACTGGATTGTGGGTTTAGATTTCTCCCAGCTGGGCTCTCCTCATGGACTCCGAGCGGCAAGGTGGAAAGATGCACGTAATCCCCGTGGATCTCGGTGCACGTGACAGCTCAGGGGGAGTGGTGGTGTGACGTCTGCCAGGTCCTACGATCCAAAGCTGCTGTGTATCACGCTTCCCGGCGGGGAAGAAAATTTGCAGCTCCAGAAACACAAGTGATATTGTAAGCGCTAAGGTAACAGTAACAGTACTCGGCTCAATCAAATATTACCTCTCTGCTTTAATGATTCAGTAAAAGGATCCCTTTAGCCACAACGCGTTTCAGCGCCAATTGCGCCTTTCTCAAGTGATTACTGTTACCTTAGCGCTTACAATATCACTTGTGTTTCTGGAGCTGCAAAGAACTGTCTGAGGACTTGAGAAACCAAATTGTGAGGAAGCATGAGCAATCTCAAGGCTACAAGTCTATCTCCAAAGACCTGAATGTTCCTGTGTCTACCGTGCGCAGTGTCATCAAGAAGTTTAAAGCCCATGGCACTGTGGCTAACCTCCCTAGATGTGGACGGAAAAGAAAAATTGACGAGAGATTTCAATGCAAGATTGTGCAGATGGTAAAAAACCTCGACTAACATCTAAAGAAGTTCAAGCTGCCCTGCAGTTAGAGGGTACTACAGTGTCAACCCGTACTATCCGTTGGCATCTGAATGAAAAGGGACTGTATGGTAGGATACCCAGGAAGACCCCACTTCTTACGCCGAGACATAAAAAAGCCAGGCTGGAGTTTGTCAAAACTTACCTGAGAAAGCCTACAATGTTTTCGAAGAATGTTCTCTGGTCAGATGAGACAAAAGTAGAGCTTTTTGGGCAAAGGCATCAACATAGAGTTTACAGGAGAAAAAAAAGAAGCATTCAAAGAAAAGAACACGGTCCCTACAGTCAAACATGGAGGAGGTTCCCTGATGTTTTGGGGTTGCTTTGCTGCCTCTGGCACTGGACTGCTTGACCGTGTGCATGGCAAGGAAATTGACAGCATATGACTTAAATATAAGTGCATGAATACTTACGACAATATGATAATTCAGTTTTTCATTGTTAAGAAACTTGCAAAAATGTGTACATTTCCGTAAATTTTCAGTCAAGATGGGATGCAAAGTGTACATTAATGGGAAAAATTTAAAGGGGTCTGAACACTTTCTGTACCTAATGTGTGTGTGTATATATATATATATATATATATATATATATATACAGGGTGGACCATTTTTATGGATACACCTAAATAAAATGGTAACATGGGGATGGTTAGTGATATCAACTTCCTCTTTGTGGCACATATTGGAGGGGAAAATATTTCCAGATGGGTGGTGGCCATGGCAGCCATTTTGGATCCAACTTTATTTTTTTTCAATGGGAAGAGGGTCATGTGACACATCAAACTTATTGAGAATTTCATAAGAAAATTAATGGTGTGCTTGCTTTTCACTTTATTCTTTCATTAGTTATTTACAAGTTTATGACCACTTATAAAATGTGTTCAAAGTGCTGCCCATTGTGTTGGATTGTCAATGCAACCCTCTTGTCACATTCTTGACACACTGATAGCAACACCGCAGAAGAAATGCTAGCACAGGCTTCCAGTATCTGTTGTTTCAGATGCTGCACATCTCGTATCTTCACAGCATAGACCAGTGGCGCAGCAGCTGTCTGTGGCGCCCGGGGTGGTCGAAATATTTGCCGCCCCTTTGGTTGTTGATAATCCAGAAGCATACATAGTATACACCAGGGGTCTCAAACTCGGCTGGGTTGGTGGGCCGCACATAGAAAATTTTTTTTATCGGGGGCCGCATTGCTTGTAGGACTAAGGGTACCGTCACACTAGGTGACATCGCCGGCGACACACGGGAGTGCGCACATTTTTGGCACCCCGTCAGCGTCGTGTGTTTAGACGCGGCGATACCTTCGGTGATGCTTTGGCGATGTTTCAGGCAATGTCGCTGTTGGGGTGTCTAGAAACCCCAGCAGGGATCCTGTAACATGGGAGCCTATGGCTCCCATCGCCTGTAACATCGCTATTCGCGATGTTACACAGGGCGATGCTTACACATCGCCTGAGAGTGGTTGCCTGGTTTCACAGCAGTGCTGTGAAACCAGGCGACCACTCTGAGCCGATTTTTCGGTGCAAAATCACCACTTTACACGGGGCGATGTCACCTGGTGTGACGGTACCCTGACATTTTTAGTAATACCAGATTTTTTGGTCAATGTAGTAACGTCCAAATCCTGATCCCCTTCTTGTAGTAATGTCCGCATCTTGGTCCCTTTCTTGTTGTAATGTCCCCATACTTTTCCCCATCCTGGTCGCCCTCTTGTACTAATATCCCCAACCTGATCCCCTTCTGTAGTAATGTCCCCCGTGCTGGTCCCTTTTTGTAATGATGACCCCCTTACTGGTCCCCTTTTGTAGTTATGTCACCTTCCAGTCCCCCATACTGGTCCCCTTTTGTAGTGATGTCCCCATCCTGGCCCCCATAGTGTAGTAATGTCCCCCATGCTGGACCTCTTTTTTAGTGATATCCCCAACCTGGTCTGCCTTCTTTTTACACACTCACATATATTCACTCACAATCACACCCACTCACACATTAACTCACACACACATTAACTCACTCACACTCACTCATGTGGAACAAAAGGGGGGAAGCACAACCCATGAGCGGTACCTGGTGGTCTAGTGGGGGCGTCAATAACAGATATGGGGGGTTCGCATCTCACCTTTGGAGGTTCTGCAACCCTGCACAACCTCGGCGTATCGCAGTGGATGGCTCCGGACTCCAGCGGTCGGGGTTTCCTCCACGAGCAGCTCCTCCTTCCAGTCAGTTGACTCGAGCAATCCGATCACCTGCCCCTGTGACGTTCTCGGTTACGTCACCGCAGGCCCTTTGGATTCTGTTAGCGGAGACTTTGGTTCACAGCTGCTCCTGCTGCAAACCTAGGATGGGGATATGATATTTGTACAGAAGTGTGTGATTATAACAGAAGCGCTAGAGCACAGGAGGCACACGTTTAATTATCTTTAATATACCACAACGTGTTTCCACGGCGGCCCGCCGTCTTCATCAGGTAGATCCACCTGATGAAGAATGCGGACCACCAAGGACTTTTGTTATAATCACACACTTCTGTACAAAATCGCGCACTCTGACACCCTCACGCATTCACACTCACAGACACCCACAGGCTCTCTGACACCCACAGGCACTCTGACACCCACAGGCACTCAAGAGGCACTCTCAAGACAGGCACTCACACACACAGGCACTCACACACACAGGCACTCACACACACAGGCACTCACGAACACAGGCACTCACGAACACAGGCAGTCACGAACACAGGCAGTCACGAACACAGACACTCATGCTCACAGACACTCACAGGCGCTCACAGGCACTCACGCTCACAGGCACTCACACTCACAGGCACAGGTACTCACACACACAGGCACTCACGCTCACGGGTACTCACGCTCACGGGCACTCACGCTCACCGGCACTCACGCTCACGGGCACTCACGCTCACGGGCACTCACAGGCGCTCACAGGCACTCACACTCACAGGCACAGACACTCACAGGCACTCACACTCACAGGCACTCACACTCACTCACACTCACAGGCACTCACACACACAGGCACTCACACACACAGGCACTCACACACACAGGCACTCACACTCACAGGCATAGGCGCTCACAGGCACTCACGCTCACAGGCACTCGCGCTCACAGGCACTCACGGGCACTCACGCTCACGGGCACTCACGCTCACTGGCACTCACGCTCACTGGCACTCACGCTCACGGGCACTCACAGGCGCTCACAGGCACTCACAGGCACAGACACTCACAGGCACTCACACTCACAGGCACTCACACTCACAGGCACTCACACTCACAGGCACTCACACTCACTCACACTCACAGGCACTCACACACACAGGCACTCACACACACAGGCACTCACACACACAGGCACTCACACTCACAGGCATAGGCGCTCACAGGCACTCACGTTCACAGGCACTCACGCTCACAGGCACTCACAGGCACTCACGCTCACGGGCACTCACGCTCACAGGCACTCACGCTCACAGACACTCACAGGCGCTCACAGGCACTCACACTCACAGGCACAGACACTCACAGGCACTCACACTCACAGGCACTCACACACACAGGCACTCACACACACAGGCACTCACACTCACAGGCATAGGCGCTCACAGGCACTCAGCCCTCACAGGCACTCACGCTCACAGGCACTCACAGGCACTCACACTCACAGGCACAGGTACTCACACACACAGGCACTCACGCTCACAGGGCACTCACCTACTCACGGCACTCACGCTCACCGGCACTCACGCTCATGGCACTCACAGGTGCTCACAGGCACTCACACTCACAGGCACAGACACTCACAGGCACTCACACTCACAGGCACCACTACATCACCTCACTCACACTCACAGGCACTCACACACACAGGCACTCACACACACAGGCACTCACACACACAAGCACTCACACTCACAGGCATAGGCGCTCACAGGCACTCACGCTCACAGGCACTCACGCTCACAGGCACTCACACTCACAGGCACTCACAGGCACTCACGCTCACGGGCACTCACGCTCACAGACACTCACAGGCGCTCACAGACACTCACAGGCACAGACACCACAGGCACTCACACTCACAGGCACTCACACACACAGGCACTCACACACACAGGCACTCACAGGCATAAGGCTCGCTCACAGGCACTCACGCTCACAGGCACTCACGCTCACAGGCACTCACGCTCACAAGGCACTCACAGGCACTCACGCTCACAGGCACTCACAGGCACTCACACTCACAGGCACTCACACTCACAGGCACTCACACTCACAGGCACTCACAGGCACAGGCACTCACAGGCACTCACACTCACAGGCACTCACAGGCACAGGCACTCACACATCACAGGCACTCACACTTACAGGCACTCACACTCACAGGCACTCACAGGCACAGGCACTCACACTCACAGGCACTCACAACGCACAGGCACTCACACCCACAGGCATAGGCACTCACACTTACAGGCACTCACACTCACAGGCACAGGCACTCACACTCACAGGCACTCACACTTACAGGCACTCACACTCACAGGCACTCACACTCACAGGCACTCACAGGCACTCACACTCACAGGCACTCACACGCACAGGCACTCACACTCGCAGGCATAGGCACTCACACTTACAGGCACTCACACTCACAGGCACTCACAGGCACAGGCACTCACACTCACAGGCACTCACACGCACAGGCACTCACACCCACAGGCATAGGCACTCACACTTACAGGCACTCACACTCACAGGCACAGGCACTCACACTCACAGGCACTCACACTTACAGGCACTCACACTCACAGGCACTCACACTCACAGGCACTCACACACACAGGCACTCACACACACAGGCACTCACACTCACAGGCATAGGCGCTCACAGGCACTCACGCTCACAGGCACTCATGCTCACAGGCACTCACAGGCACTCACACTCACAGGCACAGGTACTCACACACACAGGCACTCACGCTCACGGGCACTCATGCTCACCGGCACTCACGCTCATGGGCACTCACAGGCGCTCACAGGCACTCACACTCACAGGCACAGACACTCACAGGCACTCACACTCACAGGCACTCACAGGCACTCACACTCACTCACACTCACAGGCACTCACACACACAGGCACTCACACACACAAGCACTCACACTCACAGGCATAGGCGCTCACAGGCACTCACGCTCACAGGCACTCACGCTCACAGGCACTCACGCTCACAGGCACTCACAGGCACTCATGCTCACGGGCACTCACGCTCACAGACACTCACAGGCGCTCACAGACACTCACAGGCACAGACACTCACAGGCACTCACACTCACAGGCACTCACACACACAGGCACTCTCACACACAGGCACTCACAGGCATAGGCGCTCACAGGCACTCACGCTCACAGGCACTCACGCTCACAGGCACTCACGCTCACAGGCACTCACAGGCACTCACGCTCACAGGCACTCACAGGCACTCACACTCACAGGCACTCACACTCACAGGCACTCACACTCACAGGCACTCACAGGCACAGGCACTCACAGGCACTCACAGGCACAGGCACTCACACTCACAGGCACTCACACTTACAGGCACTCACACTCACAGGCACTCACAGGCACAGGCACTCACACTCACAGGCACTCACACGCACAGGCACTCACACGCACAGGCACTCACACCCACAGGCATAGGCACTCACACTTACAGGCACTCACACTCACAGGCACAGGCACTCACACTCACAGGCACTCACAGGCACTCACAGGCACTCACACTCACAGGCACTCACACGCACAGGCACTCACACTCGCAGGCATAGGCACTCACACTTACAGGCACTCACGCTCACAGGCACTCACGCTCACAGGCACTCATGCTCACAGGCACTCACAGGCACTCACGCTCACAGGCACTCACACTCACAGGCACTCACACTCACAGGCACAGGCACTCACACTCACAGGCACTCACACTCACAGGCACTCACAGGCACAGGCACTCACACTCACAGGCACTCACACTTACAGGCACTCACACTCACAGGCACTCACAGGCACAGGCACTCACACTCACAGGCACTCACACGCACAGGCACTCACACTCACAGGCATAGGCACTCACACTTACAGGCACTCACACTCACAGGCACTCATAGGCACAGGCACTCACACTCACAGGCACTCACACGCACAGGCACTCACACGCACACTCACAGGCACTCACACTAGCACACACTTTTATTACTAACCATGCTGGTCCAGTGCATGGGGACCCTGGGGCTTCCCTGTGCGGCCCCCAGCCCTTTGGACCAAGAACCATGCTGCGGGCGGTCCAGTGCATGGTGCCGCCGCTTTCCCCGCTATAACATTACTTGCGGCCGCTTCACTGTCTCTGCCGCTCGCTCTGCAAGTTCAATGCGAGTCACCGTCAGCCAATGAGAGGCCCGCAGGTGACGTCAGCGGCCTCTCATTGGCTGAGGGGCTTGTATTGAGCTTACAGAGCGGCAGAGCGAGCGGCAGAGCGAGCGGCAGAGACAGTGAAGCGGCCGCAAGTAATGTTATAGCGGGGAAAGCGGCGGCACCATGCACTGGACCCCCGCCAGCATGGTTCTTGGTCCAAAGTGCTGGGGGCCGCACAGGGAAGCTCCAGGGGCCGCATGCGGCCTGCGGGCCACGAGTTTGAGACCCCTGGTATACACTGTCTGCCCCGATATACAAGAATATAACTACTATACTAAAACACAAAGAGAAGGAGTGCAATTGCCACCTCTGCACAACCCCAGTGTATGGCAACAAGCAAGAGTCAAGGAGGGCCCGGGGCCAGAGCAATTTTCACCGCTGTACTGTGGAGTTCATAGTGTAATATAAATGCAAAAAAACTTTATTCTTAATATTATGTCAATACCGGGATCTGAGGATCTTCTATTTCGAGGTCAGGGGCTCTCTGATGCCATGTTGCCGTCTGCCTCGCTGTTGTCCTCTTTTGACACTGCAGTGCGGTGGACAAGAGAGCATTAACTGGTTAATAACAAGAAGTATGGAGTGTGTACTAACTGAGCCATAAATCCTCCCCATACCAGTAGGATTACTATATGGATTTTAGTATTAGGGTACAGACACACTGGGGTGAAACTCTGATGAGTTTAATGTGTGATTTTCTCACATTGCAATCAATCTCTGAGAGCAGATTGGTGAGTGTCGGACGCTTTTTTCTCATCCAGATTCAGGATGAGAAAAAAGTTGCAACATTCTGCGACAGTATGTGATTCCCGCGCGAGACTCACCAATGCAAGTCTATGGGTCCGACAAAATCACAGACCGCACACTGATCATCTGAGAGGCATCTGTTTTTTTCACGGATACATTATCATTCTGTAGCTGAGACAACTGTAAAATGTTCCTGTAAATGATTCTACACTAATAGCTGCTGAGAAAAAACAGATTGATTGCACATGGATGTGATCTGAGAATCTGAGAAAAATGTCGGACACTCGCACAGCAGTTGCCAAACGGACCAAAAAACAGATGACACTCATCCGACTCTCCTGGATGAGAAACAGACCGATTTTAAGGCGGCGGGAGACAGTGTACCACCAAGTCCCCAGCTCCGTGCTGTGCACAAACAGTGTACGGTACACTGTCTGTGTACAGCACGAAGATGAAGACATGGTGGTACACTGTGCACGCACGGAGCTGGGGACATGAGGGCACAATGTGTCTGTGCACAGCACGGAGCTCAGGACATGGTGGTACACTGTCTGTGCACAGCACAGAGCTGGGACATGGTGGTAACACTGTGCACAGCACGGAGTTGAGGACATCCCATAAGAGGCACAACAACACAGACAGGTGGCGGGAGAACATTGAGCCCGCCCAGGACAACTACAACTCCCAGCACCCAACACAATGCCCAGAAACCATACAGTACCGCCCGAACAGGCAGGAGAACTACAATTCCCAGCATGCCACACCTTGCCAACACAGGAAGGTGGAGGCTGCCGCATGGAGGCAGAGACACCTGGTACAGCCGCCATTACCACCACACACAGCCCCACTCCTCCTGCACCCCCATCCTCCTCTCCTCTGTCCCTCCTGCTGCCCCCCTGTCTTCTTCTCCTCTGTCCCCCTGTTCCTGTCCTTCTGCCCCCTGTCCTCTTCTCCTGTCCTTCTGCCCCCCTGTCCTCTTCTCCTGTCCCCCTGTTCCTGTCCTTCTGCCCCCCTGTCCTCTTCTCCTGTCCCCCTGTTCCTGTCCTTCTGCCCCCCTATCCTCTTCTCCTGTCCCCCTGTTCCTGTCCTTCTGCCCCCGTCCTCTTCTCCTGTCCCCCTGTTCCTGTACTTCTGCCCCCTGTCTTCTTCTCCTCTGTATGCTGTATATAGCATATGGCCCATATCCCATATGCTATATACAGCATTTATCGCCATGGAGCCACTTAGTGTACCTGTTAGGGACAGGGAGTCAGGACTCTCACTGGTTAAATTCAATGAATATCAGCCTCCCTCCAGGATCCAGAACGGCCAGAAGTGAAGTGCGGGCCGCACTGATCAGCTGTGCGGGAAGTGACGTCACCGCACAGGTCCTATCATGAAGTGATCACCACGGTCGCTCTGACAGGTCCTGCAGCGGCACGGCTGCACCTCCGCTTCTCCCATGGAGGGAGAGGAATTGCTGCTGCCACGCGCCTCCCCCACACAAGTGCCGCCTGGGGCGGCCCGCCTCCCCCGCCCCCCCACGCTACGCCAGTGGCATAGACAATTGCCTTAAGATGACCCCAAAGGTAAAAGTCTAAGGGGGTCAGATCGGGAGACCTTGGTGGCCATTCAACTGGCCCATGACAACCAATCCACTTTCCAGGAAACTGTTAATGTAGGAATGCTCAAACCTGATACCCATAATGTGGTGGTGCACCATCTTGTTGGAAAAACTCAGGGAACGTGCCATCTTCAGTGCATAAAGAGGGCAACACATCATCATGTAGCAATTTCAGATATCCAGTGGCAAAAAGGTTTCCACTGATGAAGAATGGCCCTACTATCTTTGTGCCCCATATACCACACCATACCATCAATTTTTGTGTTCTAACACTCTTGGAGGGATCTACCCACTGCAGGTTAGTGTCACATCAATAGCGCTGGTTTTGTTTGTTAACTTCACCATTCACAAAAACGTTTGCCTCATCACTCATCTGAAGGCAATTGTCTATGCTGTGAAGATGCGAGATGTGCAGCATCTGAAACAACGGATACTGGAAGAATGTGCTAGCATTACTTCTGCGGTGTGGCTATCAGTGTGTCAAGAGTGGGAGAAGAGGGTTGCATTGACAATCCAACACAATGGGCAGCACTTTAAACACATTTTTATAAGTGGTCATAAACTTGTCAATAACTCATAAAAGTATAAAGTTACATTAAAACCAAGCATACCATTGTTTTTCTTATGAAAGTCTCAATAGGTTTGATGTGTCACATGACCCTCTTCCCATTGAAAAAAATAAAGTTGGATCCAAAATGGCTGACTTCAAAATGGTCACCATGGTCAACATCCTTCTAATGTATGCGTCAATTTTTGGGTGGCGGGCTGCTATTCTGTAGCCTGGGGGCCCAATAACTATGGACCTCACAATACTGAGAATACCAGTCCACAGCTGCCTGGTTTTACCTTGGCTGGCAATCAAAAATACAGTGGAGCCCATTATTTTTTTTTAAATTACTTAAATAAATAACTAAAAAAAAAAGAATGCATAGGCGTTGCCCTATTTTGATTGCCAGCCAAGGTAAAACCAGGCAGCTGGGGGTGGCAGCCCATAGCTGGCTGTCTTATCTGCACTGAGAATAAAAAAATATGTGGGACTTCTAATCAAATTTTTAAAATTTATTTTTACACCCCACTGACTGCAGGTTCATTGCCAATAGCAACCAACCACAGATGTCTGCTCAATGAGTGGGGGCGCAACAGCCAATCACAGACGCTGTCATAGAGAGTTGAAGGCAGAATTCAGTAAATAAACCGGAGGTTAATGAGCAGCCCAGAAGTCCGGAAATGGTGTTACAAGCATGTGGTCCTCGGTTAGTATAATGCTGCTGATTTAATCACTGGTTTGCTTTCTTTTACAGTTCCCGGCCACCCTAGCCACCATTATATAACTGTAAAGTCTGGGTTTGATTTCAGACTCAAGTTCAGGTTCAAGCCAGGTCCTGAACCTGGACTTTAAAGAAAACGTCCAGCCAGATCCACCAAACCTAAACATCTGCAGGTTTGCTCGTCTCTTGTGGTGATCTTTCCAGTAGATGCAGTATGAGGGAACTCTTTGTCATTTGCTTTCCTACAGTCAAAGCATGACACTTAACCAGCCAAAACTATAGGCACCATGCAGTCTTCAGGGGTATACTGCTCACACAGCATAAGTCCACACACCCAGCTAGGACTGCAGATTTTGTATAGTATGCCAGGGCATAAATAGTCAACACCTCACCTACGACTACCACCCCGCACCATGCTGCACTTTAAAATCCTCTGCCTAACACTTTGGGTGCCACTGATTCTTATGTAAGGGAGTAGAAACAATAGAAGGTATAATTAACTAATATCTTGCATGGTTTGTGTAAGAACATAACCACCTGCTGGTCGCAGAGGATAAGTAGGAACTCAGTAACAATGTTAGTTTTTCCTCGAGGGAAGAGATTTCTAATAGCACCGGGTAAGTTGGTAATTATGGAGCAGCTATTTAGTATATAAGCCTGGGCATCAGAGAAGGTGAGGAGTTGGAGCCAAGACTTGGAATGAAGAAGACAAATGAGAAGCAGATCGGGCCTACAAACATCATTACTGGAGAAGTACCTGTAGTTGTTCAGATAGCCAGTAGGAACCCAAAGACCAAATACTTAACATTGACTCCAGAAGGAACCTGACAACCGAACACTGAAGATAGAAGACTAAACAACATCTGTAGAAGACAATCCATTTGAAATGGGCTATTGCTGCCTGTCTAGACTTACAGTACTCAGTGAGGAGGGGAAGTCACCCAGCAGCATTGGACTTGCGGTTTAGCAGATTACACCATAGTCCCATTAGAGCTATTGCATTAGTGATTTAAAACAGTTAAATAAGTGTCATTGTGGCTAAAGCCAGAGCAGAGTGACATTGACATTTTCCTGAAAGAGAGACTGTGACCAAGTTTGCCTTACTACTATCCGTTAAATAGTGCAATAAGAAACCGTGTATACAAATACTGCAATAAGAACTTGTGAGCAAGTGTTGAATATTAAACTGTCTTTTTGTAATTACTTGCACTGTTCTCTTATTGTACTTAAATATCACTGTTGAGTTCCCTTTACTGCATCGTTGCATCCTCTTACCTGTTTTCCATTTGGCGTAGTCGGCAGGATGCAACATTCCCGCATAGAAATGTCAGATCAGTCAGTGACCGAGTCCACCAGGGGCAGCATTTTCCTGGGTCAATGCTCAGCAATGTACCCAAATTTACAGAGGTCACTTTGTTTTTGTGGGACTGGGATAATGACTGAAAAGCATGTTACACATGCACCAAATAAAACCTGCTTACAGGCATAGATTGCCCTGTTGACCTTAGACAGAGGAGCTCAGCAGACCTATGTGTTTCGACAGCCATGAGACAGCGATAAGATAGAAAAGGTAATCAAAATGTTAAACGACATTCATGGCCAGACCACAGACTTTCACAATTTGCACATTTGCTCATTCCATTTGTTCAGAGGGAAAAGGAAACAGTGGCCCAGAACATGAACGCTCTGCAGGAGGTAATGACCTACATCACTAAGATGACTGATGGATAATTTCGAGGCCTGTAACGACTGGACAAAGCGTTGAATGACCAGTTGGTCATGAACCTAAGGGATCCCTACTTGAGACATGGCCTAAGTGAATGTTTATGTTATAATCCTGATCCTGAGATTTCTGGAAATTGGGGCGGCAGATAGATTCCAGGAGTGGGAGGCACCAGCTACAACAGGCGTGGTCCGGAACGAGACAGTAACTGCTTCTGAATTGCCTGGGGTCGAGCCATACTGGGCACAAGACTTGCGGCAAAAGGAACAGGAAATCAAGGGGGAATTACATAGTATTAGAACCCCTACCAAAGCAGCAGAACTAAATCCCACCCAGTATGAAGTTGTGCACAGTTGGTTACATTGTCAGTCCCAAAATTATTGCAAATATGCCGATTTTTGGGGAAACAATCCTACAAAACTCAAGAAAGTTCCAACCTTAAAGGGATGGTGTGTGTGTAAACCCCTCCCACACAAAAGTAAGCAATCCTTAGACTTTTACATAGTATACCAGGGCAATCTGTGCAGAAAACAGATGCTCATTTTTTAATGAAAGAAAATGTCACCTAATATAAGAGCAGTGTAATATAAAGGCTTAGATCCTATGTAAATTACTAGGCCGCTTGGTCTAGTTTTGATAAAATCGTTTTATCAGCAGGAGATTGCTAGAGGACTAGAAAACCTTCTGCCATGTAGCTTTCCATATTCATGTGCTTTGTATAACCCCATCCCCAACACTGATTCATCCGCTTTCTGCCTATGCACAGTGTACACATAAAGCTGCCTATCAGTGGTTTGGGTGGAATTATACAGTGCTCATCATTCAGACAACTGCTAGATCTGCAGCAGAGGAAACAGTAATTTCATCTAAACAGCAAGAAACTCCTCAAGAGACTCATCGTTGGAATCAGGGTTTGAACCCCTACATCATTCTACTCTCAAATGGGGTAGGAAAAAGCTAGTGACAGATTCCCTTAAAGTGTAAATGTCATTTTATTGAAAAAAAAAAGCAATATTGCACTGGTTGTTAATGATAGGTCACATAGCACCTAAGATAATGTTTTTTGTGCAATATGACTTATTTTCTCAAATTTTTCTGTGCTCTTTAAATACTGCATTTTATGGCTGGACGTGGTCAGCAGTTGATAGGGAGCAGTCCACTGTGACAGAGATCCTGACTGAACTGTGTGGAACCAGATGACAGATCAGAAGCTTGTGCGAAGGAAAGAGGAGTTTGCAGTGATCCTGACATTCTGACATTGCTCTGGACTGTGCTGTAGCCTGAGATTATCTGATATATTGTTTGCTCATCAGCTGCAGTCAGGAGTGCAGGCCCCGCCCCTTTCCTTATATAGTTCATGCCCCGCATTCAGTGTGAAGACGGATCTGAGTGAGAATGAACATATTTCTGCTTCAGACACAGTCTAGTGGGGGACACCTTGTGCAAGGTTTATGAATGGTTTTCAACCAGATTTAATTAATAAAGTATTTTTGAAACCTTATTATAATCACTTGCTCTACATTATTCTTAAATAAAAATGTAAATGGTGGTAACATTTTAATTTATAACATTAATCATATGAGGTGATGAAAAAAGAAAGTAACACAATTTACATAATACATTAGTCTTTTATTTGTTGGATCCTTTAAAATATGTGCTTTAGACTTCTTGTGCTGACCTATAAACACATTCACAACATTTCTGAATAAAATGGGTTCAGCAACCAAAGCCATAATGAAGCATAACCAGTATGGCTTAACTTTGGACATGTGTTAAAATAATAAAATGATATCTTACAACTATTTTAAATAAACATATCCTACAGATCACCCACACATGTAACAGTTGATTTTTCATGTTTTTTTTTTTCACATTTATGTTAAGAAGTATTTAGATAGTCATGAACCAAAACACAACAAATTATGGCATATTAAAAAAAAGCCATTACACATAATAAAACACTCAGAAAAGAGCCACAATTATATTAAAATAAATCTGAAACTTTCCAATACTATAGGTTAAATACATCACCAAAGATTTTTTTTTTTTCTGGATAGGCAGCATTGTTAAAAATGATCTCGCTCTTCACAGAGTCCCTGGTTTGTTTAAGTCGAGCAATCCTTGAAAGCTAAAATATTGAGTCACTTCTGAATGGGGCCTCTCAAGCCCGCTTAGCATGGAGCATTTCAATGAGTAAATTGTTGCAGGGAACTTCCCCGCTAAGGTGCTTGTGGTAGAGATACTCTTCCGCTTGCATGCTGATGGATCGAATTTCAGCTAATCTCAGCAGAAGTAGGCGATACTTGTCCGTACAATGGGGATAGTGGCACATTGTGTATTCCAGGAGGGCAGAGTTGACCTTTTCTTGAGCGCTCTTGGCTAAATTGTGGTTTTCAAGGAACTTTTCATCTGTTTAATATAAAAACAATGACAATTAACCATCAGGAAATACACACACATTAGGTTATTTATCTTGTATTCTTTTCTAGACATTTATCCTTTAAAACAGAGGTCCACAAACTGGTTCTCGGAACCACATAATGGTGGACCCATGATGTGTGTTTCAGCTTGGTGCATAAACACGAGGGCTATCAAACAGCTATGAAGAGAAGGTCTTCAGATGACTTGTGTTAGTAGCTCCACATAAAAGAGCAGATGTAAATAGGGGTAAGGAATCCCTGGATCTTGGTATACGGCTTTGATGTGATTCTTGTGGAAAAGCTCTGGCTGTCATTAAACCAATAATGAGGGGCAACACCCCGAAACAGCTGTCTGTGGATACCTGGCCTTGGCATTCCCTTGTCATATCTCTAAGCTTGTAAAAGAGCTGGATATTGACTAAAAGGGCCACTTAACATGGTGGTTATGGTGTTCTCCGCAAGGAGCCACCCCTTGGCTGGGTCCTTCCCTGGAGGGATATCTGGCTAGTCCTGTGTTTGAGACTCCTAACCGAGGCTCCACAGACTCTATTTGCATATTCATAATTCCCAGGGGGCAATGCGCTTAGGAATTCACTGTGTTGAGCGCTTAAGCCAGCTGCCCGCAGTTGTTTTCTTGGACTGGTCTCCCTCAGATCAGTGAATGCTTTGTGATTATGCCAATAATGGGGGCTTTTAAGAGTCACTACTGTAAGGGGGGGAGCTGGATGTGGCTCGCAACCAAAAGGGAACCAACCAACAGGATTTAGCAACCTGTCAATCAGTGCAGTAGGTGATTGACGTGTGCAGAATGACATCACTATTTGGAATTTTTTTATTCCTTCCCTCTAGGCTTGTCTTTCTGCTGTAAGCCAAATCCTTCCCCTCCCGGAGGAGTCTGGATGAGAAGGCGGGAGGAGGGGGTTTGGCTTACAGCAAAAAGACAAGCCCAAAGGGGAATAATAAAAAAAATCCAAATAGTGATGTCATGCTGCACACATCAATCACCTGCTGCACTGATTTACAGGTGGTTAAATCCTGGTGGTTGGTTCCCTTTAAGATCTGAATGTGGCTTGTGACCCTTTGTCAGAGCTGAATGTGGCTCTCAACATCACATGGGGCTGGAGACCTCTATTCTAAAAGTAAGTATCTGAGATGCCTACAGAAGATACATCATCATGGTCTACTCTGGTTACATTGACACATCCATATAACATGTCCATATATACCCATCTTTACCCTGGAAACCAAATGGACCCAAAGAGTTTTATTGATCCAGTGTCTGGATCAGTGTCTATGATCCACTAGACTCAGAGCATTTCCTACTTTCATCCATTTTGAGGATCAGACATGGCCCTTGAAGTCTACAGGGATAAGTATAAAACACGGAAGACAGAATAGATTTTGTACTTCACGGCTCCATCCATGTTCAACTTATGCATTAATAGTCAGGGATAAAAAAGATCAGTTTTTAAAAAAAAAAAGAGGAGAAAAAACTGATGCAAAAGAGATGAGACATGAGAAAAGACAAGGATCATTTCATACAGATGCAAAATTAAACTCGGATGTGTGAATGTAGCCTAAAGATAACCTGAGATAAGCTCTAGAGCCATCAAAATATTATAGTGCTGCCACAAATAGATTTTGTTATTCTGAATAAATCAACTCTGAATCTCTATATAAATGAGTCTTCAAGTGAATCTCATTTAGGATCAACCACCTGAAGGACAGCCCGATCCCAAGCTAGTGCACCGAATCTACTCATTATTCTTATCATTAGCCCGATTGTTAAGAATTGGGCCCTATGTCATATATTCCGCTAAAAGGAAACATTGCAGACGATTTGTGCACTTGCAGGCACTTCTACATAAAGATAATTTATTTATCCTAAATCTCCTGGCAGAATGCCTTTAACCCCTTCCCAACATCTCCTGTACATATACAGTGCAAGTAAATGGAGCATCTGCCTTTAAAAGTAGCAATCAGAGCCAAGCTAAGCTCCAATCGCTGCTGTTAACCTCAATTGCAGTTGTTAAATTATGTCAGGGGCATTTATGGAGGACGGTCTCAGGGGTGTGCTGTCACTGTTGCCCATCCCTCCTTCCATACCACAATCTTGGGGAATCAATGTTACGATTGCAGCTCAATGCCTGCTGAGGCCTGCTATGTAGGACTCCTATGAAGCCCAGCTTCAGGCTAAACATTATTGGATACTGTTTTTTAGCTATATACTTACATACAGTTATAGTATAAGAAACAAAATGATCCTAGGTTCAAGTACCCTAAGTAAACTAAAATAAATTACAAAAAAATCCCCTAAAACTTCAAATTACCCACTCTTCCTCTATACAAGTACATAGGAAAAAGTACACCTTCAGTATTATTACATCTATAAAAGTTGCAAACCATATATAAGAACATTTTAGTGAAACACTAAAATTGCACATTTTTGGTTATTGCACCTCTGCGAAAAACAAAATTTGACAAAAGTCTTTAAAAATGCAACAAATTTATCATACAGCATGAACCGCTGTTATACACTTAGTACATTTTTAGACTTTTATTGTCTACCGATACAAACAATCGGCATGTTTAAACAGGCCAGCAAATACCTGAAAAAGAAGCTACCGTATATACTCGCGTATAAGCCGAGTTTTTCAGCCCAAAATTTGGGCTGAAAAGTCCCCCCTCGGCTTATACGCGAGTATATAAAAAAATAAAAAAATACCGCAGCAGCCCCGGAGGTATACAGGACCCCCCATCAAGTTCCAGGGCCCCCCCCCCTTGCGCGCCAGCCTGTAAAGGAAAATCATACTTGCCAGTGTCCAGTCGCGCCGTCCGCAGCTGCCGACATGACGATCCCGGGCTCCATTCAGCGTCTTCCGCATTTCCTGTAGTCGCGGGCAATGACGTCATTGCCCGCGACCACAGGAAGTCGGAAGCCGGAAGACGCTGAATGGAGCCCGGGATCGTCATGTCGGCAGCTGCGGACGGCGCGACTGGACACTGGCAAGTATGATTTTCCTTTACAGGCTGGCGCGCAAGGAGGGGGGGGGCCCTGGAACTTGATGGGGGGCCTGTATACCTCCGGGGCTGCGGCTGTATACAGCCCTGGGGCTGCGGCTGTATACAGCCCTGGGGCTGCGGCTGTATACAGCCCTGGGGCTGCGGCTGCTGTATATACCTCTGGGGCTGCAGCTGCTGTATATACCTCTGGGGCTGCAGCTGCTGTATATACCTCTGGGGCTGCAGCTGCTGTATATACCTCTGGGGCTGCATATGGGGCTGCATATACCTCTGGGGCTGCATATACCTCTGGGGCTGCATATACCTCTGGGGCTGTATATACCTCTGGGCCTGCATATACCTCTGGGGCTGTATATACCTCTGGGGCTGCATATACCTCTGGGGCTGCATATGGGGCTGCATATACCTCTGGGGCTGCATATGGGGCTGCATATACCTCTGGGGCTGCATATACCTCTGGGGCTGCATATACCCGTGGGGCTGCATATACCTCTGGGGCTGTATATACCTCTGGGGCTGCATATACCTCTGGGGCTGCATATGGGGCTGCATATACCTCTGGGGCTGCATATGGGGCTGCATATACCTCTGGGGCTGCATATGGGGCTGCATATACCTCTGGGGCTGCATATACCTCTGGGGCTGCATATGGGGCTGCATATACCTCTGGGCTGCATATGGGGCTGCATATACCTCTGGGGCTGCATATGGGGCTGCATATACCTCTGGGGCTGCATATGGGGCTGCATATACCTCTGGGGCTGCATATGGGGCTGCATATACCTCTGGGGCTGCATATGGGGCTGCATATACCTCTGGGGCTGCATATGGGGCTGCATATACCTCTGGGGCTGCATATACCTCTGGGGCTGCATATGGGGCTGCATATATCTCTGGGGCTGCATATACCTCTGGGGCTGCATATGGGGCTGCATATACCTCTGGGGCTGCATATGGGGCTGCATATACCTCTGGGGCTGCATATGGGGCTGCATATACCTCTGGGGCTGCATATACCTCTGGGGCTGCATATGGGGCTGCATATACCTCTGGGGCTGCATATGGGGCTGCATATACCTCTGGGGCTGCATATGGGGCTGCATATACCTCTGAGGCTGCATATACCTCTGGGGCTGCATATACCTCTGGGGCTGCATATACCTCTGGGGCTGTATATACCTCTGGGGCTGCTGTATACTACCACTGGGGCTGCTGCTGTATACTACCACTGGGGAGGCTGCTGTATACCTCACTGCTGGGGGCTGTATACCTGTGCTGGAGTCCACCCTCGGCTTATACGCGAGTCAATAAGTTTTCCCAGTTTTTGGGGGCAAAAGTAGGGGGGTCGGCTTATACACGGGTCGGCTTATACACGAGTATATACGGTAAATGCTCACCATAAAAAGTTGATTAAATTTGCTTAAAAATCTTCATTCTCAGCAGCACATCGTCCTAGGTCATCAACGTATGTGCTGAGAAGCGGATGAAGTTCTATGTGTACACAATGATCTTATTAGCCATCGCTCTACGAGCATGGAGTTGCAGTTGACCTAATGAAACAGGCTACAAAACAACCATGTAGCTAACTTGAAATATTTATTATGGGCACTGGGAATATTAATGTGGCAGCTATTTAAATAGGTTAAAAAAAATCTCCTGTGTAATGCCCATTCATATAATTTAACCATATCAAAGCAAAAAAATTGTAAATTTCACCCTGTTTTAGACTTTGCACTTGATCTTCTGGTTTTATCACTTCTCACATGATCAGGAAGAAACAGAAATTCCCGAGAGTGCATTGCCATCACTAATGCTAACCCATCTCTGGTCTCCTTCCCTTGACCTGCAGACAAAATAGTCCTTCACACACAGCGATCTCGCAAATATTAAAGGGAACCTGACATCTCGTTTTACCCCCCTCTGCTACCACTACCTGTCCCTGCACCTTCCTATCTGATCCTAACCATCCCTGTCTCACCTAAAACTGCACAGTAAAGATTAAGAAAATTACTTATATACTTACATGTATTCTGTTTCTGGAGACTGAAAAGGCGGGCCCCGGGGCTCCATTCTCCTCTCCTCACTTGCTTTCTGCATGGTCTGTTGTTTGGTCCACCTTTTCAGTCTCCAGAAGCAGAATACATGTAAGTATATAAGTAATTTTCTTAATCTTTATAGTGCAGTTTTGGGTGAGACAGGGATGGTAAGGGATCAGGTAGGAAGGTGCAGGGACAGGTAGTGGTAGCAGAGAGGGGTAAAACAAGGTGACAGGTTCCCTTTAAGCTAATGTCCTACCTATAACTATTTATTTATGTTTTCTTCTCCTCTCTTAGTTTTGATTGCTACAGTTATCTCACAAGAGACCATGCTGCTGGTGAACTAGTGGAAGCGCGGTGCCAACTGTTTTTGGGGGCTGTGGATGCCATCATAATATGGGGGGGGGGTGAAGTGAGGACCATCATACTGTTTGGGAGGCTGTGTAGCCCATCATACTGTGGAGGACTGTTAGGACCATCATATGCTGGGGTGCTTTGAAGGCCAACCTACTGTAGGGGAATACACTGTGAAGTGGGTCACAGTGTCAACATTATACTGTGTATCGGACATTATACTATGGAGAAAGTGGGAACTATGAGGGGCTTCATTGGCCAACATAATGTGTTCTCTAGGGTTTATCCCTGTGTAGGTATTAAACTGTGTGAGATTAGTATTTGCGGGGCTGTATGATCATCATACTGTAGTGGTATGTATTGTGGACATTATATTATGTGGATATTATACTGGGGGACATTATACTGTTATGGGTCTGTGGGACCATCAAAATGCAGAGTGTGCAACTTCATACTGTGTGGGGATCTGTGGGACAATCACACTGTGCGGCAGACTGTGCACCATACTGGGGCTCTGTGGGTCCATCATACTAAGGGAATATCATACCGTGTGGCAGGCTATAAGGGCATCATACTGTTTGGGTAGGACATACCATGGGGTGTGTCACTGTGGCATTGTACTATGAGGGAAGTCAGTGTGGGTGAGGTAGAAGGGGGCTGATAGGGCCCAAAAACAACCTCTTGATATGGTGCTCCGTGATTTCGATGTACACTGCGGCTCATAGCTAATACTAATGACATAGCTTGACTTGGAGGAACAGAGAATGTGCATCCACCTCTGAACCCAGGCTAGGTGCACCAACATTTGGCCACAGGAGAAACAGAGGGGAAATGCAACAGACAGAAATGTCAGGTACAAACAGAACCAAACACTAATTTTTAATGGAAGCAGGATGTATTTTGTAAAAAACTATCCATTTGACATTTCAAAATGAGTAACAACGAATAATATGAAACCACTGAATTTTTTCAGTTTGTTCAGGATGTCCCTGAGGAAGGCGCCGGGTCTGGCGCTGAAACGCGTAGGAGAGAGGAGGAAATAAAAGGATGGAATAACTGCTGTCTCTTTGGTGAGTTTATTCATGCCACAGCAGCGCGGACCGTGACACACCAGCACTCCCACCATTGTCTTGAACAGACAGAAATGTCAGGTACAAACAGAACCAAACACTAATTTTTAATGGAAGCAGGATGTATTTTGTAAAAAACTATCCATTTGACATTTCAAAATGAGTAACAACAAATAATATGAAACCACTGAATTTTTTCAGTTTGTATTAGTAGCAACATGAGTCCCTACAAGAGGAACCAGAAAACAATGTGGTCGTCTCTGATGAGATAACCAGATGATGAATGCAGATGAAGGTTGGTTTATTTCAGCTCTATCATTATATGATTCTATGACGTTGGAATCACTTTGACACACGTTGAAATAAATCACCGTTCATCCGCATTCAACATCTGGCTATCTTGTCATTCTTCAGCAGCGCAGAGACAACCACATTGCTTTGGTTCTGTTTGGATCATTCTCAGCCTTAGGGCTCGTGTCTTCTGCAACCCCTGTTTCTCTCCTAGTAAAGGGTGATCCAACCAAACAAGGTGAACGACCATCCTATTTAATTTTATTGCTGTTTTAGGAGGTAAGTCCCTATTTCCCTTGTTTGTCCACATCTCACTCTCATGAGTCCATCCAGACTCACATCATGAAGGATCTTTCCGTGGAACAATTACCAATGGGCGGTGTCTAGGACCACGTGTCATCATGACCCGATTGGGTTAACAGTTATATTTATCTTCTGCATTTACAAGGCATAAGTTGTGTGTCAAACATAAGGCTATTTCTTCTTTTAAATCCAACTCATGTCGCACTCAAGAATTTTTTTTCTCTCTTCTCCGCTCCACTGAAACGTTTCGCGAAATAAAAGCCACACAGCTCCATGTTCCTGGGGTTATTTCATAATAACCATAAAGACATTGCATTGATGAATGTCAAAATAATACATAGGGCTTGATCGGCTGTCGTTGTCTAACTCACCTGATTCTCGGAGAGGCCCTATTCAGCGTTTAATTGAATATCTGAATAATCTTTTCATTCTGCCAAGCCACAAAGAATGTTGGCTAAATAACGTTGACTCACTTCATACTGAGGCAGCAAGCAGTTGGTCGTGTCACAATGGAACCCATCACACATACAGACGTGCCTCAGATTATTTCTATGCCCTCAAGTGTTCTCCTCATTCAGAACTGCCTTTGTTTAGCTGAAGCTGTTGATAACTTGGAAATGGTTAAGGGAATATGCTGGCTTATAAAAAGCCCTTTCTCCCCTCCTGCAGTGACTGCTCTATGAATGCAAGACATGAAATCGAATGACAGGTCAACCCATTAAAGCTCTATTAAGTCCTTCTACAGAATGGATGCTTACCTGAGCGATCTTCATAAATATTGCTGTTTTGAGAAGCTCCAATATTAATTAAAACACTTTACCTGCTCACGAGAGAAATCTATTTAGCAGCACAAATAGAAACCTCTCCAGTCAAAGCCTTTGCTTTGATTGTGTGGGAAATGTTGGAAATTCTCTCGATCAAAGCAATTGCATCGCAAATGTGAGATGAAACTCGGCTCCGTACAGCTGAGCCGGCAGCAGCTGTGAATGTGCAGAGGTGAAAGAAGGAGCAGTATAAATGGATGTATCCACATTAGCAAAGAATGTTACCAAACATGACATTTGTGCCCATTGTTCGGATCGCATTCACAGAGCTGTGTTTGCATGGTGGACACAACCAATAAAAATAAGTCTGTGCCACTGACGGAAAGTACTGGCTTATTGAGGACACAGGGACCAGCAGTGGACATATCATTGATGCAACCTCTGAAGCCGCAGAAAGGCTCAAAGGGTAAGAGGGCCCATCACACTAAATGAAATAAGTGCAAGAGAGTGTATGCTCCTACGTTCCACATAGCGTCAGCAGCAAGTATTCAATGGTATCAGAAAAGCATAGCATTGACTTCTCATAAATAGAGATGAGCGGACCTGTGGACGTTTGGGTTTGGGTTCAGCCGGACTCTTTATAAAGTTCTGTTCTGTACTCAAACTTGACCCAAATCTCATTGGAAGTCACTGATTGGGCAGTTCTGCCAGCCATAAGCAACGCACTTCCGGGAGCGGGAGGGTGGGGATTTGTAATTTTTTTTTATTTTAGAAGCACACTACAGATGGTAACTTCGCTATTACCCCTAGTTTGAGTCGGTCAAATTGCACGGGGCTCACACTGGGTCAGGCACCGAGGGTATCCAAGGACAAATCTAAAGCACACAAACTCCAATTTCAAACAGGTTCACTCATAAGATTTCTTAAGCTGTAAATCAAAACAGAACTTTAGAACTTGATTGCAGTAAAAGGAAAAAAAGAAGTTCAAGGATAGACAGCCACTCAATGTGTTTGGTTTTAGTAAAGTAATATGTAGTACAAAAACAGCATTGCTACTTGTAGTCACCTTAAAAAACTGTCTGTGACCCCCAAAGTACATATTAAACTAACTGTATATTGATGTACAGAACTTTTTCCAACTTATGATTGACAGCATTTGCCAGCTGACAGCACTTGCTTGCCCAGAGCAAGTGCTGCCTAAGCTGAGCCTGCCTATCTGCGGCCGAGCTTAGGCACTGTGGATACAGGTGTGTCTAATGTATGGCCAACTGGCTCCTCTCATGTAGCAAGTTACAGCCGCAGAGGAGCCAAGAATGAGAACACTTCCCTCCATTGAGTGTGCATGCCACACGTGCTCAGGCTCAGCAGGGTGCGAGTTCAGACAGTGCTTCCTATAGGCAATTGAGTGCTGTTAATATAAAGTGGGGAAGTGCACAAAATGCAAACTGAGGGGGTGCAACAGGGCACTGAGCTTCTGGCCATGCCAAGGGTGCCCCAAAGACCTCCCCATTTGAATTTGAATTGAGAATGATTTCCTCAAACACAGTATTACTAGAATGTAAGTGCTAGTATGATTTTGTTATAGGGGTAACTATGTGCTGTAGTATACTATGTATACTGTACTATGTATACTGTACGGTTTCATCTGCACTTTGAGATCACTAACATTATTTAAAGGGGTCGATGGTGAAAAATACATTTTTAAATCGGCATATGTATTTTCTAAAAATGCACACTTTACTCACTTTACGGCCCATCAGTGCCTGTATAACATTCCAACATAACAGAGAACTGTCCGCTTCAGCCAGGGACCTTGACAGAAGATAGAAGTTGTTTATAACCACTTCTGTCTTCACTTTTCAGCCTACACAGTGCTAGTGTGGCACCCCAGAGTCCGGTTGCCACAATGGCATTGCCTCCCTTAGGAGGTAATGTCGTGTTGGGAAGCAAGAAGTGGTATCCAAACCAGGTAAACCCACAGCCTGCAACACTTTTCCTGACTCCAGACCA
Organism: Allobates femoralis; assembly: GCA_033576535.1. Classification (NCBI taxonomy): domain Eukaryota; kingdom Metazoa; phylum Chordata; class Amphibia; order Anura; family Aromobatidae; genus Allobates; species Allobates femoralis. The sequence continues at coordinate 48,621,298 of JARQOC010000008.1, read as the reverse complement.
AAAGGGGGAGCTCTGCAACCCATGTTCAGGGGAGCTTCCCTATAAGTTCTGGCCTGGGGGATGGGAGTTAGTTAGTTTAGAACAGCAGTAGAAGACAGTCTGAGAGGAAGAAGAGGGAAGACCTCCTGCGGACTGGAGCAGAGTCTGGCTTGTCCTAGGGGGGTAGATGGAGCAGTGGAACATGAGGGACTTGTCAGAGAGGGTCTGAAAAACGAGAGAAGAAGGCCTGGGGAGTGGAGCCAGATGACCAGCTCACCCCAGAGCAGAGCGCCAGAATCGGACAACGGAGTCTGAGGCTGTGCAGGGACTTCAGGCCCGGCAGCAAAATCCGGAGGGACAGGAGATTCCACGTCTTCTGGTCCCACCAAAACACCTGAAAGCACAGCAGCACCGAAGAGAGCCCAGGGACTCCCCAGAGGTGGGATACCGGAGAAGGGCTCAAGCTGCCTGCCATATGGGTGAGAGACTTGACCGGAGGATAGAGAAGTCTGCAGCTTAGCTACAGGCAGCAGGGTCCAACAAAGAGGAGCACAGCAGGGAGGCCTCAGAACTCACTGGGTGAGGAGATCCTCAACTTTTTTCCAGGCGCACCAGACTCACCAAACCACCTGTAAGCATGACCCTGGTACTCACCTGTAACCACCAGTAAAGGTAAAGGAGACTACAGCTGCATGTCTGTCCGTTATTCCGCATCCTCAGTCCTGCACCCCAATGGCCCACCACTGCCACAGACTTCACTGGTTGCCCTGAGGATCTGCTCCACTCGTGGGGAGTGATACCACAACAGCTGCCCATCCATCATTCCCATAGGTCCCGCACTGCAGCGTTGACCCCAATAGTCGAACACTAAGAGTGGCGTCACGACAACTATCCCTAAATCACCATCCCCAGAACTTTTAAATTGATACTCAGGGTCACAGAGCTGGGTCTCACCCTGTGATTCCCCGAAAGCAACAAAGCCCGGTTCCGAGTACCCCACAGCCCTGGGGTGCATCACTAGATGAGTACTTTTTAGAAAACAGAAACACTGGTAATGCTGATGCTTCCACAGGACCTGGTGATCATATAGTGCAATTCTGCAAACTAGAGCTATTGAGTTCTAGCAGACAGAGATCAGCTCTGCTAGTAACAGAGGGAGTTCCTGCAACTTTAATGGCTGAAAAGTTCTGGTTGGCTCTCAGGTGGATTAGGGTCATCTTGTAGAGAGTGGTATACTTTAACATGATGTGCTGATATATTAATAACTTTAATTTTCTTCACCGCTAGAGATGAGTGGATCCATGGAAATTCAAGTTCTAGGGGTTCAGCCGGACTTTTTATAAAGTTCTCTCCTGAACCAAACTTGACCTGAGCCTCATTGGAAGTCACTGATTGGGCAGTTCTGCTCTCCGCCCACATACAGCAAGCCATAAACAAACAATTTTGGGGAGGGCAGGGTTTTGTCATTTTCTTTTTTTGTACACTATACACCCATAACACTGATTTTACCTTCAAAGTGCAGCTATTCAAACACTGCAAGTGTGGCCATCGAACACACCAATTGTACCTGAGACCAGCGATGCTCGCTCGAATGGTTTGCTTATGTAAAGCACCCGAACACTGAAAACGTTTGTAAAGTCTGTGTTCTATGTGAACACTGAACTTTAAAGTTGGGTTCGCTCATCCCTATTCACTGCAACTAAGGTATGCCATGGTCTTTTATATATTATTGTAATTTCTGTGGTGCTCCAATGGAAAATCAAGTTGGAAATCAGGATTTGGTCATGCATTCCGGTAGGACTTTGCTTTTGGGAGGCTTTTGGAGGTTCAGCTGATCCTGTGAGATTTGCCAACTCTTCCAAGAAAAATTACTCAAGAAAACAAACAGTGGGTAAAAAATAAACTTGACATCCTGCAGAGGTTATTTTCACGATCTGGGGAGCATATGTACTTAAAAAATATATGTTATCCATTTAAGGACGGGGGAATTTTTTTTTTTTCCTACACTGCTACATTCTTATAACTTTCTTTTCCCGTCGACAGATGTATGAGGGATTGTTCTAGGGATTGTTGTAGTTTCGAACGACACCATTAATTTTGCCATATAATGTACTGAAACAAGTTCAAAGTGGGATGAGATGGTGCAAAATAAATCAGCAATTCCAACATTGTTCTGGGTTTTGATTTTAAGGTGTTCATTGTGCTGTACAAATAACCTGGATACAATATTATCCAAGTCATAAAGATTATGTTGAAACCATAGTTGTATGTGTGGCGCCCCACTGCGTAGGTGCCACAAAAGGGGTACTGCACCCAGAAAAGCGGTTTAGTAGTCCACTGCAATTGGGACAATTGTCACAAGATGGAGCCCTAGAGCTGCACTCACACACTAGGATAGTGGGTGGGAGGAACCCCGGGTGGGTCTTAGAGACCTCTAGAAGGAACCGGAGAGCTCAGTCATTCAGTTAGTCAGAAAGAGAGAGTCGAGTCAGAGGGTCGGAGGAGGAAGAGGTAGAGTGTGGAAAGGATCAGGCAGCCAGCCTGAAGGAAAAGAGGGCCATCTCGGCTGAGGGGCCCTGACAAAGAACAGATCCCAAACTGGAACAAAGAAAGCAAGGAAACTCACAGACGCAGAGTTAACTTGAGTGGGGAAGTGAGTAACGGATAGGGTACCTTTACACACGGCTACATTTGTAGCTTGTCACCAGGTAACTTACTGGTTGCAGTGAAATCATGGAGAGATTATTCCATTTGTACACAGCAACAAGATAGAACCTTGTCTCCATGATTTCAGTGCAACCAGTAAGTTACCTGTAGCCACCCAAGAAATGTAGCCGTGTGTAAAGGTACCCATAGAGTTTGCCCCATAGGAAGAAACTCGGGTACCGGAAGCCGCACCTGTGAGTACTCCAAGTCTCACAGAAAATCCGCTAAACAGGGATATTATAAATACGGCCATGACTCCCAAAGATCCCACAACAGGGAAGCCAGAAGTGCAGTAGGCAGCTGCGGCATTCAATAAAAGGTTAACCCGACGGGTACAAAAGGGAGAGGAGACAGAACAAGAAGCAGCAGGAGGCCATATCATCTGCAGGAGATTAGGCTTCACACTGGGAACAGAATAGAAGGAAAAGAAAGAAACATAAAGGAGGGTTCCATCTGCAGCCAGAAATCCCAATTGCAGCCTAGAGTATTCGCCAGTATTTCATCTAATGAACTGTTGAACTGTAAGCTGAAAGAGAGTGTTCAAGTAAAGTCACTTGGTGAAGTGAAGCTTTGACTCCGCTGCATCCTTTCAAACATAAACTGTTTTTATTCCAGCATTACTGCCCCGGTGGTCCAGTCCCGCCTGCGGGGACTATTCCATCCAAGCCGCAATACCACCGACCACCGGAGGATTGTGGCGGCGCTGGTGGTCATCACCAGACTCAGCAGGTGGCGTCACGACAAAGACAACTTGTAAATAATCCCCTGTAAATAGAACTCCCAAAGACTTTTCAGTTGACACCCAGGGCCACGGCTCCAGGATGGCCACCCGTGACTTCCCTGACTAGAAGAGAGAGCCCGAGAGCTGAGTTCCCCACAGCCCTGGGTGCGTGTCATATGCATTTATTTCCATTTCAGTGATGAAAAAAATCTGAATTTTGTAAAGAAAAAAATATATATAAGTATATATTTTTTATTATGTTGGCAGACCTGCAACATTTTTATTCAATGGAGCTGATCAAGGGCTGATTTTCTTCAGTGGTACCCTGACACTTTTTTATACCAAGCTGGGGTATAATAGCATTAAGATCACTCTTTATTGCATTTTCTGTTAAAGTGTTCACTTGGTGAAAAAAAATTAAAATCTGGCATTTGATTTTACCATGGGGGTTGGTTAATTTTATTGCTTGATAGCTCAGACTTTTACCAATGCTGTAACAAAAAATATGTTTTCCCTCCCTTTGAAACAGGAAAAAAAAGAAAAAAGTCATGTAATTTAAATTTTCATATATACGGTTTAATGTGTGTATATATATATATATATATATATATTTATATTGAGGTATGATCGGCATGAGAGCCCATGGCCGGTATACATCACATGGGTTTTGAGCTGTGCACACAGGGTTAACAGTATCTGAGCCTATGAGTAGGGGTGATTGCTGGACGGACCTAGCAGTGCACACAGGGTTAACTGCAGCTAGGTCTGTGGCTGAGTGTGAATGCTGATTATCAGTACATTGCAGGTGTGGGTGTGGCAAGCTGGATTAGGCTGGCTTCACACCACGGCACTATTAGGTCCAGGGCTGTCCCGGACCCGATTTTGACATTTTACAACCCTATGGGTCTGGATAGAACCGAATAGCAGCTATCTGCCATCCGGTTTCCATCTGTCCAGGAGGCTCCAGATGTATTTGGATTTTCCTCCCAGACACAAAAACGTTTGCAAAGTTTGTGTGTCCCGGGCAAAAATTCTGCTCAAATCGGATCCTCCCGTCCCTGGGCAATCCAGCGCTCCCTAACTTGGGAGTCTATGGCGCCGGATTGCACAGATCCGGGAGGATCTGGGAGAATCCGGGAACCGGACACCGGCGGCTGAAGTTCAGCGTGAACTTCAGCACCAGGGAGCTGTCCCCTGTGAAGTGTTTCAGCACCATTTCAGCAGGGGACAGCTACCTCAGCTGCACTCTTCATTGTCCGGCTACAAACAGGACCGGAGGGCATATTAACCTTCCGGTTCTTTTTGTCCGGAGCTTTCAGGCTGTGTCCGGTGTCTCCTGCAAAGCACTGGACACAGCCTGACAGGGCAAAAATCGTGGTGTGAAGCCACCCTAAGAAGCTGCCTAGTGCTGTGTGAGAGACTGGAGATGGGAATCAGAGCAGTCCAGTCCTCTGAGATATGAGGATGTGTGTCAGAGGAATCCCGTTCCCCTTTGGGACGTAGAGGGAGGTTTGCCATATCCATGCGGGAGGCACTTGTCCCTCTGACCGAGTATGTTTGAGCCCGTAAAGGCTGTAGCCAATGCCGGACTGTGTGAGTGAATATGTATGTGGTCCATGGATGTGTTATAATGGACCGCATGCTATGTGTCTTATGGAGACCGAAGACAGCTCAAGGGCCAGGCAGTTATAGCCGCCATTGGGACTGACTGTCAAGTCATGATATGGTCCCGTTGATCCATGTGTGTGTGTGTCCCGGATCCCGGTGGAACCGTGGAGGTCTCATGTGTACAGAGTGAAAGGATTCCTGTTACTATGGTGGGTCCTGAGTATGTAGCATATTGGTTTATGTAAGAATGCCATGAATGCTGTTTCATGCTTGAATCATAATGGTTTATGGAAAAGTGCCATGTATGATTACTCGTGTGAATAATGCCGGGCGGGCAATAGCCGCCATTGGGACTGACTGTCAAGTCGTGATATGGTCCCGGTGATAAATGTGTGAATTATAATGGTGTATGCAAAAGTACCATGTATGTATATAACCGGGTGCTCATATGGTGTATGCAAAGTACCATACGATGAATCCAAGTGTGAATATGATGAGGAATGATCCCTGTTAAAGGGCCAGAGGCTGTAACCGCCATTAGAATCAGATTGAGGTCTGCAAGGTATGTAGGAACTCCTGAGGTTCTGTTGAGAGGGCTCAAGTCATGTAAGCTAGAAAAAACCCTTCATCAATGAGAACAAAGGAAGCCAAGCTGAAGTTTGCAAAGACATAAGGATTGGACCTTAGAGGATGGTGTAAGGTAATCTTCTCTGATGACTAATTTTCAGCTTTGCTCAACACCGGGTCATCTAATGCGTGTTTCCCAATTACAGTCCTCAAGCACACCAACAGTCATGTTTCAGGATTTTCTTAGGATTGCATAGGTGATAATTAATCACTTGCAGGGGATAATTCCATCATCTCTCTAATGATAAGGAAATCCTGAAAACATGACCTGTTGTGTGTCTTGAGGACTGGAGTGGAAACACTGATCTAATGGTTAGACACAGACTGAGAGTGTACAAGCCACAGTGCCTTGCACCCACTGTGAAATTTGGTGGAGGATTGGTGATGATCTGGGGATGCTTCAGCAAGGCTGGAATTGGGCAGGTTAATCTTTGTGAAGGACGTATGAATCAAGCCGCTGTGGTGCAGTGCAGGGTCTAGTGCTGGATGGTAGGGATATTGCTCCCAGCATGGTACAACCTGGCCTGGATTTTCCCTAAAGCTCCAGGTTTTCCAATTCAGGGTGGGTCAGGATCTGGTGGAGCAATCAGACCTGGATAAGGGAGTTAGTGGAAAACATCAGAGAGGAACTAGGCTGGTGTATGCCTTGGATGTGCAGCATTGTCTGGTTATACAGCTGTCAGGGTCTGTGACAAGACTCAAGCAACCCTGGGAAAGGCACCTGGCGGTCGTCTATGGACTGCAACGAACCACGTCACTAGTGGTGACCAGGCGGCTGCTTAGTTAAGCCTGTCCTGTGCAAGGGTGAGTGTGAGACCTGTGGTTCTCCAGGTTGGAGTACATTTGTGTTGTTTTTTTTTTCTTCTGAAATGGGCTGTTATAAAGTGTGAATAAAACACTGAAGTTTGGACTTTAAGCCCATGTGCTGTCTCATTATTGCATCCCTGCCGCTGCCTACCAGAGCAAATCCCTACAATTGGTGGAGAATGCGGGCATTGTGTGGAGCCCACTGGGACAGGGTACTCGGTACCGGACCGGGGTACTGCTGGGGATGTCACGGAGGTCCTGTTCCGGACTGTGTCCCGGGTTCTCACAAGTAAGAGGGGATATATACAGGGGATTGTTTGTCGTGAAGCCACCCACGGGTTGTGGTCAAAGATGGGACCACCGCTATGCAGCAGCTGTTAGTAAATCAACAGAAGCAGGAAACCAATCGACTGCTCATACAGCACATCACAACCTCGCAGACAACCGGGCCCAAGGGGTATTCATGATGTCCAGAAAGCGGTTCATGCAGCAATTCCCAAAATGGAGAAATCGGACGACGTTGAAACATACCTGGAAATGTTCGAAAGAGTGGCCAAGAGGGAGAGACTACCCCGGGACCAATGGGCAGAAGTCATCGCTCCGTTTCTGGCCCCAGGACCTATGAAAGTATTATCAAGTCTTCTCTCCGGAGCAGATGGCGGACTACACCATCGTCAAGGATGAGATACTGGCACGTCTTGGGGTAAATGTGCTAGTCCGGGCACAGCGGGTACACCAGTTGGTGTTTAACCCCTCCAAGCCGGCCTGGTTACAGTTGCTGCACTTACTGCAAAAGTGGTTTCAGCCTGAGGTACTGACTCCCGCAGCCATGCTAGACCTCATAGTGTCCGATAAGTTTTGGAGGGCTTTATCCCACTCCCTCCAATCATGGGTTGGTCAGGCGTCCCCTACTGATGCTCTATAGATGATGGACCTTATAGAACTATATGAGGCTACCAAAGAGCTCCAGGGAGGGGCTCAGTGGAAGGCATCAGGAAAGTTCCCTAAATCCCCACCTTTGACCTGGCAAGCAGAGCCAGAAAGCCCGCTCATGACGTGTCTGAGGGAGAAAGGACCCCCATAGTCTGTTGGCAGTGCCAGGAGCCAGGCCATATGAGAGCTGTCTGTCCCCGCCTAGCTGAGGCCATGGACACAACTTTGGGTTCCGCGTATCCCATTTTGCCGATCTGAGTTGTGCAACTGGCATCCTGGAGGGTCCCAGTAATGGACATCTGTGTAAGGTTGCTGTAGAGGGTACCGCGGCTGTGGCCCTACTACACTTTAGTACGAGCCAATCTGGTACAACCCAGCGAGTATACAGGACGAAGTATTTGGGTGTTGTGTATACATGGGGACTCAAAAGACTATCCTACGGCACTAGTAGTGATAAATACACCAGCGGGGAGGCGGTGCCATGAAGTGGGGGTTGTGTGTGGTCTACATTATAAACTTATAGTGGGAAGAGACTTTCCTTTATTCTCTGTACTATGGCCAACAGTGGTCCCACCCAGTGGACAACTGCTGGCTCCGGTGTCAACTAGGTTACATTCTACTGCAGTGGGGCATGAACCTGGTGACCTCGAGGAAGAGGTGCTGGCGGTTGATGTAACCTCCCATTCAGTAGCGAGGGGAAAAACTGTCCCATAGAAGTGTTGGTCGGAGATGGGAATGACTTGCCGCCGGGATCTGAATTGTCAGACTTAAATGTCTCTGGCAGCAATTTTGGTACGGCGCAACTCCGAGACCCTACTTTTGGCTCGAGCCAGGGAAAATGTGCTGTTCATTAATGGAGAACCCCAACAACCGGGGGCAGCCACAGTGGGGAAATGGTAGAGCAGTCGCTGGTTCCTCAGATATATCTGAGGCCGGTAATGGACCTGCGCATGCGCATGTGTTGGGTGGGCATTTAGGCCAAAAGAAAACCCTAGACCGAATACTGCAGTGGTTTTATTGGCTAGGCATCCATGAAGAGATCAAACAGTTTTGTAGTTCCTGTCTGGTGTGCCAGGTAACCAGTCCCCAGCCACACTTTCGGAATCCCTTGGTTCCTCTACCAATTATAGAGGTGCCTTTCGAGAGGGTGGCAATGGATCTGGTAGGCCCCGTCAATAAGTCAACAAGGGTTCACCAACAGATTGTGGTGGTTCTAGATTATGCCACCCGGTACCCTGAGGCCGTTCCTCTGCCCCACTCGTCAGCTAAACTCGTAGCAAAAGAACTCATGGGTATGTTCTTTCAGGTGGGGATTCCAAAAGAGATTCTAACAGACCAGGGAACCCCCTTCATGTCCAAGATCATGAAGGAACTCTGCTGCCTGTTAACCCCTTCTCGACCTATGACATTATAGACACATCATGAAAGTTGGTGCGTTCCCGACCCTTGATGTCTCTATAACGTCATGGGTTGTCTGCGCCCCTGCAGCTCCGGTGGCAGTGTCAGTGACAAGTCACCGGAGCTGTAGGAGCGCAAGCACATATACTTTAGTTGAGGGGGGTGGCTTAGCCCCCCCATGGCTAAACTCGCTCTGATTGGCACTTGAAATTGAGACTGCCAATCAGAGCGAGTAAACCCCTCCAGATCTGATTGGAGCTCTCCAATCAGATCTGGAGGGGCGGAGATGGCAGGTGCCCTCCCCCTCCTAGCCCCCTCCTGCTCCAGGGTCCCCCCCCTGATCCCTTTCTATCCCCCCCACCCCCCCCAGTCGGTGGTAACAGTCATAAAAGACAGTTACTGCCGGCAGGCTGCACACGCCTGTCAGCTTTCTCAGACCCCTCCTGGTGCAATCACAGAGGGGGCTGAGGAAGCTGGCAAACCCCCCATGCCCCTCTCCCACCCCCCTTTCACCTCCCAGCGGGCTGCACCCGCGGCCAGCTCTGCTGTGGGCCCCTCCTCCTCTCCCGGGCTCCTCCTTCTGTATGAGGTAAGTATGAATGGATGGATGAATGAGTGGGTGCATGCATGCATGCATGGGTGTGTGGATGGGTGCATGCATGGGTGGATGGATGCATAGTTGCATACATGGGTGATGGATGGGTGCATGCATGGATGTGTGCATGGATGGATGTGTGAGCAGGCGTGTGTGGATGTGTGCGTGCATGCATGTATGGATGGATGTTGCATGCATGGATGTGTGCATGCGGTGTTGCGTGCATGGATGCATGGACGTGTGCATGCATGAATGGATGTGTACATGGATAGATGTGTGTGCATGCGTGGATGTGTGCATGTGTGGATGTGGGCATGCATGGATGGGTGCATGGATAGATGTGTGCGTGCATGGATGTGTGGATGTGTGCATGCATGGATGTGTGTGTGCGTGGATGTGTGTGCGTGGATGCGTGCGTGAATGTGTGGATGCGTGCATGCATGGATGTGTGGATGTGTGTGTGCGTGCATGGTTGGATGTGTGCATGGATAGATGTGTGTGTATGCGTGGATGTGTGCGTGCATGGATGGATGTTGCATGGATGGATGCGTGCATGGATAGATGTGTGTGCATGCGTGGATGTGTGCGTGTGTGGATGTGTGTGTGCATGGATGGATGTGTGCATGGATAGATGTGTGCATGCGTGGATGTGTGGATGCGTGCGTGGATGTGTGCGTGCGTGGATGCGTGCGTGCATGGATGGATGCGTGCATGGATGGATGCATGCATGGATGGATGCGTGCATGGATAGATGTGTGTGCATGTGTGGATGTGTGCGTGCGTAGATGTGGGGATGCGTGCATGGATGGATGTGTGCATGGATAGATATGTGTGCATGCGTGGATGTGTGCATGCGTGGATGTGTGGATCCGTGCATAGATGGATGTTGCATGCATGGATACGTGCATGCATGGATGTGTGGACATGTGTGTGCATGAATGGATGTGCACATGGATGTGTTCATGGATAGATGTGTGTGCATGCGTGGATGTGTGCATCCATGGATGTGGGCATGCATGGATGGGTGCATGGATGGATGAGTGCGTGCGTGGATGTGTGTGTGCATGAAGTATGTGTGCATGAATAGATGTGTGCGTGTGTGTGCGTGGATGTGTGGATGTGTGTGTGCATGGATGGATGTGTGCATGGATAGATGTGTATGCATGTGTGGATGTGTGCGTGTGTGGATGTGTGTGTGCGTGGATGTGTGGATGCATGCGTGAATGGATGGATGTTGCATGGATGGATGTGTGCATGCATGGATGTGTGCATGCATGGATGGATGTGTGTATGGATGGATGTGTAAGTGCGTTGATGTGTGAGTGCGTGGATGTGTGGATGCGTGCTTGGATGGATATGTGCATGGATGGATGTGTGTGTGTGTGTGTGCATGCATGGATGGGTGCATGCGCGGATGATGAGTGCATGGGTGGATGGATGGATTGGTGCAACAAGGAATCAAGTGTCCTATTGTAGTCTCTGGGATCATAGTCATGGTGCACTGTATGACAGATCATTGAGACTGTAGGAAGAGGACACTTGATCTCTTGCTGCAGTCTCTGGATTGAGCAGAGGTGATCGAGCATCGTGGGACCTTCATTGTGGACTACGTCAGATCTTTATAATAAAGATGGAGTCCGAATGTTGTTTGTTTTTTTCCAAATAAAAAGATTTTTCTCTGTGTGATGTATTTTTTTTGACTATTTACTAGAGATTCCTAATGGCCGGGTGTAACATTGGCCCGACATTATGAATCTTCGGCTTAGTGCCAGCTGACAATAAATAGCTGTCATTAACCCCTTTATTACCGTATTTGCCACCGGCACCAAGGCAACTGGAAGAGCCTGGGTACAGCGCCAGAAAATGGCGCTTCAATGAATGCGCCATTTTCTGGGGTGGCTACGGGCTGCAATTCGCAGCATGGGGGGCCCAGAACGCCTCTCCATGCTGAGGATTCCAGCCCCCAGCTGCCTAGTTATACCTGGCTGGGCCAAAAATATGGCGGAGCCCCACATCATTTTTTTTTTCTAAAATTAGTTCTAGATTTAAAAAAAATGGGCTTCGCTGTGTTTTTGGTTGCCAGCCAGGTACATCGAGGCAGCTGGGGGTTGCTGGCAGTCCGTAGCTGCCAAGTTGTACCTGGGTGGACCAAAAATATGGCGGAGCCCCACATCATTTTTTTTTTCTAGAATTAGTTCTAGAAATAAAAAAAATGAGCTTCGCTGTATTTTTGGTTGCCAGCCAGGTACAACTTGGCAACTGGGGGGCTGGAATCCTCAGCGTGAAGAGACCCAAACTTGGACTCTCACGCATTCATTAGAGGCGCCATTTTCTGGTGCTGTACCCCAACTCTACCAATTGCCCTTGTGCTGGTGGCACACGGGTTCTCCATATACGACATGGTGTCCTCTAACAATTTCAATGGAAAAATTAGCTCCAATTGTTAGCGGAAACCATATCACGTATGGAGATCCCCTCCCTGTGTGCCTGGATATTGGAGCTCCCCCACAGGTGACCCCTTTTTGGAAACTAGAACCCCCAAAGAACATATCTAGATATATAGTGAGCACTTTAAACCCCCAGGTGCTTCACAAATTGATCCGCTTCACAAATTAATCCGTAATAAGGAAAAAGTACTTTTTTTTGCACACAAATGTTCTTTTTTTCATTTTTACTGATCAATTTGTGAAGCACCTGGGGGTTCAAAGTGCTCACTATGCATCTAGATAAGTTCCTTGGGGGGTCTAGTTTCCAAAATGGGGTCACTTGTGGGGGAGCTCCAATGTTTAGGCACATAGGGTCCCCCCATACGTGACATGGTGTCCTCTAGCAATTGGAAATGTTGTTAAACAAACTTTAAATGCGCTTACATGCTTTTTATTCAGCAATGAAGTCTTGTGTGGTCAGCATGCATACAGGTCATAGAGGTTGAGGGCATTACTTATTGTTTTCTTTGAAACAATTGTACCTGCTGATTTTGGGTCTTTCTGTAGCTCTCCACAAGTGGCTGTTGCCTCTTGGACAACTCTTCTGATAATACTTATCACTGTTCTGTCTGAAATCTTGTGGTAATCACCTGGTTATGGCCGGTTAATGGTGAACATATGTTCTTTCCACTTCCCGATTATGGCCCAAAAAGTGCTCACTGGCACCTTAAATAGTTTAATATCATAGCATGGTAGAGTTGGAAGGGACCTCCTGGGCAGTGGCGTAACTTGAAGCTCATGGGCCCCAATGCGAAAGCTCCAACAGGGCCCCCACTTATTGCAAATCTTGAATACCATTAGTCTTTTTCTATAGGCCAAATGGACTTTTGAGGCCCCCTAGGTTGCGATTGCAACCCCTGCACCTATTGTAGTTACGCCCCTGCTCATGGGTCATCTGGTCCAACCCCCTGCTCAATGCAGAATTCACTAAATCATACCAGATATCAGATGTCTGTCAAGCCTCTGAAGAGTTCTATGGAAATTATGTAGGCAATGCCATCAGTATGTTTTGCATCAATAAAGTTGTGAAGGTCTGGAGACAGCTCACTCTTTTTACCCGTGAGATGTTTTTTGTGTGGCAACTTGGTAAAGAGACACCTTTTTATAGGTCATCAGTTGAACCAGCTGATATGTTTCAATAAGTGTCAAGATAGATTTCAGCTGGTGTCATGACTTTCTATGGCTATTTTCACCTCTCTTTCTGTGTATGATCAATACTTTTTAAATAGTAATTTCTCATTATTACTTACTTATAACTTAATTTATGGACATCCATGGTTTTATTTACCTGAGCAGCCAGACTTTGTAGAAAGTTCTGTTCTGGACCCAAACTTGACCCAACCTCATTGGGAGTAACTGATTGAACTCATATATATGTGTATATTGAGCTTCCAAGAAGTGCCAGGATGGCAGCATCAGGGATGCCCTGTAATCATGTGGCAGAGGCAATATAGGAGCCAATGCACCAATGGTTTACATGGTTAGAACATGTACCCATTCAAGTCCATCGTGCTATACAAGTCTGTGGGTTTTTTTCAGGAGTCACATGTTTCTGAAACAAAAAGCATGGAGAAATGTCTATTTTTGATCAGTCATGGATCATAATTATCAACACTGATGAAAATTAAATGAAAAATAACACGTTTTTTTGAATATGTGAAAACTCACTGATGTCTGAATGAGGATTAAAACTTCATTTTCTCCCTGTTGCTGCAGGTAAGCAGCGCTTTGGACATGACACTCCTTTAAACACAAACACCTACACTTATTACACACATATTACGTATCTCCTAGAGGTGAGAGAATAAACTAAAGCTGAATTTTACTCAAATTTTACAAAATTCTGCAATTGCCAAAATGTGGATTTTTTTTATAATTCACATCTGCACATCCTCAGAAAAATTATGGTGGCTGGACACCACTTTTTGTTAAGCGTAAAGGGCCATCAAATTAAACAAAATGTATCTCACTCTCAGATATCTACTCCTCACAGTCAACCATCACTCAATACTTGTCCCATCCTCTGATCTCCGGCATACCATGAAAGGCCTGGGATGGTTCTGTTTTGTGCACACAAGGTCACGGTGCTTATCATGATATCATGATATCGATACCTCCTCACCTACTTAACTGTATCCATAAGGTAGATAGCAAGTTCCCAGACCTTGTCTTAGCCCACTCACCAGCCAGATCACAATATCCCACACACTACCCTGATGAGGGGCAGTTACCCCGAAACGCAGCGTCTGTAGTTTGGGGTTCTGATCTGGCACAAATCCCATAGTCATATTAAAAGCTTGTTAGAAGCGATTTTGACTTGAGGAGCTGCTTAAATGCAGCACTGGAGTTTTCCACTTCCTTAGTGAAGTGCAATTTCTATTTCTAGAGGGGATGTGCTACAATCTCTCACCTACTTAGCTGCTCCACAAGTAGTAGAAAGTTCCCAGACTTGTCTTAGCCCACTCACACAGCCAGATCAGAATATCCACACACTACATTGATAGGAGCAGTTACCCGAAACGCAGCGTCAGTAGTTTGGGGTTCTGATCTGGCACAAATCTTATGAAGTGCAAATTTACCTTTCACTAGTTTTTGCTGAACCCTCCCCAGGCCTCATCAGAATTGAAAGAACTGCCTGAATTTGAGAGGCCCGTCGGTTCCATAGTGAGTGACAGGGATCAGAAGATCTGCTGAGGATGGGATGGGAAACAGCAGTGGGGCCAGTGAGGCCAGTATGAGGATTTTCCTTATTTTTTTACATCTTATGTTTATTATGCTCAGTAATGAGCGAACTGGACCTCAAAGTTCAGTGTTCGTATGGAACACAGACTTTACAAAAATGTTCAAGGTTTGGAGTTAGGGTGCTTTACGATCACAAACCACTGAGCGAGCATCGCTGTGTTCGGGTACACTCAATGGTCAGCCCAGTGGGAGCCGCTTGCAGTGTTTGAATGGCTACACTGGGGGTAAAATCAGTGTTATCGGGGTTAGTCTGTACAAACGAAAATTACAAAACTCCACCCATCCTCCCCAGCACGTGCTTTGTGTATGGCTGGCTGTATATGGGTGGAGATATTTGCTGTCCAATCAAGTGACTTCCAATGAGGTTTGGGTACACAACAGAGCTTTCTCTAAACTCCGGCTGAATCCGCAGACCCCGAACTTCCACGGATCCAGAAGTCTAGCAAGACCCCAAGCATAATAAGAGATCTAAAATATAACACAGATAATAACTTAGAATTTCCCGTAAAAATCCACATAGGACAGGGAAATGAAAAGTTTTGCCAGATCCTCTCATCCTTGGTATCTACACGAATAAAACCTTAACAATTATTTCAATTGGTTGTGAAGTGTGAATAGTATAAAAGTTAAACTATACAATATATTTATATTAAATGAATTATTTAAATTAGATAGCAATGGAAAAAAGTTAATAATACAATCAGTCCTGCATAGTCAAGGCCTCAAACAGCCAGGTCAGAGAGGAAAAAAGAAATTATGGCTGCTAAAATACAAACACAAATAAAACAGGACAAGTCCATAGGACCCTTCCAGGCTTGGTCATAAAAGATTACGGTTTAAATATTTCTAAATTAAAACATATAACTAAATTATGCATAAAATTACTGAGTGTGCCTGTATCAGAACATATGCAGTTTGCAGACACCACACATAACCTGAGCAGAATGTGTAAATCAGAAGCCGTTATTCTTCATTTCAATCAATAATGGGATGAATGGACCCGTTAAGGTTTTGTGTGCAGCTTCCCACACATGC
Organism: Allobates femoralis; assembly: GCA_033576535.1. NCBI lineage: Eukaryota > Metazoa > Chordata > Amphibia > Anura > Aromobatidae > Allobates > Allobates femoralis. The sequence continues at coordinate 48,605,661 of JARQOC010000008.1, read as the reverse complement.
ATTCCGCTAAATGTAATAAGTCATTTTCTTATTTGAATCATCATATTCTAGTTGATCTTGTATCACCCTGTAAAGCTTTAAGTGGGCAATTAGCCATTTCCCGTTAGAGGCATTTTACGGACAAAGGCTAAGATCAGTCTCACGGAGAGACAGGGTCTCTATAATAACCTGTTCATATTCCATCAGGTTTACCCTATTGTGCAATTTGTTACACTAGAGACCCCAGGAGGAAGTCTGCGGGGGAATCACACTGTGTGCGGGAAAGGGGAAACACACATAGAAACAGCATACCGGTCAGGGTGAATAATATTGTTGTGGGGAGACTGCATCATACTCTGCGAGGATTTGTCAATGAGGGCATCATAATGTGTGTGGGGGACAATACTGTGTGGGGGATGTAGTAGGGAATGGTGAGTGACATCATACTGTGTGGCATAACATATGCTGTGAAGTCATCATAATGTAGGGGAAACAATTGTGGGGAAAGTATACTGCAGTATACTGGGTTGTGTGGTATCATACTCCGTGGGGGGAAATCATTTTTTATATCTTTCTGAGGAAATATGGGGAGAAATACTGTGGGGACATCATACTTTGTATAAGGGACACTGTAGGGACTCCATAATTTGAGTGGAAGCATGTATTGTTAGGACATCATACTGTGTGTGGGGAAGCAGTAGGGACATCATACTGTGTGGGAATAATATAGGGACATCATACAGTGTATGGGGGCAGTGTAGGGACATCAAAATGTGGGCGGGGGCACTGTGGGAACATCATACTGTGTGTGTGTGGGGGGTAACTAAGAAAATCATACTGTGTGGGGGCACTATGGGAACATCATATGGTGTTGGGGGTAACTGTAAATGTGGCGCTCCAGTGGTCAGTGCACCACAGTAGGAGTACTACACCCACAATAGAGTGTGTAGTATTCCTGTTGCAGGGGGGTGTAAAGTCTGCATGAGGCTCCCATCTCAGCACTCCCACACTAAGCCAGGGTAGACGGGCAGACCCATTCCCAGAGGGCGGAGTTAGGGGAGGCTGGAAAACACACAAACAGTTTTAGTTTGGTCTGAGGAAAGAAGCAAAGGGGAGCCCCGAGAGAGAGAAGGGTCTCCCAGGAAGGGGGCCTGAGAGAAAAGGCAGCCCAGGAAAAGCAAGAGGAAACCCCATATCGGATCAACCATAATCTGGGGGAATCCTAGTTCACCAACGGAGTGCTGGCTCAGAGGAATGGAACAGGCAAGTTCACCCCCTGAACCATCGACACCGACTGCCGCTGGTTAGTTCAGCAGCCCTGACAACCCCGTCCAGAACGTACAGCCCCGCTAAGATCTCCCAAACCGGGTCGAGACCCTTAGGAAGAAGGGTACGTCATAGCGCCCAACTGGCCTGGTATACAAGCGGGTTGTGCAGGACAGGCACAACTAAAGGCAGTAGGACATAGGATTGACAAAAGAAGGTATACTACGGGAGCCTCAAAAAGACTTTACCCTCTTCTGCGACTACCCGGCCAGCTACCCGTCTAGAGACTGTAAAATCTATAACCTAACCTGCCATCTGACCCGGTTCTAGTAAAAGTACCTGTACTGAGTTATTCAGTCTCCGTGCTTTCTTTCTATTCAAACTGCTGCGCAGCTGCACTGCCCACAACCAGCACCACGACAACAAGTGCTGTCCTGCCTCAGGGACTCAGCTTCACCTGCACGGAGCTGCATCATCCAAGCTGCAATACCATCGCCCCCGGAGGTCTGAAGCGGCGCTGGTGACCATCACCAGAATCTGCAGGTGGCATCACGAAAAACTTTAAACTTTTATTCCCCTTCAATCATCCCCCAATTTTTAGGCTGTTCACTAGGGCCACAGGTCCGGGCGGGCCACCGGTGACATCCCTGCAACTCCATGCCCGGGTGGCTGGTTGTTCAGAGGGGTATATAAGCTTAGGTGGGGAAAGGGATGGAATCTGGCACTTAGGCACAGTAGCTGAGGTCCCGCCCACCCACCCTATTTACAGTCTTGGCCAAAAGTATTGACACCTCTGCAATTCTGTCAGATAATACTCAGTTCAGTTTCTTCCTGAAAATGATTGCAATCACAAATTCTTTGGTATCTTCATTTAATTTGTCTTCAATGAAAAAAAACACAAAAAGAATTGTCCTAAAGCCAAATTGGATATAATTCCACACCAAACATAAAAAAGGGGGTGGACAAAAGTATTGGCACTGTTAAAAAAATCATGTGATGCTTCTCTAATTTGTGTAATTAACAGCACCTGTAACTTACCTGTGGCACCTAACAGGTGTTGGCAATAACTAAATCACACTTGCAGCCAGTTGACATGGATTAAAGTTGACTCAACCTCTGTCCTGTGTCCTTGTGTGTACCACATTGAGCACGGAGAAAAGAAAGAAGACCAAAGAACTGTCTGAGAACTTGAGATATATCCCTGAGGAAGGCACTAGGACAGTGCCGAAACGCGTAGGAAAAGGAATAAATGGAATATTGATGCAACCTACATATGGTTTCCGGATCGTTTTCTTGGGATTTCAGCAGCGCGGACACTGATACACCATTTCCCCTGAAGTAACTTCTGGATGGTTCCCACGTGCATGTGGAAGGTGAAAGTCCTGCAGCAGCTGCATTTAATGCTAAATGCTTTTACACCAGTTGTGGGTCTCACAACTGTGCTAGGTGAGTGAATTCATACCCACCACATACATTAGTGTCACTAGTGATAGGGCACTATTGCGCCTCTTGTTCTCCCCCCTATTTTTTACTTTGAAATTGTGAGGAAGCATGAGCAATCTCGAGGCTACAAGTCCATCTCCAAAGACCTGAATGTTCCTGTGTCTACCGTGCGCAGTGTCATCAAGAAGCTTAAAGCCCATGGCACTGTGGCTAACCTCCCTAGATGTGGACGGAAAAGAAAAATTGACAAGAGATTTCAACGCAAGATTGTGCGGATGGTGGATAGAGAACCTCGACTAACATTCAAACAAGTTCAAGCTGCCCTGCAGTCCGAAGGTACAACAGTGTCAACCCGTACTATCCGTCGGCGTCTGAATGAAAAGGGACTGTATGGTAGGAGACTGAGGAAGACCTCACTTCTTACCCCGAGACATAAAAAAGCCAGGCTGGAGTTTGCCAAAACTTACCTGAGAAAGCCTAAAACGTTTTGGAAGAATGTTCTCTCTTTTTGGGCAAAGGCATCAACATAGCGTTTACAGGAGAAAAAAAGAGGCATTCAAAGAAAAGAACACGGTCCCTATTGTCAAACAAAGCGGAGGTTCCCTGATGTTTTGGGGTTGCTTTGCTGCCTCTGGCACTGGACTGCTTGACCGTGTGCATGGCATTATGAAGTCTGAAGACTACCAACAAATTTTGCAGCATAATGTAGGGCTCAGTGTGAGAAAGCTGGGTCTCCCTCAGAGGTCATGGGTCTTCCAGCAGGACAATGACCCAAAACACACTTCAAAAAGCACTAGAAAAGGGTTTGAGAGAAAGCACTGGAGACTTCTAAGGTGGCCAGCAATGAGTCCAGATCTGAATCCCATAGAACACCTGTGGAGAAATCTAAAAATGGCAGTTTGGAGAAGGCACCCTTCAAATATCAGGGACCTGGAGCAGTTTGCCAAAGAAGAATGGTCTAAAATTCCAGCAGAGCATTGTAAGAAACTCATTGATGGTTACCGGAAGCGGTTGATCGCAGTTATTTTGGCTAAAGGTTGTGCAACCAAGTATTAGGCTGAGGGTGCCAATACTTTTGTCTGGCCCATTTTTGGAGTTTTGTGTGAAATGATCAATATTTTGCTTTTTGCTTCATTCTCTTTTGTGTTTTTTCATTTAAGACAAATTAAATGAAGATAATAATACCAAAGAATTTGTGATTGCAATCATTTTCAGGAAGAAACTGAGTATTATCTGACAGAATTGCAGGGGTGTCAATACTTTTGGCCAACACTGTAAGTGTTATTTATATATATATAAGAAACTGCTTGTGCTTGGGTCATTTCGGCATGCGGGGGAGAAGGGGTTCTTGGAGTTGGTGGCAAAAAATTATGGTTGGGGGGTTGGACGTATGGTGGATGGACCTCCGGTTGTTGGTTCAGAATTCTTAAGTGCCTGGCAGATTTGGGGCTCTTCAGGGTCGGGTCCCTGGGAGTCGGTGATGTTGGGCATTGTTTTCTGGCAAAACTGGTGCCCCTGAAGCCTGTGAATTGCAGCTGGGGGTAATGCTGGATGGTTAATTATTTTGGAAGGTTTCCGCCAGGCTTTGGAGCTCCAAGAACCTCCTCACCTTTTCATGTTTTAAAGTTATTGTTGTATGTTTACAATAAAGGCCGATTTGGCCAAATTAATCCAAAATCCCGGTGTCTGTCATTTGTGGTAGGGGTCATGGGAGCAGGTGGAAGTGGTGATATATGAGGGGGGGTGGAGTCTTCAGGTAGGAAGCCTCTACAATACTGCAGTCATGGTATTTATATTGCTTTAGAATTTTTATTCAATGAAAAAATGCTGTGTTTAATTTTTTTATATAACGCAATCAGCTTTTTTTTCAATATAAATTGCATAAAAATCTAATTGAGCAATTAAAAAACTATCAATAAGTCAAAAGACTTTAAAGGGAATCTGTCATCTACTTTATGCCCCCCAAGCTATGACTATTTGTCCCTGCAGCTTCCCAGTACATTCCTAAGCATCGCTATGTTAGCTAAAAGTGTAGTTTAAATTGAAAAAAATCATTTTATAACTTACATTTTCCCATTATAATTATGAACAGTCTATACAGTCTAAGCCTTCGTATGATAGCCATCCCCCCTTCCAACTGTGGTTCTCACACCCTGGTGGGCATGATAACCTACTGTACAAGCGATTCCCCTTCTTTGTAAATACTAAAATGGATGGGCTGCTTCCAGGTATGACACGTCGGCTGCGTCTATTTCCAGTTCTGAGCATTATGGGGGAATATTGGGCATGCTTGCAGGCTTCAGAATGTGCACTGCGCATTCTCTGGTGCCGGCAAGTACACCCAATACTCCCCCACAATGCGCAGAACAAAAATATACTCTCCTGGCGCATCATACCTAGAAGCAGCCAATCCATTTAGTATATTCAAAGAAGGGGAAGCATTTGTACATTAGGTTATCATGCCCACCAGGGTGTGAAAATCACTGATGGAAGGCGGGGATGGCTATCATACGAACGCTTAGACTGTATAGACTGTGCATAATTATCATGGGAAAATGTAAGTTAAAAAATGCTTTTTTTTAACTATTAAACTACATTTTTAGCTCAGACATGGATGCTTAAGAATGTAGTAGGAAGCTGCAAGGACAGATAGTGATAGTGTGGCACCCCTGCGGTATGGTCGCTACAGAGGTGCTGTACTTAATCCATAGGCGTGGTATTCCACTCCCAGGTAAAATGGTTACACAATACCGAGACACACACGCACACACCTTGCACCCGAACACCCATCTTAACTCCAGGTCAGGGGATGAAAGGCGGAAGAAACTCTATTTGAGCAGACCCCATCACTGACTGGAGAAGGAAAAAAGGTTAAAAGGGGCTGAGAGGAGAGAATTAGTAAAAGCAAAAACAGAGAAGAATAGTAGTAGTAGGAGTAGGAGTAGGAGTAGTGGTAGGGGAGTTCGAGTTGGAAAGATAGAGAAAGATGGAGTTCCAGGGGAAGAATTGAAACTGGGCCAGAGTGGGACCAGTGAGTAGGTCACCACAAAGCCCAGCCAGCAAGGATCCCTTATCCATAACCGCCCTACAGGTCGTTGATGGTTGCAAGATTGGCCCGGCTCCAATCTGGCAACAACACTGCAAGTTTGAGCCAGTAAACCGGAGGTTCCTGAACTTTATGTGCAGTGGCCATCTACCGTGGACAATCCCGGGTATTTTGGCTAGGCCTAGAGCCAAGAAGAAGTACTGGCCATCGGTCAACAGGGCTCGCAGCCACCTGCTTGGGATCCTGTAGCACGAAGGCGCGTAGAGAGAAAAGGAGAAGAACAGCGCAGAGAGAAAAGGGCAACCTGGAAAGGCATATGAGGCATCCCTGCAGACTGGTCGCCACAGTGATGCTGCACCTACTCCACAGGTATGGTGTCACTGTTCCCAGGTGAAAGGGGTCACAAACCCAAGACACAGAATTGCACACAACACCATCCCAAATCAGGGCCAGAGGATTTGGGCGGACCCTAAAGAGAGGGAGGGCCCCATTTTCTGGTCAGGAGGAGGGGTTAGCAGTAAGTTAGTGAGGAGTAGGAAAAAAAATGTCGGAGGAGAGCGTCCAGAGTGAATGCAGGATGGAGAGTGTCCTAGGGGACACAGGCATGGGGGATCCACCCATGTGCCTTGAATCTGGCCAGACCCGAGTTGGGCGGAGGGACAGGTTGACTGAGGGGACTGGCCCCGATCTGGTGAGAGTGTTGCACACCTAAGCCAGGAAAACCGGAGGCCATCGTTCCTGCATGAGCGGTGGCCACCATCCATGGATAATCGCCAGGACAGTCGCTAGAAATAGGGTCAGGGGATGTGCCGCTGCAGTCATCCAACAAGGCCTGCAGCCATCAGCCTGGGACCCTGTCCATGAAGGCGCTGGGAAGGAGGGAGAATATAGAGCGCAGGAGAGAGCAACCAGGAAAGGCTACGGATGGTGTCTTGGCAAAGTGACCCTAATCACCTGGTAATTATCATGGCTTGGAGGAGCATAGTACCCGACTGGGTAACCTTGCCTGATCAGCGAGTAGAGGTAAAGAACTGCACAAACTGTGTTGCCTCCTTCTTCCTCACCCTGCGGCCTTTCCCACCATCACCATAGACTGTCTACGCCATCCCTGGGGCCCAGCTCTACATGTGGGGAGCCTTACCATCCCAGCTGCACTACCATCTGCCCTAGCGGTGATATCCAGCAGCGTCGGCCATCCCTGGCGGAAAACCACAGGTGGCATCACAAACTATCCTCTGTAAATAATCCTTTTTCTGCACGTCCAGGACCACAGAGCCGGGTCACTGCCACCGTGAACCCCGACCAAACCAACCGGCACAGTTACCGATTATCCCACAGCCCTTGTGGTGGTCGCACATACAAAATGGTGACTCAGTGGAGTGGCCCCGGATTGCAAGGGAGTTGATCAGATTGTCGACTCGGAGAACAGAGTACTCCAGCTGGGTGTGTACTGCTACAAACTGGTAAAGGTAAAACAACTGCACCCTTTGTGTCCTCCTTTTTATTTTTTGCACCCTCCTTGCTGCACCCAGCACCATAATTACCACCACCAGTCTCCATACAGACTGTCTACAAAATCGCAGGGGCACGCTCCACCTGTGAGGAGTGTTTTTATACTAGCTGCCAGTCCATCTATCCCCAGGGGGTCTATACTGCAGCGCTAGTCATCACTGACCAGACACCTCAGGTGGCGTCATGAAAAGACTTTAATCCCATGTGCATCCCCCAGGAGGACTGTAGGCAAGGATTTCTGCATTTGTTACTTTATTACAATCCGTATCTAAAAAAAAATACGCTAAATAAATCATGCAAAAAAAGTTACAAAATAGCAAAAATATTCATAAACATAATTGATGTAATTACAGAAAACCATATAGTAAATGTAATAAGTAATTTTATAATAAAGGTATAAAAAAGGGAGAATTGCTCTGCACCTTTAAAAAAAAGTCACTATTGCTTCTATCTTAATAGAGTTAGAAGTTAAGTATCCAGTTAATTGCACTGATAAAAATTGTAATCTGCTGGAGAAATTACACAGAAATTCTCAGATACACTGACTACCATATTATCAGCAATTGGCTGACAGAGATAATACTTTAGTAACAGATATGTTCAGTACTCAGCAGTTAGAAGAAATTAAATTAGCACATTTCTAAGAAAAATATCTCTTGTCCATGTCTATCTATGGTATATATCAGAAGTCCTGAACCTTTCTGACCTTGAAAGCCACGAAGAGCTTTGAAAAATAGCCATGAGCCATATTCAGCAATGATAGAGGGTTGTGAGCCACATCCAGCTCTGAGAGAGGGTTGTGAGCCACATCCAGCTCTGAGAGAGGGTTGCGAGCCACATCCAGCTCTGAGAGAGGGTTGTGAGCGACATACAGCTCTGAGAGAGGGTCACAAGCCACATCCAGCTCAGAGAGGGTTGTGAGCCACATCCAGCCTGAGAGAGGGCTGCGAGCCACATCCAGCTCTGAAAGAGGGTCAAGAGCCACATCCAGCTCTGAGAGAGGATCGTGAGCCATATCTAGCTGAGAGAGGCTTGTGAGCCACATCCAGCTCTGAGAGAGGGTCATGAGCCACATTTAGCTATTAGAGAGGGTCATGAGCCACATCCAGCTCTGAGAGAGGGTTGTGAGCCATGTTTAGCTCTGAGAGAGGGTCACAAGACACATCCAGCTCTGAGAGAGGGTCACAAGCCACATCCAGCTCTGAGAGAGGATCACAAGCCCCATGAAGCTCTGAGAGAGGATCGTGAGCCAAATCCAGCCCTGAGAGAGGGGTCAGAGGCAAACCACATCCAGCTCTCCACCTCTGAGAGAGGGTCAAGAGCCACATCCAGCTCTGAGACAGGGTCAAGAGCCACCAGTGGCATTACTTGAAGCTCATGGGCCCTGATCCGAAAGCTCCTACGGGACCCCCAATCATTGCAAATCCTTAATAGCAATAGTCTTTTTCTATAGGCCACAGGGACTTTTGCCCCCCCCCCCCCCAGGCACCAGGGCCCGGGTGCGATAGCAACCCCTGCACCTGTTGTAGTTACGCCCCTGCGAGCCACATCCAGGTCTGGGAGACAGTCACAAGCCACATCAGGCTCCCGCCCCAGTAGTGACACAGAGAGCCCCCATTACTGGAATAATGACAGTCAAAGCTTTTCCCCAGAAATCACACCGAGGAAGGATACCAAGATCCAGGGGTTCCTATCTTACCTACATTCACATTTGCTCTTCTGTGTGGAACTACTCACAAAAATCATCATCTGGAGAAAGACCTGCTCTTCATAGCTGTTTGCTAGACCTGTTGTTTATGCACCAAGATAGAAAAAAGTCAAGAGCCACACCACATGTGGCCCCCGATACACAGGCTGAGGACCCCTGGTGTATAATGCATTTGCATATACGGTAAGCTATTTATTGTATTCTACAGAGATCATCATCAGGTTTTTTTCTCACTAGAACTCAAAATAAATCCCCTTTCCCCTTCCATGGAAAAACAACAGCTAATTTCATAGGAAATTAAACCTATTTGAATTTGCACTCATCAGCCCAGAAGCTACGCATGGGACGTACTTGGATGTTCCAACATGACAACAATTCAAGACACATTGCCAAGTCGACCTGTCATTGGCTACAGCAGAGGTTCTGGAGTGGCCACCTCAGTCTCCTGACCTCAATATCATTGAGCCACTCTGGGGAGAACTCAAGTGCGCAGTTCATACAAGAAAGCCCAGGAATTTACAGGAACTGGAGGCTTTTTGCCAAGAAGAAAGGGCAGCTTTACCATCTGAGGAAATAAAGAGCCTCATTCACAACTACCATAAAAGACTTCAAGCTGTTATTGATGTTAGAGGGGACAATACACGGTATTAAGAACTGGGGGATGTGAACTTTTCATCAGGGACATTTGGATGTTTTTGGTTGTCATTATGATTTAAAACGAGAAAACACAGTAGTTTGACAAGAAATGGCTTCACCCAACCACTAAACATGAGTGGAAAAAACTTTTTTGTGTTATTCATATCCTCTGAAAAAAGGCCAAGAAATCAAAAAATCTGGCGGGGTATGTAAACGTTTGAGTACAACTGTATGTGATACAATATAACTAATTATGGCTATTATTTATTTTTCTCTATTTAAGAATGACAAACCTGCATTATAGGCCAGAGCTGCATTCACAATTCTAGCTAGTAAGCGTACCCATTAGGGGTGGAGAGTAGGAGTTATAAAACTAGGTGTCAGACATGTCTAGACAGGAAGTAACTAGAGGAAAGTGTGTGAACAACACTAAAGTGCTGTGTCTGATGTGAGCCACAGAGACCCAAAGGAGTAATTAGGCCGTATCCTCTGGATCAACCGCTGACTATGAGTATGAGAGTGGGACCTTGGTCCAGGATGTATGTGAGGGGGACATTCCCTGATGTTGGCACTCAACCCCTATCGAGGGTAGTGACTGTTCCCTATAGTACGTGTGCAGTTGACGTCTACATGGACTTGAGCGGACAAGTCTTTAGCAAGCTTGCACTGAAAAGCCTCAGTCCGTAGGTGGTTCTGGTTGGTCCTTTGGACAGTTCTGTGTGAGTGGGATAGGACTGGTGACGTGGAGAGACTGTACAGATTCAAGGCAAACACCATGGTGTGGGAAGTACTGTACAAGAGTGTTACGGTACCAGGGCAGTGAGAGCAGTCTGCACTAAATTCCGTTAAAGTAACTTTCCCAAAGAATATAATGTTTATGAATTGTGCTCGTGATGCCTATGTTCAATGGGAGTCACATGTTAATGCAAGTAAAACACTGTTAATAAAAGAAACAGACTCTTTGTGTACTTTGGCCCTCACGCAGGGCAACAGCGAACTGAATTTTAATCGGGGAGCTGACTGGGGCATGGGATGCTACTGTGGTCCTGGGGTCGCACTGGGGCTTGGGCCTGGACTCGAGCCTAACTACCCTAGCTCGTGATTTGTGTCCATAGACACACCTAAGAGCTTGTTGACAAAGACGTTTCTATAACTTTGGCTATGTCTTTGCTCACAACTGCACCATTGCTTCTGCTCATAACCCAAGCTACGATGCTATCTGTTTTGCTATTCCTATCATGATTTGTGATCCAAAAATCATCAATTACTTATATTGTATCACTGTTTAAAGCCTAGTTTAGAGTTTAGACCTCACAGAATCACCACATATGCAGACATTGAGGCAGCAAAGAGATTCTGTCTACGGTAGTAACATGCAGAATTATAAAAGCAGCTCTGAAGGATAATACTGGTTGTAACTGAGGCTCAGTACTAAAAAGGGAATTCAATGTATTTAATGAAATTTGTTGCTCAAAGATTAATATACATTTCATGAAAACAATTAAACGTGCTAAAAGTGAAAGCTTGAATTGCGGTCTCTATAATCCACTTGAACCTAAATTATATAATTAAGCAATGAACTCAACAAGCAGAATGAATGGATAGGAAATACAAGTTTTTAATGGAGCTGCGAAAATTTTCCATCCTTTACCTTTATACCACTTGACCCAAACCATTTCATTCTATTTTGTCTAAGAGACAAACAAATGCGTGAAATAGTCTAAGCAGGATTGGCCAGAGACTCTGCGGCGATGAGAAATCTCTTGTTCCCGTGGAGTGACAGGCTTAAAGGAACCCGTCTGACGTACATTCAGCAATCTATCTGCTGCTCTAATTCCAAGACGAGTATCAACAGCAATGTTGTGCCGACACCATATCTGCGGTTCCCCCCGTAATCAGATTTGGACACAGTGCTGCAAACATGGTCTATTTTGGAACAAAAACTCAGCTTCTGCTTCGGTGTCTCGCACTCATAAACAATGTACCGCAAATACCACTAGCAAATATTTACCTTAAAGGCACAGCTGTGCCTGAGACACAGTTTCTCATTCTGGCATTGTGAATAATAACGGTTAGGATGATGAACAAAATCACCAAAGTAAGACCATAAACTCAAGAAAGCCAGGCACCACGTCAGACTACAGGGCGCTGAACCTTCAGCCTAATCACAAGGGTCAGACCAGGTAAACGGGCAAGCCGGTGTTGCTCACTTCAGGGTGCACATAACCATACAATTTTAATTGAATGAAAGAAATGGCACTCACCCGATTATGGTGCAACAAGTCTTGCTTTATTCTGGTGTCATTTTAAAAGTACAGGGAGGGGGATGGAGGAAGGAGGATAAAGGCTTGTAGGACCCATAGAAGTGCCAAGCTGGCACGAAACGGCAACCCGTTGTCTTCCATCCTGGACTTGTACATGACACCAGAATAAAGCAAGACTTATTGCACCATAAGAGGGTGAGTGCCATTTCTTTCATTAATTAAAATCAACAAAGTAAGAACAAATACTATTTTATGGTGGGAAGGACAGGAGCATGGTGACTACAGTAGTGACCGAGAGGAGTATGCCACTCATCCAACACACGATTCAAGAACTCCAGACCATCTCTTTATCAAGACCAGCATGAAGAAAGCTGTGATTGATATATCTGAGCCTAAATATTCTAAACCACCGGAGTAGATATTATTATTATTATTATTATTATTATTATTATTATTATTATTAAGTATTTATATAGCGCCATTAGGTTACATATTCACCCACTCCGGGCTCTACGCCGACTCTCCGCCGTAACTCCGGTCTCAGTGTTTGGCTATAGAACTAAAGTCATGTCAACGATGCACATTAATGCTGTAGGTAGTAACTTACAGTAGCTTAGTGGCCAATGCTAAGGTAGATGTAAGGATGAGGAATACCTACTGTTTTATCAGTTTTTAGGATGACAGAGCATTTTGTGTCCGCTTTCCGGAAATTAGAAAAAAAAAACTATATTAAAGATGAGTCATTAATTCCTGTGATTGGAGTTAGTGGGAATCAGAAGACTGTATACCAGGAAACCTGTAACCCAACTGTCAAGGGTGTAACTACTATACAGATAGATATACTACTGTAGGTGCAGGGGTTACAATCGAACCCAGGCACTGGAGCCCTTGGGGACCCCAAAAGTCCCTTTGGCCTAAATGAAATAACAATACAATTAAAAACTTGCAATAATTGGAGCCCCGTTAGAGCTTTGCATAGGGGCCCATGAGGTTCAACTTACGCCACTACCAACTGTGGTGAAGCTTGCAGTAACTGAAGACCAGGTTCTATTGGTAGTGGCTTTGTGTAGCCTCAAGTGAGAGTGAAGTTACCTTTACACGGATCGCCAAAATGTTTTATGATAGGAAGAATCGTTCCCAATCACTGCACAATATAGAACTGTCACCAATCAGCTGGCAAACTTGCTCATTTATCGGCTGATTGGATTGCTTCCAAGGAAAGTACATCTCCATTAGTGACCAGGGAATGTGCAGATGACAATAAGCAAGTTGTATAACAATCATTCTGTACTAGGGATGAGCAGACCTAATCTTTCAAGTTCGTTGTTCGTACCAAACACAGACTTCCCATAAAAATTAGTGTTTGTAGTTAGGATGCTTTACAGACACAAACCATTGGAGCGAGCATCGCTGTGCTCGGGTTCAGTCAGTGCTCGGCCCAGTGCGAGCCACTTACAGTGTTTAAATGGCTCATACTGGGGGTAAAATCAGCATTATTGGATGTAGTGTATACCAAAACAAATTTACAAAACCCCACCCTCTCCCCCAGAAGTGCTTTGTTTATGGCTGGCTGTACGTCGGCAGAAAGCCAAACTGCCCAATCAGGGACTTCCAATGTTGTTCAGGTCAAGTTTTGGTCTAGAACAGAACTTTAGATAAAGTCCATCTGAATCTGCAGAAGCCAGACTTCCATCTCTATTCTGTAACATAAAGTTTGCATGAAAAGTAAAATAAATTAATGCTGATCAGCTTATTATCTACCCATGTAATCCCAACTTTGCACAGGGATAAAATAACTGTTCAATCCAAGCACTGGCACTTGATGCATCTTTGGAGTGATCAAGCAGTTTAGCGCACCTTCGTACTTGCTCATTTTCCATCTATCTCCACCCTCCTCTAACAATTGTAAAGCCAAGAGCTGCCAATCAATGAAGAGGGGGCAGAGATTGAAGCAGAACAACAATGTGGGACGGTGCCTTGAACTATTGAAGAGTGCACCGAGAGCCTGTGCTTGGTTTCAAAAGTCATTTAGTCTTGATGGACTCCATTTAAATACAGTTTATTGTTCAAGTTACTTGGAATTTTTTTGGAGGCAGGTTACACTGCTAATGAGGACAAATTATTACATCATCAGGAAAATCATATTACAATCTGCCCATTTTGCAGCTTTAGCAGTTGATGCGATTACAGGAAATTATTCTTTAATGGAACCCTTCATGACAAGAGCTAATTTAAGAGTCAATATGGTTCTCTTATGTGGTATTCATGTTCAATAATTAAAAAAAAATCAGGCTAAAATCCCTGTAGATGGCCTTGTACAGAGTTACTTTAACACAGCATGCCTTGCAAATGGCAATCATGACTTTGCCAAATTTTTCTGCTCTAGTAAACTACCCATGTGGCCAGATATTACACTCCTGTAATTGGAATTTTGTAAATTGGAGGGTGAGGGGTGTAGCTCTGATCATTCTCACAAGCAAGTTTTCCAAAAATTATTTTAGCAAAAGGGTGCATAGTGTGGCACTTAGAATTTATTTATTGTCCAAGAAGCTTTTCCTAAATTTTTTGATGCCTACAGAAGTTTTAACAATATTCTCTATTATGAGGTGGACCTGATTTCTTTATTTAATTTAAATGTATTAGAATAGATATATAATTTGAAATATAACACATCAATCTTTGACCAAATGTCTTGACCATTAAGATGTCAGACTTGGCAGTGGTGGCGTAACTTAAAACTCATGGGTCCTGATGCAAAAGCTCCAATCGGACCCCCAATTATTGCAAATCTTTTATAGCATTAGTTTTTTCTCTATGGGCCAAAGGAACGTTTGGGGCCCACTAGCTCTAGGTCCCGATGTGATTGCCACCACTGCACCTATTGTAGTTACACCACTGCTTGGCAGACTATGAAGGTGGTTTAAAACAAAAAACAAAAATAGAGTTTGCTTCATAAAGCCAATAATTTTCCCAATCTTTCCATAAACTTGTAGTTTCACCCATCAGATGAAATAAAAATCAATCTGAAAGATCACTTATTTGGCAGTAGTTTGTCATCAGTTATCGAGCATGATCATTAATTTAATTTCCAATTTTCCAAAATGAAAACAGGTCAAAATCAGCCATTTAGGATGACTTTATCTTCTTTGTAAAGCAAGCTTTAAGCCTTACATATGAGAAAGTGGCTGGCCATAAATCTGCTATTTAAGGCATCAATGGTATCTCTCCCGACCCCCCCATACACATTAAATAAGTTTTACAATTGCACACTCTTAGTTTTTTTATGCAAAAAAGTGTTCTTTATTTAGGAGCAACACAGATGTCAACATGTTTCGGTCCAATTCGGACCTTGGTCACGACAGTTGCCTCTGTTATATTGTCTCCTTAGAGATAGGGCGTGCTTCACCCTTGTTTGCTCCTTTTCAGTCTGTATGTAGAAATATACAAGGAATCCTTGGAACAATAGGGATTGGTAAGAAGCCTTTTTTCAACATGTCCCGGATGGATGGAGCATTCATGTATTCTCGATTCGGAGAGAGAAAAAAGTTGCAATATGTCTTTACTCTCCTCCTATCACCCAAGAAACCAAAAACATCTGCCATTGAAATTCTAACTTAGATTCTTCTCTCCTACAACATCATCTGTAAAAGTGGCACGGAAGGGGCTGCCGATGCATATCAGTCGGTCAACTGTTTCTGCTGAAATTCCTGAATCCGGCCAACTTTCATCTAATATGTATGTGGGCCGTTAGTCATTCTTCTCTTCATATTGTGTCACCTCTTGCATACAGTACATCAGATGTGCAAAAAGAATAGGTGCACTCTGTTAATAACAAACTTGACACATTTTGTATTTCTTAAGCTGGTTTCACACTACCGTTTTTTTAATGCGGTGGGGATAGGGAGATAACCGCGCAATTGTAAAACGATGCAACAGGATGCTCCCGCACCGGTATTATTAGTGATTCGGCTGATGGATCCAGCGTAATACCGGAGCGGTGGCATCCAGTTGCATCAGGTTGTGTACATCATTTTTACAGATCTGGTGAAAAATTACATTTTTGGTAAACACCCCCTTGTAGGTGTGACATATGAAACTGGCTTCTGGGCATGCTCAGTCAAAAAGTCCGGATCCAGTGGGATCCGGCTTCCACCAGGTCTGGGTTCTATAGAGCACCATTTCTATTTTAGACTGTATTGCCAATCCAGTTGTTTACGTTTTTTTTAAAAAAAAGCCCAAAAATAATTACAAACTGCGTTTTTGGTTTCTGTTAAAAACCATTCTCAGCCGGATCCGACTAGAACTGTATGCAACTGCATGCCACCGCATGAGCCAGCGGTGGAGAAACCGTATGTGGGTGCATACAGTTTCAGGTGGATTCACCCGGATTACAAAAAATCGGTAGTGTGAATCAAACTTTAGCCGTGCCTCATGTGTTACACATTTTTATTACTGTTAAGGATGGCGCAAAAACACATTTGCCTAATTTATGTTGGGTTTTTATGAAAAATGTAGCTGGCCAATTTCATTCTTCTAATTCTATTTAATTCTAGTTCAAAGGTGAACCCATGTAACTAAGATAACAAGTACACAAGTTCACAAACCATTCACTACAGTGTGGGACATGAGCTGTTCTTTCAAGTGATTTTTTTTATTATCATTTGCTTTGTGTTGTGTTCAAGTTCTTGATAAAATTACAAGTGAATGCCCCGGGTCTTGATAATTAACTTTTAGTGAGTGAGCCATCACACACTGTCTGTAGACTCAGTTTAGACTGCACCGTGTAATCAGCTCTCTGTCCTCCCACAGTGTTATGGTGATAAATCCAGAGAGATACAGCACTTTAATTCTTTTCTTTTTTTAAGCTTTTGGTCAGAAAGCCAGAATAATCCAAGTTGAAAATTATCTCTCGAGACCTTGCAATGAACCAAAGTTAATACATTTTGATGAATTCAATAAGGATCATGACTGAAGGGGCACAAAGGTTGAAGCTTCAACCAGGCCCTGGTGTCGGACGGGGTCCAATGGCCCCTACACCTAAAAAGAAAGCAATGGTACTATAAATACGGCATAACAGTATGGGGTCATTTGTATTGAGGCTGTGCAGTTTGATTTTGGAGAGCAAGATGAAGGTATTTGCTTTGGTTGCCCCAAGGTAGGATCAGAAAAATCTAATCTCTCTAGGCTGGAATACCTCCATAATATAGCACCTGATGAACTACTGACAGGTAAAGTCTGATGTCCATCCGAGACAACAGGTTTAAAAGGGGTATCTCGGATAGACTTGGCCAAACCACTCTGTTAGGCAGAATCCTGAGAAAAGCTGACACTCTTTAACCCCTATACAAGGATCTGGATTTACAACAGGCTCCAAGGGCTGCAGTCCGAAGACAGTAATGTCACCAAGCAGGCTCAAAGCTGGGAGTTCAAGAAAAGGACAAAATTAACATCAGTTAGAGTAGTCAGGTGGGCAGGTCAGAACCAAGATGGCAGCAAGGTACAAAATCGTGAGGCAGAAGAAGCACCCAAAAAACAGACCAGGGTAAAAACACCAATACAAGACAGGACACTAGTCTGGGAAACCAAAAGCTATTTCTGGCAGCTTCCAGCAAGAAGCTGAAGGCATTAGTATTCCGATAGGATGAAATTTAGGAGTTAATGACTTCAGCTGGACAGCCCAAACATCCACTAGTCAGATGGAAGTACAGCAGGTCCCAGCCACTCTAAACTTAGTGGACTTGCAGAGTCTGCGCTGATCAGACATTCCGACTTCTCCTCTATCACCAGTACCACCTATGGGGTGAATGCGGCGGTGCCTGGTAACAGAAGCAGATATTGAAGGAGCAGACTCTTGTGGAGATGTGACATAAAGATGCCAGACAGGTGGGGAATGGGTTTTCTTGTAGC
Organism: Allobates femoralis; assembly: GCA_033576535.1. Taxonomy (NCBI): domain Eukaryota; kingdom Metazoa; phylum Chordata; class Amphibia; order Anura; family Aromobatidae; genus Allobates; species Allobates femoralis. Next base: position 48,587,900 of record JARQOC010000008.1, on the reverse strand, counting down.
CACAGATAGCAGATTTTGGCCAAATGGGATACTTTGAGTAATAAGGCTATGGTGGTTTATTTTATAATGTCTGTCATGACATACAATATTTCCTAACTCATTACCTTAGAAGCCATATTGCTGTTATTTCATGCTACAGTACAACTAGAATTGCCTGGATCCTCATGTACCTTTAGGCTCCAAGGTCTCTGGTGTGATTGCTACATCTGAACCCCCTATAGCTACATCCATAGTTTTACAAATACTCATGGTCTTTTGTTTTAACATCCTGGTCTTCTACATAGTTACATGAATCATTATCACAGGTTTGTCATGGACACAGAGTATTGAGGGCTCCAGGCATAGAAGTAGTACTTGAGAAAAGGCAACTGTAATGGAATAAAATCTGAAATGCTTTTCTATGATTTTTTGGATATATCAAATACGAAAAAACTATTGATTATTTTCTACTTCCAAGATCCACAATTACTCTATAGAGTACTATAGTACTCACCAAGACTGAAGAGTATTAGAAATTTCAGACACACAAACTCCTGTCTGTCCACCTGCAGGGAATGTAGAAGAATGACCAGATCTTGTGCTCTGATGACCAAGTTGTTCAATGTGGATCCCGCTTGGGCTGACATTGACGACATTTCAATCTAGAAGGCAAATTAACAGATTACGTAAGCGCTTAAACACAGTCCATACAACATGACAGTTGCTTCAGCACCCAAAAATGTCATTGGGGCCATGGTACATTTCCTAAGTTATCTTCTATGAGAGGTCCTTGCCCAAATGAAACGATTCTCAACTAATTCATTTATTTTATTAATAATATATGTTTAACAACAAGTTAACTTCTCGCCATCAAAAGTAGAACAATTTTGTAGAACGGGGTGAAATCTTAAAAAAAAAATCAAAACGTGGATGCCTTTTTTTGTATTTGCCAACCCGCCCCCCCAATCAGTCTAATTTACTTGACGTGGCTCACAACCCATGAACAAAATTGGCACTGTGTCTGAAACAAAGCAATCATGTCTTTATATCCTTTTACAATATGTGAAAGAAATAATGATAGTAACACCACACAGGTGAATTAAGAATGCTGTATGAATTATGTACCTTTTTATCATTTTTTTAAATTTTCATATATAAATTAATTAATGAGTGTTGGTGGATATACAGTATTTAATTTTTCTTTTTCCATTGTATTTTTGCATTACAGATGTGCTGAAAGTTATATGTATGCCTTCAAAGTGTCTGCTGGTGAATAAAGTGTAATTTGTCCATTACTCGCTTTGATATGGAGTGTTTTTTACTAAATGTTAAGCTATTCAAGTCCAAAGCATGAAAAGATGAAACTAATCACCTGGGGGCTTTAGAAAAGAAACATATGTACTGCAATTGTAAGCAAGTTAATCAGAAATGATGGTGCAATGACACAAACCTAACCTGGTGCATCAGGCCAAATTAACCCCTATCCATATTAAACTCGGGTATAGTTGGGCCCAGGCCATAGTATACCCCGGGGGGGATAAACTGGTATGCTTTAACCTGTTACATCAGGCTGATAGGCTATGATGGGGTGTTCTTTGGGCTAAGCCTGGGTGTTACAGCCAAGTGGTTTGTGCCAAGTTGACGAATGTTTCCCAAATTGTCTTTAATTTGTGTCCTGTGACCAGTATAACCAATAAATTGAGCACAAAATAAAGGCCGCTTTACATGTCCCAATATCGTTACGATATTGTATACAACGGCACAGGAGCGCACACGTTGTTGGCACTAGTCCAAAATCGCATATGAGATGTTACACAGGGAGAAATCGGCAGGCAACGCAACTGCGATGTCTACGCCCCCTCGTTCACGCTGTGTACGAGCGACCCAGGGAATGACCATTTAACATGGGAGTGAATAGGGGAAGTTGCGCTCCAAATCGTAGTAGCGCTGTCGCACAGCACAATCCTGCAAGATCGTCAAGCCAATATCGGCCAGTTGGAGAGCCTGCACAATTCCCAAACGACATCGTTTTGGCATCGTTCTTGCGTCGCATTGCTCATTTACACCACACAATGCACGAACGATATCGGCAGGAATGCCCGAACCACGTGACTTTTTATTGTTGTTGGGCAACGATATCGTGCCGTGTAAAGCGGCCTTAAGTCAAACATACTGCCCAACCAGAAATTTCATCAGCCAGAAAAAAACTTGTTTCAAGTACGATCGTGATCATTAATGCCAGTTTAAAGTTGTATTCACACATCTGTAGATCATGGACCTGTTGCGGGTAATGGGACCCAAACTCAACAGCCTAAGGGCTACGTTTTTGAAATAGAAGCTCCAAGTTTTTCAGGAGTTTTGAATTTTTGTGAGAAGGAAATCCAATACAACATATCTACATTTTGGCCCAAAAATGAAGGCTTGAATTAAACAAGAATTATAATAGCCATTACTGTTTGTTAAGGCCCCCATACACAGACTAATGTTGAACAGGAGCCTGCAGACTTTCCCCCAACAAATTACCTTGAGGAAGAGAAAGTACTGCCATGTCATTATCACCCTATAGTCCTCTTTGGTCAGACCTCATCTGGATACTGTGTCCAGTTCTGGGCTCCACATTTTAAAAAAAGACATCAACAATCTGGAGCAAGTTCAGAGAAGAGTGACCAGAATGGTGACCGGTCTGCAAACCATGTCCTATGAGGAATGGTTACAGGATTTGGGAATGTTTAGCTTGCCAAAAAGAAGCCTGAAAGGAGACTTAATAGTCATCTACTAATATCTCAATGGCTGTGACCCTGTAGAAGTATCAGCTTTATTCTCATTTGCACAATGAAAGTCTAGAAGCAATGGGATGAAACTGAATGGGAGGAGACACAGATTAGATATTATAAAAAAAACATTTTGACAGTGAGGGTGATCAACGAGTGGAACAGGCGGCCACGAGAGGTGATGAGTCACCCTGCAATGGAAGTCTTCACACAGAGGCTGGACAGACATCTGTCTGGGAGGATTTACTGAATCCTGCTTTGAGCAGAGGGTTGGATAAGGTGACCCAGGAGGTTCCTTCCAACTCTACCTTTCTATAACTTTTATGTTGGCTTTTAGACAGCCAATCCTTTTGTTCTTCGATAAGCAAACTGTTGTTAGAGACCAGGCAGCTCTACTTCTGTGTATCGTATATTAGGGAGTGATAGCTGTCGGCTATTTATTTTGCACGGGGGCTTTAGTTTGCAGTAATTTCTGCATGATCACCAAATAGTCAGTTTTGCAGAAACCCTGCAGAATAGAAAGGCTTTCATCACTTGCTGTTCAGTTTCACCGTCAACTGGGGGCAGGTTGTCTTTAATGCTGAGCGGCTGTCAGTCAGTGCAGAGGTCTGTTAGTGGTCGCTGATTAGCCGAAGGGTTCTTATAACGTCAACATCACGCAAGACCTGTTGTCAACATCTCAGTTATGGTGCTGCCCCAGAAGAGAGTATAGGACTTTATTATTTTCATTGCATAATATACTAAATGATGAGGGGCTGTTTGAGTAGTGGGCAATGACTTTAATCATGACAATAAAGTGGGAGGAAATGTTTTATAGCAAATATTCCCTAAAATTAATGCGAATGTTATTGATAATACCCAGTAATACGGGAAAAAAACGGTGTCCTATGGTCCGCGCTGCCAAATCCACTTGTTCCAAGGAAAATACACGAGTAGATGAAGTATATCCAAAAGCCTTTATAACATCCTACGCGTTTCGGTGCCTTCCTGGCACCTTCCTCAGGGATAACTTCACCCCAAAAAAAAAACCATATATATAGCAAACCCCAAACAGATGATTAATCGGAGTTCCCACCCGAGATGACGTCAAAAACGTCAGCATCAGGGGAAGGATTAGTAGTTTTGGCGCATTTTTCATTAAAAAACAACATTAATCACATGAACAACTGTACAGCATCATAAAAATATAGTAAAAAGTCCGACCAGACATATAAAAAACTAGCAAAAATTCTAAACGGAAAAGTCAGTAAAAACGTCTGGGACTAGTCGGACTTTTTACTTAATGTTGTTTTTTAATGAAAAATGCGCCAAAACTACTAATCCTTCCCCTGATGCTGACGTTTTTGACGTCATCACGGGTGGGAACTCCCATTAATCATCTGTTTGGGGTTTGCTATATATATGGGGTTTTTTTGGGGTGAGGTTACACCTGAGGAAGGTGCCAGGAAGGCACCGAAACGCATAGGATGTAATAAAGGCTTTTGGATATACTTCATCTACTCGTGTATTTTCCTTGGAACAAGTGGATTTGGCAGCGCGGACCATAGGACACCGTTTTTTCCCGTATTACTGTGTGATTCCACGTGCTAGTGGTCGGTGAGAGTCCAGCAGCAGCCAGCAGGATACAACACTATATGCCTTCATACCAGTTGTGGGTGTCACAACTGAAATAGGTGAGTGGTTCCCTCTATACCACCTGCATTTGAAGTGTCTGTGTGATAGGGCACTATTGCGCCTCTTGTTCCCCTTCCCTTTCTTTTAATTGATAATACCCAAACACTAAAGCTTACGCATCCAAGATCTGTTTGATTTTTTTCAATGACCCATAGATCAGAGTTTGATCAAATACTCAAAATAATATTGGACATGTCAACGCGATTTTTCACGGACCACTCTGTCTGCAAAAAATCACTGACATGTGAACAGTCCTTAAGACTTCATTCACACATCAGTATTTCATCAGTATTTGTATGCCAAAAGCAGGAGAGCCCACAAAACACAGAACAGGCTTCAATTTTTCAATGATCATTTTTCTTTGTGAGGGCCACTTATGCTGTTTGGCATATAAATGCTGCTGCAAAAAAAATGACGTGTGAATGTGGCCCAAAAGATGAAAATCGTGCGGTCTAAACAAGTTGCTTATCCCCTGAAGAAAAAGCAATTTGCTCATTCATTGGGTGAAATGATGTCTTGGTTTGCAAAAAAGATCGTTCTTCTTGGCAGCACATTGTCCCGTATAACAAAACTGTTAAAGGGGTTGTCCACTGCTAGGACAAACCCTTCTGAATCAACTTGTTTCTCTCTGTTAAACTAATAAGCTCTGTACTCACCTCCCTTTCTGCCGCCTTCTTTATCTGTTGGTAACTGCGGCTCAAGGCTCACATGACATTTGACGTTACACGAGCCCCACGTCCAATCACCGCCGACTTCTTTCCCTACCTTTGGACATAAGACCTATCAACAGAAAGTGAGCGCTGTGCTGCCTGTTGATAGCAACTATGTCCGAAGGCAGGGAGAAAGAAGCCGTCAGTGATTGGACGTGGGGCTCGTGTGATGTCACAATGTCATGTCAGCCCAAAGTTGAGTTTACCAACAGCGCTGGAATGGTGGCGGAATGGGAGGTGATGCAAGATGCATGTGAGATACTCACATGAGTCTCTCATGACCAACCTGAACAGTCCCTGCCTCTCTGAATGGGAGCATGTCAGCTGCATGTATTTCTCACAGCTGATGCACTCCTACTCAGAGAGATGGCAGCCATTCTAGGTGAGTAATGCGAGACTCATGAGAGAATCTCACATGCATGTTGCATAGTGTGCCTCTGCCCTTACAGGGGGGAACAAGTTGATTCCTAGCAGTGGACAACCCCTTTAAACAACTGCCGATCGGTACATTTTTACCAATTGATGATTAACGCCACAGTCATCAAACATAATCCCACCTCTAGAGTGTGTTTGCACTACAATATGATTGTGATGGAGTGTTCCTAGTAACTCATTTCTCAATAATCGTGCAATGTAAACAGGGTGTCGATTAAAAGATCATTTCACCCGGCAAAACAGCGATTTGCTTGTTCGTCAGGCGAAATGATCTTTTGGTTTGAACAAAAGGAAAATCATCCCTTGTTTGCTAAAGGTCTTTGTGTTGTATTGATCATTGTTCAGTGCATATATGAAGTCGGGTTGGTCGATGTATTAAACGACTGTCGACTGATAAACGTTTGGCAGTCAATGAATGCTGCACTACATCATGCACTCAGCGTACATGGATCCTTTTAACGTTGAAGAGAGATTTAAGGTAGAATGTACACACATTTTGTTAGGACAAGCCTATGAGCGTGAGTGTTTCAACCTTTGAGAGTCCGGTAAACTATTCTAATCCAGGAAACAATTGGATGCGCTCATTGTCATGCTACCTAATGAATTACCTATATCTGGGAAACTGGCCGTTAGTTACCTACTATACTCGGCGGCTCATTCTCACAGCTCTTTCTGTAAATACAGATGGGGGATGTGTCACTTCTCTTGAGAAATATGCCGCTCCTGGCCGCACTGTCCCCCTATTGAGTGCTGGTGAAAGCCATGACAAAGCCCTCCCTTCCTGTGTTTGTGGATACCTTGTATCTCTCCGCAAGATCATTGTTTGTGCCTTTTGTGCAGCAACAATCCTGAAGCCCGAAAAAAAAAATAATAATAGAAAAACCTTAAACTAAACAAGTAGCATCTGCTTGGACTTGGATTGAATGTGTCCAGCATGCATTGTGATTACACTGGAACCCATGTAACATTGGCAATTGATTACATGATGTATAACAAAATAACACTTCGTTACATATAAATAACAATTTAGCATTATATTATTCTATAAAATTGATAACCTTTCTGTCCTTAAAGAGCATAGACAAAAAAATACCGTAGAGCTGGAATTTGCAACATCGGTCCATGGTAGGTGCTGATATAGATCCTATATGAGGGACTGTTCACAAGCTGTGTTTGAATGCAAGGGTTAAAAATGCAGCCTTTAACATTTCCAGCAAAATTATTTCTAAAATCTGATACACATGCTGCAATTGTTTCAGCATTATTAGTGTTTTTCACCTATTTAAATAAAAAAAGTTACACAAAAGAAGGTAAAAATATTCCATATTTTACACTTTCTTTTCCTTGCCAACACTTTGGGTGTGGGTGCTGAAATATCTGATACAAATATTCGACATGTGAACATACCCTTATACAAGTTTGTTGGGGTATGTTGTCACAGCTCACCTCCTTCTCCACCAGTGCAATGACTGAAGACACCTCTATATACAGTAGATCACACAGGATCCACTATTCACAATAGGCGATATCACAGCTCACCCCCTCCTCCTGTACAATGACTGATAACACTTCTATATACAGTAGATAACACAGGATTCACCATTCACAATAGGTGATGTCACAGCTCACCCCCTCCTCCTGTACAATGACTGATAACACCTCTATATACAGTAGACAACACAGGATCCACCATTCACAATAGGTGATATCACAGCTCACCTCCTCCTCCTGTACAATGCTTGATAACACCTCTATACACAGTAGACAACACAGGATCCACCATTCACAATAGGTGATGTCACAGCTCACCTCCTCCTCCTGTACAATGACTGATAACACCTCTATATACAGTAGATAACACAGGATCCACCATTCACAATAGGTGATATCACATCTCACCTCCTCCTCCTGTACAATGACTGATAACACCTCTATATACAGTAGATAACACAGGATCCATCATTCTCAATAGGTGATATCACAGCTCACCTCCTCCCCCTGTACAATGACTTATAACACCTCTATATACAGTAGATCACACAGGATCCACCATTCACAATAGGTGATATCACATCTCTCCTCCTCCTCCTGTACAATGACTGATAACACCTCTATATACAGTAGATAACACAGGATCCCCATTCACAATAGGCAATATCACAGCTCACCTCCTCCTGTACAATGACTGATAACACCTCTATATACAGTAGATAACACAGGATCCACCATTCACAATAGGTGATATCACATCTCTCCTCCTCCTCCTGTACAATGACTGATAATACCTCTATATACAGTAGATAACACAGGATCCACCATTCACAATAGGTGATATCACAGCTCACCTCCTCCTCCTGTACAATGACTGATAACACCTCTATAAAACAGTAGATAACACAAGATCCACCATTCACAATAGATGATATCACAGCTCACCTCCTCCTGTACAATGACTGATAACACCTCTATATACAGTAGATAACACAGGATCCACCATTCACAATAGGTGATATCACATCTCTCCTCCTCCTCCTGTACAATGACTGATAACACCTCTATATACAGTAGATCACACAGGTTCCACCATTTAGAATAGGTGATATCACAGCTCAACTCCTCCTCCTGTACAATGACTGATAACACCTCTGTATACAGTAGATAACACAAGATCCACCATTCACAATAGGTGATATCACAGCTCACCTCCTCCTGTACAATGACTGATAACACTTCTATACACAGTAGATCATACAGGATCCAATATTCTCAATAGGTGATATCACAGCTCATCTCCTCCTCCTGTACAATGGCTGATAACACGTCTATAAACAGCAGATAACACATGATCCACTATTCACAATATGTGGTCACAGGTCACCTCCTCCTGTATAATGACTGATAACACCTCTATATACAGTAGATAACAAAGGATTCGCCATTCACAATAGGTGATATTACAGCCCACCTCCTCCTCCTGTACAATGACTGATAACACCTCTACAGTTAGGGCCAGAAATATTTGGACAGTGACACAAGTTTTGTTATTTTAGCTGTTTACAAAAACATGTTCAGAAATACAATTATATATATAATATGGGCTGAAAGTGCACACTCCCAGCTGCAATATGAGAGTTTCCACATCCAAATCGGAGAAAGGGTTTAGGAATCATAGCTCTGTAATGCATAGCCTCCTCTTTTTCAAGGGACCAAAAGTAATTGGACAATGGAATCTAAGGGCTGCAATTAACCCTGAAGTCGTCTCCCTCGTTAACCTGTAATCAATGAAGTAGTTAAAAGGTCAGGGGTGTATTCCAGGTGTGTGGTTTTGCATTTGGAAGCTGTTGCTGTGACCAGACAACATGCGGTCAAAGGAACTCTCAATTGAGGTGAAGCAGAACATCCTGAGGCTGAAAAAAAAGAAAAAATCCATCAGAGTGATAGCAGACATGCTTGGAGTAGCAAAATCAACAGTTGGGTACATTCTGAGAAAAAAGGAATTGACTGGTGAGCTTGGGAACTCTAAAAGGCCTGGGCGTCCACGGATGACAACAGTGGTGGATGATCGCCGCATACTTTATTTGGTGAAGAAGAACCCGTTCACAACATCAACTGAAGTCCAGAACACTCTCAGTGAAGTAGGTGTATCTGTCTCTAAGTCAACAGTAAAGAGAAGACTCCATGACAGTAAATACAAAGGGTTCACATCTAGATGCAAACCATTCATCAATTCCAAAAATAGACAGGCCAGAGTTAAATTTGCTGAAAAACACCTCAAGAAGCCAGCTCAGTTCTGGATAAGTATTCTATGGACAGATGAGACAAAGATCAACCTGTACCAGAATGATGAGAAGAAAAAAGTTTGGAGAAGAAAGGGAACGGCACATGATCCAAGGCACACCACATCCTCTGTAAAACATGGTGGAGGCAACGTGATGGCATGGGCATGCATGGCTTTCAATGGCACTGGGTCACTTGTGTTTATTGATGACATAACAGCAGACAAGAGTAGCCAGATGAATTCTGAAGTGTACCGGGATATACTTTCAGCCCAGATTCAGCCAAATGCTGCAAAGTTGATTGGACGGCGCTTCATAGTACAGATGGACAATGACCCAAGCATACAGCCAAAGCTACCCAGGAGTTCATGAGTGCAAAAAAGTGGAACATTCTGCAATGGCCAAGTCAATCACCAGATCTTAACCCAATTGAGCATGCATTTCACTTGCTGAAATCCAGACTTAAGACGGAAAGACCCACAAACAAGCAAGACCTGAAGGCTGCGGCTGTAAAGGCCTGGCAAAGCATTAAGAAGGAGGAAACCCAGCGTTTGGTGATGTCCATGGGTTCCAGACTTAAGGCAGTGATTGCCTCCAAAGGATTCGCAACAAAATATTGAAAATAAAAATATTTTGTTTGGGTTATATTTATTTGTCCAATTACTTTCGACCTCCTAAAATGTGGAGTGTTTGTAAAGAAATGTGTACAATTCCTACATTTTCTATCAGATATTTTTGTTCAACCCTTCAAATTAAACGTTACAATCTGCACTTGAATTCTGTTGTAGAGGTTTCATTTCAAATGCAATGTGGTGGCATGCAGAGCCCAACTCGCGAAAATTGTGTCACTGTCCAAATATTTCTGGCCCTAACTGTATATACAGTAGATAACACAGGATCCACCATTCACAATAGGTGATATCACAGCTCACCTCCACCTCCTGTACAATGACTGATAACACCTTATATAGTAGATCACACAGGATCCAACATTTACAATAGGTGATATCACAGCTCAACTCCTCCTGTACAATTACTCATAACACCTCTGTATATAGTAGATACCACAGGATCCACCATTCAAAATAGGTGATATCACAGCTCAACTCCTCCTCCTGTACAATGACTGATAACACCTCTATATACAGTAGATCACACAGGATCCACCATTTACAATAGTTGATGTCACAGCTCACCTCCTCCTGTACAATGACTGATAACACCTTTATAAACAGCAGATAACACAGGATCCACCATTCACAATAGATTATATCACAGCTCACCTCCTCCTGTACAATGACTGATAACACCTCTATATACAGTAGATAACACAGGATCCACCATTCACAATAGGTGATATCACATCTCTCCTCCTCCTCCTGTACAATGACTGATAATACCTCTATATACAGTAGATAACACAGGATCCACCATTCACAATAGATGATATCACAGTTCACCTCCTCCTCCTGTACAATGACTGATAACACCTCTATATACAGTAGATCACACAGGTTCCACCATTTAGAATAGGTGATATCACAGCTCAACTCCTCCTCCTGTACAATGACTGATAACACTTCTATACACAGTAGATCATACAGGATCCAATATTCTCAATAGGTGATATCACAGCTCACCTCCTCCTCCTGTACAATGGCTGATAACACGTCTATAAACAGCAGATAATACATGATCCACTATTCACAATATTTGGTCACAGGTCACCTCCTGCTGTTTAATGACTGATAACACCTCTATATACAGTAGATAACAAAGGATTCGCCATTCACAATAGGTGATATTACAGCTCACCTCCTCCTCCTGTACAATGACTGATAACACCTCTGTATATAGTAGATACCACAGGATCCACCATTCAAAATAGGTGATATCACAGCTCAACTCCTCCTCCTGTACAATGACTGATAACACCTCTATATACAGTAGATCACACAGGATCCACCATTTACAATAGTTGATGTCACAGCTCACCTCCTCCTGTACAATGACTGATAACACCTCTATAAACAGCAGATAACACAGGATCCACCATTCACAATAGGTGATATCACAGCTCACCTCCTCCTGTACAATGACTGATAACGCCTCTGTAAACAGCAGATAACACAGGATCCACCATTCCCAATAGATGATATCACAGCTCACCTCCTCCTGTACAATGACTGATAACACCTCTATATACAGAAGATAACACAGGATCCACCATTCACAATAGGTGATATCACAGCTCACCTCCTCCTCTTGTACAATGACTGATAACACCTCTATACACAGTAGATCACACAGGATCCACCATTTACAATAGGTGATGTCACAGCTCACCTCCTCCTCCTGTACAATGACTGATAACACCTCTATAAACAGCAGATAACACAGGATCCACCATTCACAATAGATGATATCACAGCTCACCTCCTCCTGTACAATGACTGATAACACCACTATAAACAGCAGATAACACAGGATCCACCATTCACAATAGATGATATCACTGCTCACCTCCTCCTGTACAATGACTGATAACACCTCTACACACAGGAGATCACACAGGATTCACCATTTACAATAGGTGATGTCACAGCTCACTTCCTCCTCCTCCTGTATGATGACTGATAACACCTCTATATACAGTAGATAACACAGGATCCACCATTCACAATAGGTGATATCACAGCTCACCTCCTCCTCCTGTACAATGACTGATAACACCTCTATATACAGTAGATAACACAGGATCCACCATTCACAATAGGTGATATCATAGCTCACCTCTCCTCTCCTGTACAATGACTGATAACACCTCTATATACAGTAGATAACACAGGATCCACCAATCCCAATAGGTGATGTCACAGCTCACCTCCTCCTCCTGTACAATGACTGATAACACCTCTATATATAATAGATAACACAGGAGCCACCATTCACAATAGGTGATATCACAGCTCACCTCCTCCTGTACAATGACTGATAACACCTCTATATACAGTAGATAACACAGGATCCATCATTCACAATAGGTGATATCACAGCTCACCTCCTCCTCCTGTACAATAACTGATAACACCACTATAAACAGCAGATAACACAGGATCCACCATTCACAATAGGTGATATCACAGCTCACCTCCTCCTCCTGTACAATGACTGATAACACCTCTATATACAGTAGATAACACAGGATCCACCATTCACAATAGGTGATATCACAGCTCACCTCCTCCTGTACAATGATTTTTCCCCAGAGGACTTCATGCCTAGTTTATACTTCCAAACAAACAAATAGTTCTGAGTCAGGCTATTGCCTGAAATGTCCATGGGAAAAGCAAGAAGTAGGAGTGTAGTAATAGGCCTAGTGTCCAGTGTGAAAATTACAAGATTTTTATTTTTTTTAAATAGTGATATGTAAAATGTAAAAAATATAATAACACATTACATAAATGCAGTTTTAAACAATAAGTAATTTCTAATGACACATTTTCATTAAGAGATGTGACCACCTTAGGTTTGGGAAAAGTTGGCAATAGTAGATATGTTCAACAATGTACCGTACATATATTATTGGTAGTTTACCTCCTGTCCAGTCACCAGTAGGATGCTGTTCTCTTTGCTGTGTTGCATTTGCCTGTAGATGTGGTCAAACACTAGTAGTTCACTCCAGCAATTCTGCAGCAAAATCATCTGGTCGCTGACCTAAGAAATAAACGTTGATACTGGTTAATGAGAAATCATGAGAAGTTATGGGCCTAAAATTGCAATCTCAAAAGAATTGAGAACAGATTAGATGGAGGGAAAACACTCCGGGGCTTTATGCCGGTTTTACATAAAGCCTTTTGTCCAAAAATCCTGCCGTCAGGTGTTAAAAGTAAAACACAAAACACTTGGGCTTTTTTGTTACATAAATTGGGACAGAAGATTTTTTGTTCTGAAAAAGAAGGCTGCTTTCACATCAGCGGTTTTTGCTGATCGCGGCAGATGTGGTGAAAAAACCGCATCTGCCGCGATTACCGCATAACCGCTGCACTTGCGGCACAGTTGCGGCAAGCCCCATTTAATGTCTATGGGGGCTTGCGGCAGGTGCGGCAAGTGCGGTATCGGCACTTGCCGCAGGTGCGGCCGCAAAAAAACGCGGCTGACCGCGTTTTTTTTCGCGGCCGCACCTGCCGCAAGTGCCGAAACCGCACTTGCCGCACCTGACGAACACTTACCGCAAGCCCCATAGACATTGCATGGGGCTTGCCGCAACTGTGCCGCAAGTGCAGCGGTTATGCGGTAATCGCGGCAGATGCGTTTTTTTCACCGCATCTGCCACGATCGGCCAAAACCGCTGATGTGAAAGTACCCTAACATGTGTAGAGTTTTGTGTGATTTTTCTTTTTTTCCCTTAGACCAGAGGTCCCCAATGTCAGTCCTCGAGGGCCGAACCAGTGCAGGTTTTCAGGATTTCCTTACTATTGCACAGGGATTGGAATCATTGCCTGCTGTGCAATACTAAGGAGATCCTGAAAACCTGCACTGGTTCGGCCCTCGAGGACTGACATTGGGGACCTCTGCCTTAGACTGTCCACACGTGGATTTTGAGGGAACTCAAGTCACAGTCAAGAGTTCTCCTCCCTGCTGGATCCACTTGTAAGGAGGACAATTCCCCAATATCCCACACTTGATCCTCTGATAGTGGGGTTACACGTCCCGATATCGCGGCGATATCGGAGGCAACGACGCGGGAGCGCGCATTTAGTGCACGTTTCTCCCTGCATCGCATCGCCAGTTTACACGCCGCGATATCGGGATGCAACGTCACTACGATGTGTACGCCCACCAACCCAGGAACGACCAGTTAACATGGGAGTGAATGGGTGACGTGAGCGTACACATCGTAGTTGGGCTGTCACACGCTGCGATGCTGGTACAACGGCCTTGTGATATCGGGGAGTTGAATAGCTCTGCTATTCAACTTCGATATCGTTTTGGCATCGTTCCAGCATCACGTTGTACGCTCAAACCGTACAACGCGCACACGATATCGGGTCCAACTCGCAACCCACGTGACTTTTTGTCGGAGTTGGGTCGGAGTTGGACGCCGATATCGCGGCGTGTAAACCCACCATCAGTGTTGCAGAGATCTGTATCCCTCAAATGTTTATCGAGGCTTCTATACACCAAGTTATGCTGTATTGCACATTTGTAAAGTCCAAGAGTCCACACACCTGCCTAAGAAGTTAATTAAGAGCTGGTGAACTATTGCATTCGGTGGGGTCACCATCTCTTGATTGAGTAGAAGATATGAGAAATGAGCTTCTGGGATGTCACTCTACAGGTGGAGGAGATTTCAGTGGGAAGTCATTGCACCTGAAGCATTGCGCTGACATGACACTGAACATTTAGAAGCTGAGACCTTTGCATATGTGTGTATGTAGGTAGAGAGAGATGCTCAAAAGGCAGAAGAGGACTATGCCTATGTTCAACAATTGAGACAATAAAGATAAAATTCAGTTCTTAGGCATTGAATAGCTTAGCTGGCCACTTGGAGTCCATTTCGTCCATCAAGGCAGCGCAGAGGAACCACATGTTATCCTTGTCGTCTCCTGTTTTGATGTGCATTACCATGGATCGGCAGCAGGCTGTTACATAGGCATCAGTCGTTGTGTCACACACAACTAACCAAGGTGATGAGATAATACTCTCGTACTTGTACCCAATTTAACCAGATAAGACCCTATTACGCTTGTTTTCTGAATTAGTTTCTCCTATGTTCAACCATTAAAGAGCAAGACTGTGGCAGAGGGCTGTAAGACTGTCAGAGTTACTGAACCCTATGGAAATATCAGATCTTCGATAGCTGCCATGTAGCACAGAGCAAGTCAGCATCGTGGCCAATAAAGGCCTGTGGCTTGGAGAAATAAGAACCAGTAAGGTGTCAATGAGGTCAATAAAGAGAGCTAGGGATGGTGAGCCTGAAAGACTAATTGTATACTGTGAATAAAGTATCAAATCTATTCAGAAACATGTTCAATACATATTGAGAACTGGTTGTCCAGCCCCGTGGTCAAAGGTCTAATAAAAGTACCGAGACCGAGTGTGTGGTGGATTTAGAAAAACAAGTATCCCATAGTTGCTTAGAACCAGTACATTTAAGTACCATACTTGTGTAGAACTTGTTATTCTAGTAGAAATAGCTTGTTAATTATCCATAGGATAGGTTATAACAACTAAATCGGTGCAGGTCACACTTCTGAGAGTCTCAATGATCATCAGAAAATCTACATATACTCCATATTTGAATGGAGAGACTATATTTGGCTGCCCCACTGAATATCAATTGATTGAAAATCACCATTCCATTCTAGTCTAGGGTCCTGTCACCCCTGCCCCAGAGGTCTTGATGTCTGTGCTTAAGAGTTGTATTTTGTATTATGTGTCTGTAGCCACCTAGTGGTTAAGGTAAAGACTGCTCCCCAGTCCCCTACTGTTATGAAAGTTGCTAATAATAATTTTTGCATCTTTTTATGGGTAGGGGCCATTCTATAAAAAGGGTTTCCAGTGTAGAAATAGAAGGTGAGTCTCCTAGTTGAGAAGAAAAGAAACCGCAGGAATGTCAGGACCCTTGGTCAGAATTAATTGAACCCCCTGGGTCACCCCAGGAACTGAGTGTGGCAGCAGAGAAGTCGGCCCAGGACACAGGCCCGAGTGTCTCACCCTGCATTGATACTCAACTCCCCCTTGAAGCAACTGATCCCTCCTGTATGTGTGTGGAGAACTTCAGCATAGACTTAGGCAAACGGGTCTACACAGTGTTGGTGGTAAAGGAACGTTTGTCTAAAAGTTGGCCCTGATCATTCCTCAAGTGGATCCCTATGGGAAGAGTTGGTCTGGAGCCAGTGTACACTAAATGAATTTGCAGCGGGATACCTGGTGCTGAACGGAGTGTGCAAGAGCCTAGAGGTGTCGGACAGAGGGAACAGTCTGCACCAAAATCAGTCATTGTGAATACCCATAAGAAGCTAACGTCTAAGCATTGTGCCCGTGTTTCACAAGACTGAACTGTTTTCGAGCATTATTAACCAATTATCTGCATTGGCCATCAATGAGAGCAACTGTAAGGGTGGAAACACACTATCCTACTTACATGCGAGTCTCTCGGACGAGACTCGGATCTGTGACCCTGAACGGCCTCTCCCTCTCTGGATGGGAGTGTCAGCTGCTTGTGTTTTTGTGCAACATCACACTCCCGTCCAGAGAGGGAGGGGCCGTTCAGGGTAACTAATCCGAGTCTCGTCCGAGAGACTCGCATGTAAGTATGATAGTGTGTTTCCACCCTAAACTGAACTGTTGCACTAAAGAGCCGGCCGGGGTGCGTGCTGCAAAACCATGACTGTTCTGCAGCAGAGGCCCTGCCTCAATCACGACTGTCGTGGCCCCATATGACCAGTAACTCAACACTAGGGTACCATGTCAGCATGAAAGGTCAAACAACTCACCAATATGGTGGTTAACAGCTATCTTATGGAGAGGTTTTACTAGTTCCTATTGACATACCCCTTTACCAGTCATTCAAGTCAATGAGATGAGCAGCATTCAGAACCCATTAAGTCGTCAAGGCCTTGCAGAAATGTATTTATCTGTTTTCCTAAACTTCCATTCCCATTGTACATTTCATGTCTAATTGACAGTTATTTAGCTAACTTACATTACTGCACTCTCTAATGCTTTTCTTGCAGCGGCTAAGTTTCTAACCTTGTGAAGTAAGAATAGACGTATTGAACAATGCGACAGTTTTAGCTGTATGTACTTGCAGCTAATACAATAAACATTGTCTCTTGCTGAATAGACTTCTGTCCTTTGCGATAACATTGCCAATATGTTTCCAATGCTAAAAATGCAAGATCGTTTTGTTAACCAGTTTGGATTGCATAATGTTGCCTATTGTACATCGCGATGAACCTCTATTCTGTAGAACAAAAATATGTTCAAATGAATTTTCATGAAAATGTAACAAGGATGGAGAAAAGCAAGTAACGTTTTTTTTGGAAAAGCAGCCATGGGCATGAACACAGTAGCATTAATAACTATTTATGCTGAAAAATGGTTGAAAATAACCCAAAAGCGAAACGGTCAGCAGAATTCTGCTATGTAATCTGAGAGCACCGTAATGTTGGAGAAGAGACCCTGATTAAAGGGATGTATCAGTGTGTCATTTACAGTGCTGTGTTTTGTTGTTTCAATACAATCAGTGCTTTATCACAAGCAGATTATCACTAATGGTACCTTTACACTCCGCGACGGCAGGCTGGATACATCCCGCTACAGGCTACAAATGTAGCTTGTAGCGCCAATATCGCCCGTCGTAGCGGCGTCTGAAGACGTGACGCTACAGCCGGCAACAGATACATCTGTTTCCTAGGTCTGCTCGAAAACTGATGGCTACAACGCCGATGGTAGCGAGCTGTATCGGTGTGTAAAGAGGCAACGGAAGGGAACTCTGGACACCCGGGGCTGTAGCTGCAATGTAGCTAAGGCGTGACCCAGGCTCCGGGATACCGCGCCCCATCACCGATCATTGGAGGAAGCTCCTGCATGACGATTGGTAGTCGCTGCCTAGGGCGGCATATTTAAGGAGCTGACCAGTCACACTACACAATCGCTCGAGCGTGCTGTATTTCTCAGCCTCCTGCGATGCCTGGCCAATCATGATGATATTGCGCTGTCCTATCATCGTACGGATGGCTCGTAATCCAAGATTGTGGCACGCCTATGTGCTGTCCCTGCTGTACCAGGTCCGCCCATATTAGCTTGTTGTAGCGCTGTGTAAATGTGGTACGCTAAGCTACAGCTGGCTACTTGAGACACCCGGCGATGTAGCTAGCTATAGATGTAGCGTGGCGTAGCGCACCTTATGGCGGCGTGTAAAGAGGGTGCGTTGACCGTTTGTAGCCGTTTGAGCGTGCTCGTGCACGTGAAGTAGCGGGATGTATCCAGCCTGCCGTCGTGGCGTGTAAAGGTACCATAAAGGACAACTGGCCTTGTGCCTCCAGCACTGTTAGCAGCTCTCTGTCACTATACAATGTTTAAAGGGGGTGGTCGGTACGCGGATGCTCCTGCTCTGAAAACATCAAGCGCACTGAATGAATTGTGTCCTGCGTTATTGTACATAATGTGATGTCTTTATGTATATGAGATAGTAGTATAAGAAGGGTTAGGTATTAATGTACAGTATAAGATGTGCTTGTACATTTGAGATGGATGGCGACAAATTAGAAGTGGTAAAGGACTTCAGCCTACTCAGATCAATGATCCCTCAAGATGCAGAGACGACAGCAGAACTCAATAGGAGAAAAGCTGTGGGATAATTAATAATGAGGTCAATGTACAAGGTCTTCACATCAAGGAATATTTCACTGGCGATGAAGACACGGCTCGTACATAGTCTGGTCTTTGCTGGAGTAAAATACGGAAGTGAAACATGGACGATAAAGAAAGAAGACAGAAGAAGGATCAACGCCTTTAAAATATGGAGCTGGAGAAGGATGTTATCAATACCATGGATGGTAAGAAGAACCAACAAATCAAGCCAGGCATGTCACTTGAAGCAAGGATCACCAAGCTACGAATTGTCTACTGTGGATACATCCTACAGAGAAAGAAATCACTGGAGAAGGACAAAATGGAAGTATGAATAGAAGGAAGAAGGTGAAGAGCAAGACCAGCAACCCAATGGCTTGATACTGTGATGTCAATGGTGGAGAAGACCGTGGTGGACCTATCTAGGCTTGTGTAAGACCAGTCTTCCTATAGAGCGTTTATCCATCAAGTCGCCATGGTTCAAGACCGAGCTGAAAGACGATAAATAATAATACAAATAATAAGCTGTGATGTCGCACTTAGGGTAAAATAAGACTTAACATATACATTGTGGTTTAGTTAGCCTGTTCAGCTACTGACTGAAGGGCAAGCAGTAGTTAAAGGGGTTGTCCTTAAAAACAGCAGGGATTTTAATAAAAATGCATTTAATTTTAACTAAGCTTTATTCATTGTATATTACCATAAAAAGGGCTTAACTAAGTTGAATCGGGTACGTTTTTTAACCCATGTTGTTTTTACATCTTATGGATGGTTTACCTGCTTGAAATATATTTATTAAATGGAAAAACAAATGTGAAGTTTTATATTATCCCTCCACTGTGGTCGGGTTCTTGCATTGCTGAATCTTCAACTTATTTCTATTTTGCATACCCTACCCAGGCATCAGTGGCATAACTTCAAGCTCATAGGCGAAAGCTCCAACAGGGCCCCCAATTATTGCAAATCTTTAATGGCCTTAGTCTTTTTCTATAGGCCAAAGAGATTTTTGGGGCCCCCTAGGCTCCAGGGTCCGGGTGCGATTGCAACCCCTGCACCTGTTGTAGTTACGCCCCTGCCAGGCATATTCCATGTACTGTATCATCTAAGAACCAGGAATTAGGTTAGGCTGCTTTCACATCAGCGTTTTACGCTGATCGCGGCAGTTGCCGTGAAAAAAAACGCAACTGCCGCGATTACCGCATAACGGCCACGATCGCGGCACACTTGCGGCAAGCTCCATACAATGTCTATGGGGCTAGCGGCAGGTGCGGCAAGTGCGGGGGTACCGGCACTTGCGGCAGGTGCGGCCGTGAAAAATGCGGCATATCACGTTTTTTTCGCGGTTCCACCTGCCGCAAGTGCCGAAACTGCACTTGCCGCGCACTTACCGCAAGCCCAATAGACATTGTATGAAGCTTGCCGCAAGTGTGCCGCAATCGCGGCCGTTATGCGGTAATCGCGGCAGTTGCGAATTTTTTCACCGCAACTGCCGCGATCAGCGTAAAACGCTGATGTGAAAGCAGCCTTACCTGGTGAGCTGATATTTTTATTCCAACTATTCCGTTTAAAGGGGTTATCTGGTCTAAATCCACAAGTCTTCAGTCACTCTATGTGACTGCAGAATTGTGAATCCACATGTCACACGCACTGCACTGAGGATTCCCCGGTGTAGGAGCCGAGAGCGGCAGTCACATGGCTGTGCGTATGTAGTAGTAACATACATACTCCCAGCCAGAATCCGACTAGCCCAGGGATAGGAAACTCCAGGCCTCAAGGGCTGCCAACAGGTCAGGTTTTCAGGATTTCCTTAGCCGTGCACAGGGGATGGAATCATCACCAGTGCACTAAATTAATTTATCACCGGTGCAATGCTAAGGAAATCCTAAAAACATGACCTCTTGGCGGCCCTTGAGGCCTGGAATTCCCCATCTTTGGACTAAAGGGTGGCGGCCTCACTTAATACATTTTCATTGAGCAAGGCCATGCCCTTTCAGTCAGAATATGGCTGGGAATATGCATATCACATACTGGAGGCCACGTGACTGCCGCTCCTGACTCTGGCACTGAGGAATCCTCACTCAGCGCCGTGCATGCAATATGTGGATTCACAAGTCTGCAGTCTCAGAGTGCCTGCAGACATATGGATTTACTAGCTGGGTGCCCGATGCACATGCATCGGGATTCTAGAAGAGCGAGTCTCTGACTCGCAATGGCCGCTTCGCGGCCAATGCTTCGCGCTGCTAAGGCGACTCGCCATGCCCGCTGCGCGGGCATAGCGAGTCGCCTTAGAACTGCTCGCAATGGCCGCTGCGCGGCCAATGCTTCGGCCGTATCCACATGACCACGCCGACTCGCAGTGCGAGTGGACTCAGAAGGGGCAAAAAACCCATTCGCAATTATATAATAGACTAGATGGCGGCCCGATTCTAAAGAATCGGGTAGTCTAGAATCCATATATAGTTTATTTACCAATAGTTAGGGGAGTGCGGTGAAATAAATTGTGTGTATACAGGTGGCTCAGTGGGTAGCAGAGTATACGGTGGCTCAGTGGTTAGCACTGTATATGGTGGCTCAGTGGTTAGCACTGTTTATGGTTGAGTAGGTTCAGTGGTTAGCATTTTGGGATAATGTGGTCTCAGTGGTTAGCATTGTATGGTGGCTCAGTGGTTAGCACTGTATATGGTGGCTCAGTGGTTAGCACTGTATAGGTGGCTCAGTGGTTAGCACTGTATGGTGGCTCAGTGGTTGGCACTGTATAGGTGGCTCAGTGGTTAGCACTGTATGGTGGCTCAGTGGTTAGCACTGTATATGGTGGGTCAGGGTTAGCACTGTATGGTGGCTCAGTGGTTAGCACTGTATATGGTGGGTCAGCGGTTAGCACTGTAATGGTGGCTGAGTGGTTAGCACTGTATATGGTGGATCAGTGGTTAGCACTGTATAGATGGCTCAGTGGTTAGCACTGTATATGGTGGCTCAGTGGTTAGCACTGTATACGGTGGCTCAGTGGTTAGCACTGTATACGGTGGCTCAGTGGTTGGCACTGTATACGGTGCTCAGTGAGTGGTAGCACTGTATATGGTGGCTCAGTGGTTATCACTGTAATGTATGGTGCCTCAGTGGTTAGCACTGTATATGGTGGCTCAGTGGTTAGCACTGTATGGTGGCTCAGTGGTTAGCACTGTTATGTGGCTCAGTGGTTAGCACTGTATATGGTGGCTCAGTGGTTAGCACTGTATGGTGGCTCAGTGGTTAGCACTGTATATGGTGGCTCAGTGGTTAGCACTGTTATGGTGGCTCAGTGGTTAGCACTGTATAGGTGGCTCAGTGGTTAGCACTGTATATGGTGGCTCAGTGGTTAGCACTGTATATGGTGGCTCAGTGGTTAGCACTGTATGGTGGCTCAGTGGTTAGCACTGTAAGGGGCTCAGAGTGGTGTAGGTAGCACTGTATAGGTGGCTCAGTGGTAGCTGTAGGGCGGGCTTAGCACGTAAGGTGGCTCAGTGGTTAGCACTGTATGGTGGCTCAGTGGTTAGCACTGTATGGGGCTCAGTGGTTAGCACTGTATATGGTGGCTCAGTGGTTAGCACTGTATAGGTGGCTCAGTGGTTAGCACTGATACTGGGTGCTCAGTGGTTAGCACTGATATGGGGCTCAGTGGTTAGCACTGTAAGGTGGCTCAGTGGTTAGCACTGTATATGGTGGCTCAGTGGTTAGCACTGTATATGTGGCTCAGTGGTTAGCACTAGTAACGGCGGCTCTGTGGTCAGCAGTATACGGGGCAGTGGTAGCACTGTATAGGTGGCTCAGTGGAGCATGATGGTGGCTCAGTGGTTAGCAGTGATCAGGAAGATGCAGAGTGTTCAGCGCATGAAGAGGCAGAGTGTGCGATGGCTAGGAAGGAGGTGCAGAGTGATAGCGTAGAGGCGGCTCAGTGGTCACTAGGACGGCGGCTCTGTGGTCAGCAGAGACGGGCTCTGTGGTCAGCAGAGGACGGGCTCTGTGGTCAGCAAGGACGGGGCCTGTGGTAAGGACGGGGCATGTGTGGTCAGCGAGGACGGGGCTCTGTGGTCAGCAGAGGAGCTGGTGGTCAGGAGGACGGGGCTCTGTGGTCAGCAGAGGACGGCGGCTCTGTGGTCAGCAGAGGACGGGGCTCTGTGGTCAGCAGAGGACGGGGCTCTGTGGTCAGCAGAGGACGGAGCAGGTGGTCAGCGCAGGAAGGAGGCAGGTGTGCGACAGAGGACGGGGGCTCTGTGGTCAGCAGAGGACGGGGGTCTGTGGTCAGCAGAGGACGGGCTCTGTGGTCAGCAGAGGACGGGGCTCTGTGGTCAGCAGAGGACGGGGGCTCTGTGGTCAGCAGAGGACGGGGCTCTGTGGTCAGCAGAGGACGGGGCTCTGTGGTCAGCAGAGGACGGGGCTCTGTGGTCAGCAGAGGACGGCGGCTCTGGGTCAGCAGAGGACGGGGCTCTGTGGTCAGCAGAGGACGGGGCTCTGTGGTCAGAGCAGGACAGCGCTCGAGGGTCAGCAGCAGGACGGCGGCTCTGTGGTCAGCAGAGGACGGCGGCTCTGTGGTCAGCAGAGGACGGCGGCTCTGTGGTCAGCAGAGGACGGGGCTCTGTGGTCAGCAGAGACGGGGCTCTGTGGTCAGCAGAGACGGGGCTCTGTGGTCAGCGAGGACTCGGCTCTGTGGTCAGCAGAGGACGGCGGCTCTGTGGTCAGCAGAGGACGGCGGCTCTGTGGTCAGCAGAGGACGGCGGCTCTGTGGTCAGCAGAGGACGGCGGCTCTGTGGTCAGCAGAGACGCGGCTCTGTGGTCAGCAGAGGACGGCGGCTCTGTGGTCAGCAGAGGACGGCGGCTCTGTGGTCAGCAGAGGACGGCGGCTCTGTGGTCAGCAGAGGACGGCGGCTCTGTGGTCAGCAGAGGACGGCGGCTCTGTGGTCAGCAGAGGACGGCGGCTCTGTGGTCAGCAGAGCGGACGGGCTCTGTGGTCAGCAGAGGACGGCGGCTCTGTGGTCAGCAGAGGACGGGGCTCTGTGGTCAGCAGAGGACGGCGGCTCTGTGGTCAGCAGAGGACGGCGGCTCTGTGGTCAGCAGAGGACGGCGGCTCTGTGGTCAGCAGAGGACGGCGGCTCTGTGGTCAGCAGAGGACGGGGCTCTGTGGTCAGCAGAGGACGGCGGCTCTGTGGTCAGCAGAGGACGGCGGCTCTGTGGTCAGCAGAGGACGGCGGGCTCTGTGGTCAGCAGAGGACGGCGGGCTCTGTGGTCAGCAGAGGACGGGGGCTCTGTGGTCAGCAGAGGACGGGGCTCTGTGGTCAGCAGAGGACGGGGCTCTGTGGTCAGCAGAGGACGGCGGCTCTGTGGTCAGCAGAGGACGGCGGCTCTGTGGTCAGCAGAGGACGGCGGCTCTGTGGTCAGCAGAGGACGGACGGGTCTGTGTGGTCAGCAGAGGCGGACGGCTCTGTGGTCAGCAGAGGACGGCGCTCTGTGGTCAGCAGAGGACGGCGGTCTGTGGTCAGCAGAGGACGGCGGCTCTGTGGTCAGCAGAGGACGGCGGTCTGTGGTCAGCAGAGGACGGCGGCTCTGTGGTCGAGTGGTCAGCAGGAAGGAGGCTCTGTGGTCAGCAGAGGACGGCGGCTCTGTGGTCAGCAGAGGACGGCGGCTCTGTGGTCAGCAGAGGACGGCGGCCTGTGGTCAGCAGAGGACGGCGGGTCTGTGGTCAGCAGAGGACGGCGGCTCTGTGGTCAGCAGAGGACGGCGGGTCTGTGGTCAGCAGGAGGACGGCGGCTCTGTGGTCAGCAGAGGACGGCGGCTCTGTGGTCAGCAGAGGACGGCGGCTCTGTGGTCAGCAGAGGACGGCGGCTCTGTGGTCAGCAGAGGACGGCGGCTCTGTGGTCAGCAGAGGACGGCGGCTCTGTGGTCGCAGAGGAGGGGCTCTGTGGTCAGCAGAGGACGGCGGCTCTGTGGTCAGCAGAGGACGGCGGCTCTGTGGTCAGCAGAGGACGGCGGCTCTGTGGTCAGCAGAGGACGGCGGCTCTGTGGTCAGCGAAGGAAGGAGGCTCTGTGGTCGAGTGGTCAGCGCAGGAAGGAGGCTCTGTGGTCAGCAGAGGACGGCAGCTCTGTGGTCAGCAGAGGACGGCGGGTCTGTGGTCAGCAGAGGACGGCGGGTCTGTGGTCAGCAGAGGACGGCGGGTCTGTGGTCAGCAGAGGACGGCGGCTCTGTGGTCGAGTGGTCAGCGCAGGAAGGAGGCTCTGTGGTCAGCAGAGGACGGCAGCTCTGTGGTCAGCAGAGGACGGCGGGTCTGTGGTCAGCAGAGGACGGTGGGTCTGTGGTCAGCAGAGGACGGCGGGTCTGTGGTCAGCAGAGGACGGCGGGTCTGTGGTCAGCAGAGGACGGCGGGTCTGTGGTCAGCAGAGGATGGAGGCTCTGTGGTCGAGTGGTCAGCGCAGGAAGGAGGCTCTGTGGTCAGCAGAGGACGGCAGCTCTGTGGTCAGCGCAGGCTAGGTGGGCGGAGCCAAGGCGGGAGTCCCGCGAGGTGGGCGGAGCCAAGGCGGGAGTCTCGCGAGGTGGGCGGAGCCAAGGCGGGCGTATCGCGAGGTGGGCGGAGCCAATGCGGGGGTTTTGCGATGTGGGCGGAGCCAAGGCGGGAGTCCCGCGGGGTGAGCGGAGCCATGGCGGGAGCCCCGCGATGTGGGCGGAGCCGTGGCGGGAGCCCCCGCGATGTGGGCGGAGCCATGGCGGGAGCGGTGCAGCGGGATGGCTGCGGGGTAAGTATACTGGAGTGTGTGTGTGTGTGTGTGTGTGGGTGTGTGTTTGTGTGGGTGTGTGAGTGTGTGTGTGTGATGTGGTTGGGATGGTGTGTGTGTGTTTGGGAGGACTGTAGTGAGAGGCTGTGTGTGTGTGTGTTTGATGAGACAGTAGTGAGGGGCGAGCGGAACGTTGAAACGCCGGTGCCTGTAGCTGCACGGAAAGTTCCGTGCGGCTACACTGCACTGTGACGTCAGCAGCATGGTCGGAGGCCGTCACGGAAGTAACCCTTCGGGTTCTCCGGAAGTGGCCTTCGGCTTTTATATAATAGATTATCTTTAAAGTTGCTTTTAAATACACTCACACAAGGCAAATCTGGTAAAGGAGTTTCCATTTAGATTCACAAGACATTTTAGTAATGTTTACAAAAGTGATGTTGTCTGTGAATATCACATTAACACATTCCTTGTATGCTCAAAATAGCTATATCTCTTGAGCTGAATCGGGATTCTAGAAGAGCGAGTCTCTGACTCGCAATGGCCGCTTCGCGGCCAATGTTTCGCGCTGCTAAGGCGACTCGCCATGCCCGCTGCGCGGGCATAGCGAGTCGCCTTAGAACTGCTCGCAATGGCCGCTGCGCGGCCAATGCTTCAGGCGTATCCACATGACCACGCCGACTCGCAGTGCGAGTGGACTCAGAAGGGGCAAAAAACCCGTTCGCAATTATATAATAGATATACTGTTGTATTAGAATTCTATTATGAGGTATAAGCTGTTGTATCAGAATTCTAATATGAGGTATTTGCTGTTGTATCAGAATTCTATTATGAGGTATATGCTGTTGTATCAGGATTCTATTATGAGGTATATGCTGTTGTATCAGAATTCTATTATGAGGTATATGCTGTTGTATCAGAATTCTATTATGAGGTATATGCTGTTGTGTCAGAATTCTATTATGAGGTATTTGCTGTTGTATCAGAATTCTATTATGAGGTATATGCTGTTGTATCAGAATTCTATTATGAGGTATATGCTGTTGTATCAGAATTCTATTATGAGGTATATGCTGTTGTATCAGGATTCTATTATGAGGTATTAAGCTGCTGTATCAGAATTCTATTATGAGGTATGAGCTGTTGTATCAGAATTCTATTATGAGGTATATGCTGTTGTATCAGAATTCTATTATGAGGTATAAGCTGTTGTATCAGAATTCTATTATGAGGTATATGCTGTTGTATCAGGATTCTATTATGAGGTATATGCTGTTGTATCAGAATTCTATTATGAGGTATGAGCTGTTGTATCAGAATTCTATTATGAGGTATATGCTGTTGTATCGAATTCTATGATGAGGTATATGCTGTTGTATCAGGATTCTATTATGAGGTATATGCTGTTGTATCAGAATTCTATTATGAGGTATATGCTGTTGTATCAGAATTCTATTATGAGGTATATGCTGTTGTATCAGAATTCTATATGAGGTATAGCTGTTGTATTAGAATTCTATTATGAGGTATAAGCTGTTGTATTAGAATTCTATTATGAGGTATATGCTGTTGTATCAGAATTCTATTATGAGGTATATGCTGTTGTATCAGGATTCTATTATGAGGTATAAGCTGCTGTATCAGAATTCTATTATGAGGTATATGCTGTTGTATCAGGATTCTATTATGAGGTATATGCTGTTGTATCAGAATTCTATTATGAGGTATATGCTGTTGTATCAGAATTCTATTATGAGGTATATGCTGTTGTATCAGGATTCTATTATGAGGTATATGCTGTTGTATCAGAATTCTATTATGAGGTATAAAGCTGTTGTATCAGAATTCTATTATGAGGTATAAGCTGTTGTATCAGAATTCTATTATGAGGTATAAGCTGTTGTATCAGAATTCTATTATGAGGTATAAGCTGTTGTATCAGAATTCTATTATGAGGTATATGCTGTTTATCAGAATTCTATTATGAGGTATATGCTGTTGTATCAGAATTCTATTATGAGGTATAAGCTGTTGTATCAGAATTCTATTATGAGGTATAAGCTGTTGTATCAGAATTCTATTATGAGGTATAATGCTGTTGTATCAGGATTCTATTATGAGGTATATGCTGTTGTATCAAATTCTATTATGAGTATAATTTCTTTGTATTTTATCAGAATTCTATTATGAGGTGTATGCTGTTGTATCAGAATTCTATTATGAGGTATATGCTGTTGTATCAGAATTCTATTATGAGGTGTATGCTGTTGTATCAGAATTCTATTATGAGGTATATGCTGTTGTATCAGGATTCTATTATGAGGTATATGCTGTTGTATCAGAATTCTATTATGAGGTATAAGCTGTTGTATCAGAATTCTATTATGAGGTATAAGCTGTTGTATCAGAATTCTATTATGAGGTATAAGCTGTTGTATCAGAATTCTATTATGAGGTGTATGCTGTTGTATCAGAATTCTATTATGAGGTATATGCTGTTGTATCAGAATTCTATTATGAGGTGTATGCTGTTGTATCAGAATTCTATTATGAGGTATATGCTGTTGTATCAGGATTCTATTATGAGGTATATGCTGTTGTATCAGAATTCTATTATGAGGTATATGCTGTTGTATCAGGATTCTATTATGAGGTATATGCTGTTGTATCAGAATTCTATTATGAGGTATATGCTGTTGTATCAGAATTCTATTATGAGGTGTATGCTGTTGTATCAGAATTCTATTATGAGGTGTATGCTGTTGTATCAGAATTCTATTATGAGGTGTATGCTGTTGTATCAGAATTCTATTATGAGGTGTATGCTGTTGTATCAGAATTCTATTATGAGGTATATGCTGTTGTATCAGAATTCTATTATGAGGTATATGCTGTTGTATCAGAATTCTATTATGAGGTATATGCTGTTGTATCAGGATTCTATTATGAGGTATAAGCTGTTGTATCAGAATTCTATTATGAGGTATAAGCTGTTGTATCAGGATTCTATTATGAGGTATATGCTGTTGTATCAGAATTCTATTATGAGGTACTAGCTGGGTGCCCGATCACATGCATCGGGATTCTAGAAGAGCGAGTCTCTGACTCGCCATGCCCGCTGCGCGGCCAATGCTTCGGGCGTATCCACATGACCACGCCGACTCGCAGTGCGAGTGGACTCAGAAGGGGCAAAAAACCCATTCGCAATTATATAATAGATTATCTTTAAAGTTGCTTTTAAATACACTCACACAAGGCAAATCTGGTAAAGGAGTTTCCATTTAGATTCACAAGACATTTTAGTAATGTTTACAAAAGTGATGTTGTCTGTGAATATCACATTAACACATTCCTTGTATGCTCAAAATAGCTATATCTCTTGAGCTGGAGCTTTGGATGTCCCTCTTTGTTAAACACTGCATTATCTTCTACTATTATACCATGGAAGTTCGCTCGTGTATAGATGTTAATAAAAAAAAAATCATTCATTGCAATGTTTTTATATGCATCTCTATAGGACAAACTCCCAAGAAGGGCTATAGAGAGGAAGCTAATTGTGCATTACACATCTTTTCTCCAAACAAATGACTTTACATTGTGCCGTGTGCAGAGGTCATACCGCAATCCCACACACGGCAGCCAGACGCTGCTGCGGAATTATTAGGACTGAAGAAAATGTTCTTGTTTTGTCAAAGGTGTAAACACAGAGATGGGTCAAGAAGGTAGCAGAATAATTCGGCGCTTGCTGAAATGAGTCGTACACGAATGGTAGAAAAGACAGGTTAGAGCTCAACGTTTAGATGTAAAAAACAGCGAGTGAAACAATACACAAACTTGCAACAACTCTATAGAATCCAACAGAATATTGAAAGGCAGCGAGGCGCCATATCTGCTCCAAGTAAACAAAATTTAATCGGGGTGAATGGCTTTTTTTCCTTCACCTTTATTTTTTTCTGCAGTACTTCTTACCCAGTACAATCCATTTGTAGATAGTAACTGTACCTCTGCCGGTCCCTGTGTTTTGCCCCTTCATTACTGGGTTTATTTTGGCACCACTCTTGTTTTTGTCTCATTGCATTCAGAAAGTCATAACTTTTTTAAGCCCTTTTACATACATAGCCCTATTACGCAAACGGATCCAGGACATTGAGTTATCCCTTTAGAAGCCATCAGCAAGTACTTGTCTGTTCGTTCTTAGCCTCATTTGCAAAAATAATAAAAGTCCTGGAAAATCCCCTTAAATACGGTAGATCAATACTCAATATTCAAGGAAATATTCAGGATATAGAAAATATCGCGGAGCGCGTTTGATGAACGACAGTGATGCGAGTGATATGCGTGTTTTCGGGTGTGTGTGGTGCAAGTGTGGTATGTGTGGTGCGTGTGGTGAGTCTGCATGGCTGTATGCATGTGAGTGTGCTGCGAGTGTGAGGTGTGAGTGTGTGTGTGCTGCGTGTGATTGTGATGCTGTCCATGGTCCTAATGGTCCGTGGACAGCATTTGCAGTGAATTTAAACTCACCGGCTGTCAATGCCGGCGAGTTTGAATTTACCGCTTTGCCAGTACAGCAATCAATAATATTCCAGCACTATCACAGCAGTGCTGAAACATTATTGTTTAAAAAACTCAGAAAACTAAATAATAAAGTGCTGTATGTTAATAATCATTTTAACCCCCTCTGCAGGCTCTGCGCTACATGTTGGCATAGAGCCTTCAGATGTGGCTAATAAAAGCTGGTGTTAGAAGGGTTAAAATGCAGTTAGTGTGCTGCCATCATGTGTACACAGAGTGTGTACACTCTGTGTAGACATAGTGACAACACACCCTGGCCGTGCAATGGTTAATACCTTTAATTTAATGATCCCAGCATTTGTCGGGATTTTATACATTACTAACAAGCCGCTCTGCTCCTGCACTGAGTTGTCCATGGTCCTGAAGCTCTAGCGTGATATTACTGTAATATCACGCTGGAGCTTCAGCACCAGGGACAGCGGCTGTCATGGTACGCTTTTTGCGTACGTAATTGGCATAGTGTACCATCAGCACAGCTCATAAGATCGTACACATGATGGCAGCACACTAACTGCATTTTAACCCTTCTAACACTGGCTTTTATTAACCACATCTGCAGGCTCTATGCCGACATATAGCGCAGAGCCTGCAGATCGGGTTAAAATGTTTATTAACAAACAGCACTTTATTATTTAGATTTCTAACTGAGTTTTTTAAACAATAATGTTTCAACACTGCTGTGACAGCGCTGGAACATTATTGATTACTGTACCAGGAAAGCGGTAAATTCAAACTTGCCGGCTTTGACAGCAGGCGAGTTTGAAGCAATTGTAACAGCACACTCGTGCGACTATCGCACAGTGTGCTGTATGGGGGCGAGTTTGACTCTCACCCATATACTTTTAATGGCCACTCGTGCGTGGAAATCGCGTGCAATCGCAGCATGCTGCGATTGCACTCGCATTTATTTCCATCATATTGCAAGTGTAATGCGAGAAAATCGCATTGATGTGACCTGTATCATTTAAAGATACAGGTCCGAGTGCAATGCGATTTTTTTTCGCATTGCACTCGCGCAGTGTGCCTTCAGCCTTCAGCCTTAGATGCCACTTGTGACTGAGGCATTTAAAATGTTGGAAATTTGGGAGGATGCCCTCTTCCACCCTCTGTTGCCTTTCCCGAAGCATTGTTGCAAGGTGCTGTTGGCATTGTCATGAGGTCCCAGGGGGCCAATTGAAGGCTCCACTATGACATTTTTGAACATCTATGGGCTTCATAAGAATATTGTAATTTTACAATACACTACAATATTACAGATAAGATCATATATACAGTGCTTTGAAAAAGCATTCATGCACAAACAAATTTATTTTATTGGGATTTTATGTGACATACCAACACAAAATATTGTGTTTTTGTGACATGTAAAGGAAATGATATATGGTTTTCTAAATATTTTTAAAATATAGATCTGTAAATTGTGACGTGTATTTGTAACCAATCCCCTGTAGTCTTATTCCCCTAAAGGCCATGTTACACACACACAGATATATTGGTCACAGATCTCTGGTTGCAGTGAAATCATGGACACATTGTTCCATCGTACACAGCCACAAAATGGAGTAATGTGTCCATGATTTCACTGCAACCAGAGATCTGTGACCAATATCTGAACAGATATCTGTGTGTGTAACGTGGCCTTAAGTGAAATCCTGAGTGATCAATGGTCTTCAGAAGTCACTTAATTATTAAACGGAGTCCATCTTTGTGTAATTTATTTTCAGTATAATTACAGCTGTTCTGTGCCTTAGAGGTTTGTTAGGGAATATTAGGAATCAAACAGCATCATAGAAACCAAGGAACACACCAGACAGATCAGGGATAAAGTTGTGGAGGAGAGTAACGCAGGGAAGATTATTAAAAAAAAAATAGCTCAGGCTTAGAACATCTCATGGAGCACTGTTCAATCCATCATCCAAAAATGGAAGGCGTATGGCACAGCTCCAAACCTACCAAGACATGGTAGTCCACCTAAACTAACAACCCTAGCTAGGAGAGCACTAAATAGAGAAGCAGCCTAGAGATCTATGTTCACTCTGGAGGAGCCGCAGAGATCCACAGCCGAGGTGGCATCCACAGGACAACACTTAGTTATATAGTCCACAAATCTGGCCTTTATGGAAGAGTAGCAAAAAGAAAAATACTTTTGAAAGCAAACTAAGACGTCTCATTTGCATTCTGTTTGCCAAAAGCCATGTAGGGGACACAGCAGTCATGTGGAAGAAGATTCTCTGGTCAGATGAGACCAAAGTAGAACTTTTGGGGCTAAATGGAAAATGCTATGTCTGGCAGAAAACTAATACTACACATCACCCTGAAAACACCATCCCTACAGTTACACATGGTGGTGGCAGCATCATGCTGTGGGAATAATTTTCTTTAGCAGGGACAGGGAAGCTAGTCAGAGTTGATGGAAAGATGGATGGAGATAGAGGGCAATCCTAGAGGAAAACCTATTTGATGCTGCAAAATACTGAAGACCATCTTCACATTCAGCAGAACAATGACACTAAACATACTGCCAGAGCTACAATGGATGGTTTAGCACAAAGCATGTTCATGTGTGTGAATGGCCCAATCACAGTACAAAACTTAATCCCACTGAGAATCTGTGACAAGACTTGAAAATCAAAGATAAACTAAAAAAAAACAAAGAAAGTGCAATAGGATTGCGTAGAAAACAAATGTATCTGCTCACCTGGAACGGTTGTGTGACCCACAACAGGTGTAAGCGTATAGTACGGCTGCTGCAGGATCCACAGTCCAAGTGCACGCAGTGGTGATAAAGGATAAATCCAAAAGGGGACAGCGTTTATCTGATCTGCGCTACTCATACAGTGTTGGCCAAAAGTATTGACACCCCTGTCATTCTGTCAGATAATACTCAGTTTCTTCCTGAAAATGATTGCAATCACAAATTCTTTGGTATTATTATCTTCATTTAATTTGTCTTCAATGAAAAAAACACAAAAAGAATTGTCCTAAAGCCAAATTGGATATAATTCCAAACCAAACATAAAAAAGGGGGTGGACAAAAGTATTGGCACCCTTAGGAAAATCATGTGATGCTTCTCTAATTTGCGTAATTAACAGCACCTGTAACTTACCTGTGGCACCTAACAGGTGTTGGCAATAACTAAATCACACTTGCAGCCAATTGACATGGATTAAAGATGACTCAACCTCACATTGAGCATGGAGAAAAGAAAGAAGACCAAAGAACTGTCTGAGGACTTGAGAAACCAAATTGTGAGGAAGTATGAGCAATCTCAAGGCTACAAGTCCATCTCCAAAGACCTGAATGTTCCTGTGTCTACCGTGCGCAGTGTCATCAAGAAGTTTAAAGCCCATGGCACTGTGGCTAACCTCCCTAGATGTGGACAGAAAAGAAAAATTGACTAGAGATTTCAACGCAAGATTGTGCGAATGGTGGATAAAGAACCTCGACTAACATCCAAACAAGTTCAAGCTGCACTGCAGTCTGAGGGTACAACAGTGTCAACCCGTACTATCCGTCAGCGTCTGAATGAAAAGGGACTGTATGGTAGGAGACCCAGGAAGACCCCACTTCTTACCCCGAGACATAAAAAGCCAGGCTGGAGTTTGCCAAAACGTACCTGAGAAAGCCTAAAACGTTTTGGAAGAAGGTTCTCTCTTTTTGGGCAAAGGCATCAACATAGAGTTTACAGGAGAAAAAAAGAGGCATTCAAAGAAAAGAACACGGTCCCTACAGTCAAACATGGCGGAGGTTCTCTGATGTTTTGGGGTTGCTTTGCTGCCTCTGGCACTGGACTGCTTGACCGTTTGCATGGCATTATGAAGTCTGAAGACTACCAACAAATTTTGCAGCATAATGTAGGGCCCAGTGTGAGAAAGCTGGGTCTACCTCAGAGGTCATGGGTCTTCCAGCAGAACAATGACCCAAAACACACTTCAAAAAGCACAAGAAAATGGTTTGAGAGAAAGCACTGGAGACTTCTAAGGTGGCCAGCAATGAGTCCAGACCTGAATCCCATAGGACACCTGTGGAGAGATCTAAAGATGGCAGTTTGGAGAAGGCACCCTTCAAATATCAGGGACCTGGAGCAGTTTGCCAAAGAAGAATGGTCTAAAATTCCAGCAGAGCATTGTAAGAAACTCATTGATGGTTACCGGAAGTGGTTGATCGCAAGTATTTTGGCTAAAGGTTGTCCAACCAAGTATTAGGCTGAGGGTGCCAATACTTTTGTCCGGCCCATTGTTGGAGTTTTGTGTGAAATGATCAATGTTTTGCTTTTTGCTTCATTCTCTTTTGTGTTTTTTCATTGAAGACAAATTAAATGAAGATAATAATACCAAAGAATTTGTGATTGCAATCATTTTCAGGAAGAAACTGAGTATTATCTGACAGAATTGCAGGGGTGTCAATACTTTTGGCCAACACTATATATATATATATATATATATATATATATATATATATATATATATATCTATCCCATCCTGGGCCTGTCCTGGTATATATGTCCCCTATCCTTGTATATATGTCTCTACTCTTGGTATATAGGCCCCCCATCCTGGTGTATATGTTCCCGATCCTGGTAAATATGTTTCCCATCCTAGTATATATGTCTCCAATCCTGGTATATATGTCTCCTATCCTAGTATATATGTCCACCATCCTGGTATATAACATTCCCATCCTGGTATAAGGGTTCCACTTCCTGGCATATAGGCCCCCCACCCTGGTATATATGTCCCCCATCCTGGTATATAGGTCCCCATCCTGGTAAATATGGTCTTCACCCTGTTATATATGGTCTCCATCCTGCTATATATGTCCCCATCCTGGTATGTCTGCACCCAATCCTGCTATATATGGTCCTGCTTTACATGGACCCCATCCTAGTATATATGATCCCCATCCTCGTTTACATTGCCCCATCCTGGTATATATGATCCCCATCCTGGTTTATATGGTCCCAATTTTTGATATATGTCCCTGTACAGTCTCTAATGCATAAGTTAAAAAAACAACAACATTCTACTCATCTTTCCTCTCGTATCGCCCATTGTCTTCTGTAGCCAGTGCTCAGTGGCCAGCAGCTGATATCATAGTGAACGCCATGGCGGATGATGTTACTGTCATGCACCACCCCGTGTCATGATACCGCTGACGTCAGCTGCCAGTCACTCATTGGCCAGCAGCGTGTATCGCAGTGCAGGGATCCAAAGGGTCTCTGTGCCGCAATGTATTTCAGCTAAATGTGCATCCCCAGATGCATATGGAGCTGAATTAGGCACTGGAGTACCATGTACCCCTGGGCCCGGTCATGGTTGTGAGCTCTGCGACCGTGATCGTTATGCCCCTGCATTCTTGATGCCATGAAAATCCAACTTGTGAAATCCTATTAAAATCTGCAAGTTTCTTTCATCTTTTGGTGGCTTTTTTGAAAATCCATATGTAACAAGCCCCATCTATAGCCTTTTTAAACAGATATAAAGATAAAACAAAATCCCATTATATCTAGTAGAAGACGAAAAAAAATTACATTTTTCAGATTTAAATAACAATATGGAGCCACGGCTATGGAGGTATACTACATAGTACCGCAGATGACATCTTTCATTGATAGGAAATCTTTATTTAAGTGAGCAAAGGATCAATAAAAAAAAAAGTAAAAATGCTGTACGATATAAAAGAATACATTATAACTACCGAGGTGCCCTGCCATCTGTACATAGAGAAATGGCCATTTAAGACCCCTCATGATTAAACATAGACTACTACTGCCATCGAGGCTACCACCATATTAATTTCTCATCCTGATGATAGATGATCCTTGACACGAGGCACGGTGGGCTTCGCTACTTCATTCTGCACAAAACAATAAATTGCAGGACACACTGTCACATATGAGAACCAAGGGTTGGATAGAGGTCTAGGCAGCGATATCAGATTAATGGAGCCAGGGAAACAGTTTGTATCGGACGTGTTGGAGAAGTGACACACAATTCTTTGAAACTTGAGGGAAAAATATCCGGACTGATTAATTTCTATTCTGATCAACACAGTGATAGTGAATGATATGGAAATGGAGCCCTTGAAGAACATACTGTGATCAATGGTTCAGTGAAAACTACAATGACTAATGGATACAACCTCCGAGGCATATTGACAAGGCCCTGGGATGTTAAAATAGCAGTAGGTGGATTGGTATAGAAGATGTAGCAAGTGTAATTGTAATATGCTCTATATCATATCACCAATAGATGATCTTACAGATCACAGATTCACGTTTGGATTTTCTATGCAAAGGGTTACTCCAATTGTTTCATTAATGAAAGAAAATAATAAGTATATATGTAAGTATATACTAGACGGGGACCCGATTCTATCGTATTCAAGAACTTGCATGAATATATATATTAGTCCAACTACTTCTGCTAATAGCAGTGCCACCAAGGAGGGTGGGGGGAGCCTGCTGCTGCACAGGGAGGCCGTGGTTTGCAGGCGCTACTATGGCTCGCCATCCCCCATGCGCTTTCTCTTGCCTTTTGCGCTTTCTGTCCCCATGCGCTCTCTTTCACCTTGTGCTGTCCTTTCACCTTGTGCTGTTTTTTTCCCCCTCTGTGCATTCTGTCTTCCCACGGTGCAATCTCTCTCCCCCTGTGTGCTCTCTCTTCCCACTGTGTGCTCTCTCTCTTTGTACTGTCTCTTCCCCTGTGCTATCTCTCTCCCTTTGTGCTCTCTCCCCGTGTGCTCTCTCCTCCCCCTGTGCGCTCTCTTTCCCCTTGTACTGTCTCTCCCCCTGTGAGCTCTCTGTCCCTCTGTATCACTCACCCCTGTGAGACATCTCTTTCCCCTTGTACACTGAAGAGCCGTGGCGCCGGCCTGTGCTCCAAAGTGGAATGCAGCAGGATGGGTCCACCCAAAGGGTATGACGGTGCGGACCCAGGTCTACGCAATAATGAATGCCTGAGCTGCGGCCAATGTCCTGGACAGCATGTGGACACCCCATCATAGATGTCCTATAGGTGGTACTGTATTTTCTGAATGATAAACAAAATTTGACTAATCAACTAAACTCATTAGCTTCTTCACATTTCCAGTGTAGCTGTAATTTTCCAGTTTAGCTGTAATTTACACAATGTCCTCTAGGTGGCAAGGTTCTTGGAACAAACAGACACACAAATAGACTGGATAGGGCTTTTATATAGTAGATCATAAATATACATATATATATGCATGCACACGTGATATTTTATATATATATAAATATATATATATATATATATATATGTATATGTAGGTACATACTGATATATATAGGCATATATCTTAGATATATCTTAGACTGTGAGCCCTTGTGGACAGGGTCCCTGCCCCTCCTGTACTTGTACGTCCTGATCTCCTAGATTTAGTGTACTTGTTCTTGTCTCCCTCATCCTCATGTA
This sequence comes from Allobates femoralis, assembly GCA_033576535.1. Classification (NCBI taxonomy): domain Eukaryota; kingdom Metazoa; phylum Chordata; class Amphibia; order Anura; family Aromobatidae; genus Allobates; species Allobates femoralis. The sequence goes on along the minus strand of JARQOC010000008.1, from coordinate 48,550,445 downwards.
AAGCGCCATGGAACCTAATGGCGCTATATAAATAAATAATAATAAAATAGTATATTCTGTATATATATATATATATATATATATAATATATATACATATGGTCACAGAAATAACTTGAATCTGACAAAAGTGATAATAAATAAAAAATCTAAGAAAATTAACAAATGAAAGTCAGACATTGCTTTTCAACCTGCTTCCACAGAGTTTAAAAATAAATTAAACTCGTGAAATCGGCCTGGACAGAAATGATGGTACCCCTGAAAATAATGTGACAAAAGGACATGTTAAATCAAGGTGTGTCCATTAATAAGCATCATAGGTGTCTACAATTTTCTAATCAGTCAGTGGGCCAGTATATAGGGCTACAGATACTCATTGTGCTGTTTGGTTACATGGTGTGTACCACACTCAACATGGACCAGAGGAAGCGAAGGAAAGAGTTGTCTCAGGAGATTAGAAAAAAGATTATAGATAAGCATGTTAAAGGTAAAGTTTATATGACCATCTACAAGCAGCTTGATATTTCTGTGACTACAGTTGCACATATTATTATTCAGAAATTTAAGATCCATGGGACTGTAGTCAACCTCCCTGGATGTGGCCGAAGGAGGAAAATTGATGACAAATACAAGAGACTGATAATATGAACAGTAACAAAAGAACCCAGAACAACGTCTAAAGAGATTAAAGGTGAACTTCAAGCTCAAGGAACTTCAGTGTCAGATTGCACCATCTGTCATTGCTTGAGTCAACGTGGACTTCATGAGAGGTGACCAAGGAGAACACCATTCTTGAAAAAAAATCATAAAAAAGCCAGACTGGAATTTGCCAAACTACATGTTGACAAGCCACAAAGCTTCTGGGAGAATGTCCTATGGACAGATGAGACAAAAATGGAACTTTTTGGCAAGGCACATCAGCTGTATGTTCACAGACGGGAAAATGAAGTATATCAAGAAAAGAACACTGTCCCTACCATGAAACATGGAGGAGGCTCTGTAATGTTCTGGGGCTGCTTTGCTGCATCTGGCACAGGGCGTCTTGAATCTGTGTAGGGTACAATGAAATCTCAAGACTATCAAGGGATTCTAGAGAGAAATGTGCTGCCCAGTGTTAGAACGCTTGGTCTCAGTCGCAGGTCATGGGTCTTGCAATAGGATAATGAGCCAAAACGCACAGCTAAAAACACCCAAGAATGGCTAAAAGGAAAACATTGGACTATTCTAAAGTGGCTTTCTATGAGCCCTGACCTAAAACTATTGAGCATCTTTGTAAAGAGCTGAAACTTGCCATCTTGAAAAGGCAACCATCAAACATGAGACAACTGGGTCAGATTGCTCTTGAGGAGCCACCAAAATCGCTGTCGAGCAGTGCAGAAGTCTCATTAACAGTTACAGGAATCATGTGATTGCAGTGATTGCCGTAAAAGTTGTGCAACAAAATATCAAGTTAAGGGACCATCATTTCTGTCCAGGCCGATTTCATGAGTTTAATTTTTTTTTTTTAATTCTGTGGACGCAGGGGTGAAAAGCAATGTCTGACTGTCATTTGTTCATTTTCATAATTTTTTTATTATTAATTTTGTCAGATTCGAGTTATTTCTGTGACCATTGTGGCTTTTTCTTTCATTAAACAAAGTGTACCAACAATTTTGACCATGTGTGTATATCTACAATATAGTAGTGATCGGCGTCTCTCTAAAGCCTGGATAACCAATAATGACAAGTTGTCAAGAGGACACACCCCCAGCTACTAATTGGCTTCAGTGGTCTCACTCTCTAAGTAGTGATGAGCGAGTGTAGTCGTTACTATTCGCTACTCACATGGATAGTACGGTATTCACGATACTCGTTACTCGACGAGTAACACTGGTGCTCGTGAGTGATGTATCGATCATTATTGACCTGACACAGATTGCCAGCTCCCTTCCGTACACAAAAAGAGCTGGCACCTCACTGAGAGCAGATTAAATGTTAGGATCTCTCTAGGGGGCACAGCCAGGTGTTTTAGGCATTGAAATCCTGAAAAGCCCACCCTCCCACCCTGTCCAGGAAAGGCTCGTCCAGGAACTGTGTGGGCAGAGCCTATGACTAATTGACTAAAATTAGACTCGCTATTCGGACGAATATGCGAGTATTAAAAACTACTTGTTACGAGTATAGCTAGTGCGACTATTTTGCTACTCGCTCATCGCTATCTCCAAGCACTAGCTCCTCCTTCTTCACTAATTCCAACTGTCGCTTGCCTGCAGTTGCTTACCGGGCAACCCATCCTACCAACATCCCTTATGCCATATTGTTACATCAGCACTGACACATCTATACGTTTCACTACACATAATGCATCATCTAATATATAAAGCTGAGTGTATGTATGTATGTGTGTATTTCTGTATGTGTCATAGCGTCCCCCTTAATAGCTCTGCCCCCTCCACATAGTTAGACATTACAGCCTGGAATCACAGAATATAAGAGTATACAGACATTACAGCCAGGGATCACAGAATATAAGAATATATAGACATTACAGCCGGGATCACAAAATATAAGAGTATACAGACATTACAGCCGAGGATCACAGAATATAAGAGTATACAGACATTACAGCTAGGGATCATAGAATATAAGAGTATACAGACATTACAGCAGGGATCACAAATATAAGAGAATACAGACATTACAGCCGGGATCACAGAATATAAGAGTATACAGACATTACAGTGGGGATCACAGAATATGATATACAGACATTACAGCCAGGGATCACAGAGTATAAAATATACAGACATACAGCAGGGATCACAGAATATAAGAGTATACAGACATTACAGCCGGGATCACAGAATATGAGTATACAGACACCTAAAGGGGTGCAATCATGCGGGTCTTGCAATCATGCCAACTGCATAAGTGCCAATTGTAGAAGTGCAGTTACACCGGGCGTTAAACGGGGCAGGAAACGGTAAGTCATGCAAGACAAACAAACAGATATGCAATTTGTTCACTTGTACTGCAATTATGTATTCACTATGTAAACCCAAGACTACCCATCACTACTGACCTCTCACCCACCACTACAGCTCTCCTTCCCGCTGCATCTGACCCACGCTACTCCCATCCCCTGCTCACATCCACAATGTATCCCCTCCTTTGCACTCTCACTCCCATCCTTCTCCACTTCCTGCTACCCCCGCTCATCCCTCCACCCAGCAACAAAGTACTTCCTCTCACCCTCCATCCTACCTAACCACCTCACCCACTCCTCTGAACTATTCATGCACTTTCAATCCTCCATCTCCAATCAGGCACGGCCACCACGTAAACTCTCATGCTCCCACCTGCTAACCCTCTCCCTGCTCCTCCTACTCGCTGGCACATTTCCCCTAATCCCGGCCCCCCCACCACATCCCCACAGTCACCTACACCCCACCTCCACGTCCCATCACCAACTCTCATAACCCCACCATCACTCACCCTCGCAACCTGACCAACCTTAGACCCATCCCCCCAGCCCCTGCTCCTCTAATCTCCCTGCCAGGCGCACTCTGGAACACCCGCTCAGTCTGTAATAAGCTCACAGACATCCATGAACTCTTATTTCTAATAAACTCTCATTCCTTGGCATCACAGAGACCTGGCTCACCCCCTCTGACACGGCCTCCCTGCTGCACTATCCTACGGCAGATTCAATCTTTCCCACACAGCCCTCTCCTCTGACAAACATGGCGGAGGTGTCGGCATACTCCTATCTGACACCTGCTCCTTCGCCCCTATTCCATTACCCCCCTCTGTTACTCTCCCATCTTTCGAAGCCCACTCTGTCCGCATCTTCTCCCCCTGTAACCTCCAGCTAGCCGTCATCTACTGCCCCCCTGGATCCATCCCCACCTTCCTCGACCACTTTACCACCTGGCTACTTCATTTCCTCTCTACTGACATCCCACCATCATTATGGGCGATTTCAATATCCCCATTGACACTGCCCACCAAACCGCCTCTCAACTTTTTCCCTGACCTCCTCTTTCGGGCTCTCCCAATGGTCCTCCTCTGCCACCCACAAAGATGGCCACATGCTGGATCTCATCTTTACCCGTCTTTGCTCCCTTACTAATCTCACAAACTCAACCATCACCCTGTCTGACCACAATCTGCTGACCTTCTCCTCCCTCACCTCCCCTACTACATCACCTCCTCTCCGCAAACTTGATCATCCCCGCAGAAACCTAAAACACATTGATACTACACTCACTCTCAGAATCCCTTCTCCCTCTCGCCAACATAACATCTATACGTGACACAGACACTGCCACCAGCCTCTACAACACCACATTAACCAAGGCGCTCGACCTACAGCCCCCTCACACACCACGCTCCACGCACTAATAGGCAACCCTGGCACACCACCCTCACTAAAGACCTGAGATGGGCATCCAGGGTCGCCGAGAGGCGATGGAAAAAATCACGTTCCACTGAGCATTTTGCGCTGTTCAAACAGTCCCTCATCGCCTTCAAGACTGCACTTGCACCGCCAAACTTACCTTCTTCTTATCCCTAATAACCTCCCTTCCCACAATCCCAAGCAACTTTTCAAAACCTTCAATTCCTTACTCCGCCCGCCGCTCCCCCCTCCCTCTCCCCTTATCTCTGCAGAAGACTTTGCCTCCTTCAAAGAAAAGATTGACAGAATCAGAGACAGCTTTGATCCACTGTCCCCACAGCCTCCCCTTTCACCTATACTGCCCTCTGCTTCCATCAACTGCTTCCCCCCTATAACTGAAGACCAGCTCTCCTCCCTCCTGTAAAAATCACACCTCACCACCAGTGCCCACGACCCCTCCCATCCCACCTCATTCCCAACCTCACCTCCGTTATCATCCCAGCCCTAACTCATCTTTTCAACCTATCACTCACCACCGGCACCTTCCCTCAGCCTTCAAACACGCCTTGATCACACCCATCCTCAAAAAACCCTCCCTCGACTTCCACACTGTCTCCAACTACCGCCCTATATCTCTCCTCCCTTTCGCCTCTAAACTACTTGAACAGAATGTCCACTCTGAGCATCCTCTCACCTCTCCTCCTGCTCCCTCTTTGACCGCCTGCAATCTGGCTTCCGACCCCTCCACTCCACTGAAACAGCCCTGACCAAAGTCACAAATGACCTACTGACTGCCAAAAACAAGCGCCACTACTCTGTTCTCCTCCTCCTTGACCTGTCAGCCGCCTTCGACACTGTTGACCACTCCCTTCTACTACAGATCCTGGAATCTCTTGGCATCACGACCTTGCCCTCTCTTGGATCTCCTCATACTTAACGGACCGCACCCTCAGCGTCACCCACTCCCACACATCCTCCTCCCCTACCCCCTATCTGTCGGGGTCCCCCAGGGCTCGGTTCTTGGACCATTACTGTTCTCAATCTACACTCTCGGCCTAGGGCACTCATTGAATCCCATGGCCTCCATTATCAATCTCCTACGCGACGAAACACCCAAATCTAACCTGTCTGGTCCCTGACATCGCCTCTCCTTTCTATCCACAATTCACACTGCCTGTCCCCATCTCATCCTTCTTCCTGCTCGCTTCCTTAACTGACATGGACCAAAACCATCATAGTCCTTCCCCAAGACGCATCCCCTCACTCTGACCTATCCATCGTCGACAAACGATCTGCTCTCTCTCCTCCAGTCCCCCATGCCATGCCTCGGGCTATCCTTACTCTGCCTCTCCTCTCAAGCCCCACATCCAGTGCCCTCGGCCACTCCTTGCCGACTCCCCGTTCAAGCCACATCTATAGGCATCGCACTCTCGACTCACCCACTGACCACTGCTAAAACACCCTTATTCACGCTCTCATCATCTCCCGCCTCGATTACTGCAAACCTCCTTCTCACCGGCCTCCCCAATACCTCCCTTGCACCTCTCCAATCTATCTTGAACTCCGCTGTCCGCCTAATCCATCTGTCTCCCCGCTACTCCCCTGTCTCCCCCCTCTGCCAAGCCCTTCACAGGCTCCCTACTTCCCAGAGATCCCGGTTTAAAACATTAACCATGACATACAAAGCCATTCACAACCTGTCCCCTCCATACATCTCTGACATGGTCTCCTGATACCTACCCTCACGCAACCAGCAATCCTCCCAAGAGCTTCTCCTCTACTCCCCCCTCATCTCCTCTTCGCACAACCGCATACAGGATTTCTCCCGTGCTTCACCCAGACTCTGGAACTCACTGCCTCAACACATCAGACATTCTCCTACCCTGGGAACCTTCAAAAGAAGCCTGAAGACCCACCTGTTCCGCCAAGCCTACCACCTGCAATAAGACCCGGGCCACCACACCGCCTCATGACTGGAATTTCCCCCTCCCACTGTATCCCCACCCGCCCCAAGTAGACTGTGAGCCTTTGTGGACAGGATTTCTCCCCTCTTGTTTCTGTACAACCGAATTGTCAACATTTATTGTTACTTGTATTGTTACTAAGTTACTTGTCCTAGTCTGCCCCTTTTTAGCATGTAAAGCGCCATGGAATATAATGGCGCTATATAAATAAATAATAATAAATAATAATAAATAATAAATTACAGCCAGGGATCACAGAGTATAAGAGTATACAGACATTACAGCCGGGGATCACAGCATATAAGAGTATACAAGGCTAGACAAAGGGCGTGTGTGCCTGAAACGTTGCCATCTGTGCCACCTGTATCTATGTCGGAATAAATGTTTTTTGCATCTGAACTTCATGAGTGCTGCGACCTTCATTTTTGGATGTATTGGATGTATGTATCAGAAGCCTATTAAGGAAGGTTTTGGTCTGCCTGTATCCCCCCAACAATACTGTGCTGCTCCTTTAATGTCTTTTCTATCTTGTGGGTTGGTGATAAATGTCCTCTCTTGGACAACCACGTTAAGACAGTATATTATACTGGATGGAGGCCTGATGCTATAGCATTGGGGGGCAATGATGTCACAATGCGGGCAGGCTCTGTGGCATTGGGCATGGCGGGCATCTCTCCCCCCTCTGTGCGCTGTCTCTCTCCCCCACTGTGTGCTATGATGTCATAATTCCCCACTATGATGTCATAATAACCAATTGTAATGTCATAATACCCATTCTGATGTCATAATTTCCCACTGTGATGTTATAATACACCATTGTGATACAGGGACAACCAGGCACAGGAGGCGATAACAGCAATTATATAAGTAGATATATAGATACATACACACATTTAAAAAAAACAATATTTTCTTGTGCTTTCATGTGCTTTTTTTTTGTATAGAACAGCTTAAATAAAGCCAATAAAAGAACACAAAGGGTTACACTATTACATCTAAAGAAGTGAAACAAGTGCCACAAAATGTCCTATGTCTTATGTTTGCAGTAGTGTTTTTCATCATTACAAAAAAATGCAATGTTTTTACCAAATATTCCATAAAATCAACCAAAGTTAGTAAAGTTAAATAAGAAAGTACTAAACAGATAAAAAAAAATAAAAAAAAGATTAATAAGGATAAGGACGGAGCACTGCTTACAACCTCTAGGACATACAGGTGCATCTCAATAAATTAGAATATCATCAAAAAGATCATTTATTTCAGTAATTCAATACAAAAAGTGACACACTTATATTATATAGAGTCATTACACACAGAATGATCTATTTAAAGTGTTTCTTTCTGTTAATGTTGATGATTATGGTTTACAGACAATGAAAACACAAAGGTCATTATCTCAGAAAATTAAAGTAGAGAGGATGTAGGGTCTGAGAGATAAAATATGACCTAAATAGGTATCAGAGGCTTCACCTTGTGTGGTTGTGAGAGTCACAACCACTATAAAAGCAGATCACATCTGCTGCAGTCCCCAGCGTGGTGCATATAGAGTAGAAAGGAGGAAGGGTTAAAAACCGTGCAGCCGTATTCCACCAGACATCAAAGAGTGAATATAATATTGATTTATTGGTCAACACGTTTCAGGGCTCCCTGGCCCCTTTCTCAGGACAAATCAATATAATATTGCCATGTTTCAGGGCGTTTCTGGGAGTCCTGAAATGCTTGACTAATAAATGAATATTCTATTCACCATTTGATGCCTTGTGGAATACGGCGGCGCGGTTATTATCTCTTCATCCTCTTTACTTTAATTTTCTGAGATAATGACCTTTGGGTTTTCATTGGCTGTAAGCCATAATCATCAACATTAACAGAAATAAACACATGAAATAGATCACTCTGTGTGTAATGACTCCATATTATATATGCGTTTCACTTTTTGTATTGAATTACTGAAATAAATGAACATTTTGATGATATTCTAATTCATTGAGATGCACCTGTATGTCATCTGGTGTTGCAGCTATTTCAGGTACATGGAGGCAGAGCTACAATACCAGACAGAAAAAAAAAATATGCGCTTTTTGTATGAAATCTTTTTTTTTTCATTCTGGACATAACTCCTAACACGGCTCGGAGTATGTACTGTGATAACAATGAGATAGTACAGAACGTAACTGATAATTATACCAATATATCACACAATTATAGGGTGAGGGTTAGGTGATGCTTGGGTAGTACATAATGGATAAAGAGTGTATTACACCCCAATACAAAGCCAAAGAGACATTTCAGTGAAGGCTGGAAGTGTTAATAGCATCAGAGACTATTGAGAGCGACAATGTAGTAGAGCTCCATAATATCTCAACGAAATAATGATGGTTTCAATGAAAGGAACATTTCTCACTAATGAGAATGCTAGCTCTGACTCCTTAATCCATACGGCACAAAGCTAAATAATTTTATAGTGCAAGTCCCATTTTAATAAAGGAGGTATACATTTAGAAATATCTAATAGGCATTGTCTATGGAAGGACATTCACGCTGCTAATAATTAGAAATTAGAAACGCCATTCACCGTTAATGAAATAACATGAATATGACATTCAATTACTATCTGTGAAATGGTTTTCATAGTTCTTTTAAATAGATGTGATATAGTAGAAAAAGAACTTTTCATGCAAAAATCTAATTGTAAATTGCTCTCTGGGTTCCTTGCCTGGCTTCTAAAGACACTCGCACTACTAGACTTTAAAGCACCACTCCGACAGGGGGAGGGCAGTTCAGCACTGGAGTGTTACTTTAAATTTAAGTCCTAGGCTGTGTTCACATGCTGCATAATTCCGCATTTACGCAGCGCTTTTTTGCGCTTGCGTAAATGCAGGGATACGCATTACCGGAAGTGCATGCCAGCAAAAGCAATGACTCTTGCTGAAATGCGTATTTTTGCGTATTTTTGCAGACGCGTTTTAACTGCAAAGTGCATCCGCAAAAAGAGTGACCATGTCAATACTTTGAGCCTTTTCACCATGCTTTTCCCATAGCCCACATTATAAAATGGGCTCGGGAAAAGCTCCACGTGTGCATGCAGGTGTGCTTTTTTACACAAAGCGCGGGTAAAAACATGTAACTGCATAAATACGCGGCGAATATGCAGCGTGTGAACATAACCTTATAGGCAACTTCCGGAAATGTCACCCTTTTTAGCATCACTCTAGTCCCGTGTCACCATCTTGTTGTGTCCATAATTTCTGGCTGGCTGGAAGTCAGAAGTTACATCACAAACATTGAATGTAAGTCTATGAAAGCCTTAAGGAACTCCTATAGACATCTATTGATTTGTGACCTCCAGTGTTCTCCATGAAACCACTGGAGCAGCTTCAAACAAGTTAGTATAATGATACCTCCCAACCATCCCGGATTCAGCAAGACTGTCTCAATTTGAGAGCTCAGTCCCACATCCCATGATGTCATTAGCCCCTGTCTCTGACGGGAATATATTACATTTACAATTTTCCTCAGTGTACAGTCTATGTGTGCATCTTTACCGTCAGTGACATCAATGTACGGTCTTTGTGTCCATCTTTACCATCAGTGTCATCAATGTACGGTCTTTGTGTCCATCTTTACCGTCAGTGTCATCAGTGTACAGTCTATGTGTCCATCTTTACCGGTAGTAACATCAGTGTACAGTGTATGTGTTCATCTTTACCATCAGTGTCATCAATGTACATTCTTTGTGTCCATCCTTACCATTAGTGTCATCAGTGTACGGTCTATGTGTCCATCTTTATGGTCAGTGTCATCAGTGTACGGTCTAGGTCTCCATCTTCGCAGTGTCATCAGTGTATGGTCTATGTGTGCATCTTTGCCGTCAGTGTCATCAGTGTACAGTCTATGTGTCCATCTTTGCCATTAGTGTCATCAGTGTATGGTCTATGTGTGCATCTTTACCGTTAGTGTAATCAGCGTACAGCCTATATGTCCATCTTTGCCATCAGTGTCATCAGTGTACGGTCTGTGTGTGCATCTTCACTGGCAGTGTCATCAGTGTACAGTCTATGTGTCCATCTTTACTGTCAGTGTCATCAGTGTACAGTCTATGTGTGCATCTTTACCGTCAGTGTCATCAATGTACAGTCTATGTGTCCATCTTTACTGTCCGTGTCATCAGTGTACAGTCTATGTGTCCATCTTTACCGTCTGTGTCATCAGTGTACAGTCTATGTGTCCATCTTTACTGTCCGTGTCATCAGTGTACGGTCTATGTGTCCATCTTTACCGTCAGTGTCATCAGTGTACAGTCTATGTGTGCATCTTTACCGTCAGTGTCATCAATGTACAGTCTATGTGTCCATCTTTACTGTCCGTGTCATCAGTGTACAGTCTATGTGTCCATCTTTACCGTCTGTGTCATCAGTGTACAGTCTATGTGTCCATCTTTACTGTCCGTGTCATCAGTGTACGGTCTATGTGTCCATCTTTACCGTCTGTGTCATCAGTGTACAGTCTATGTGTCCATCTTTACTGTCCGTGTCATCAGTGTACGGTCTATGTGTCCATCTTTACCATCAGTGTCATCAGTGTACAGTCTATGTGTCCATCTTTACTGTCCGTGTCATCAGTGTACGGTCTATGTGTCCATCTTTACCGTCAGTGTCATCAGTGTACAGTCTATGTGTCCATCTTTACCGGTAGTAACATCAGTGTACAGTGTATGAGTTTATCTTTACCATCAGTGTCATCAATGTACAATCTTTGTGTCCATCCTTACCATTAGTGTCATAAGTGTACGGTCTATGTGTCCATCTTTATGGTCAGTGTCATCAGTGTAGGTCTATGTGTGCATCTTCACCGGCAGTGTCATCAGTGTATGGTCTATGTGTGCATCTTTGCTGTCAGTGTCATCAGTGTACAGTCTATGTGTGCATCTTTGCCGTCAGTGTCATCAGTTTACGGTCTATGTGTGCATCTTCACCGGCAGTGTCATCAGTGTATGGTCTATGTGTGCATCTTTGCTGTCAGTGTCATCAGTGTACAGTCTATGTGTGCATCTTTACCATCAGTGTCATCAGTGTACGGTCTATGTGTCCATCTTTACTGTCCGTGTCATCAGTGTACAGTCTATGTGTCCATCTTTACCGTCAGTGTCATCAGTGTACAGTCTATGTGTCCATCTTTACCGTCAGTGTCATCAGTGTACAGTCTATGTGTCCATCTTTACCGGTAGTAACATCAGTGTACAGTGTATGAGTTCATCTTTACCATCAGTGTCATCAATGTACAATCTTTGTGTCCATCCTTACCATTAGTGTCACCAGTGTACGGTCTATGTGTCCACCTTTATGGTCAGTGTCATCAGTGTACGGTCTATGTGTGCATCTTCACCGGCAGTGTCATCAGTATACAGTCTATGTGTGCATCTTTGCTGTCAGTGTCATCAGTGTACAGTCTATGTGTGCATCTTTGCTGTCAGTGTCATCAGTGTACAGTCTATGTGTGCATCTTTGCCGTCAGTGTCATCAGTGTACGGTCTATGTGTGCATCTTTGCCGTCAGTGTCATCAGTGTACGGTCTATGTGTGCATCTTCACCGGCAGTGTCATCAGTGTACGGCCTATGTGTGCATCTTCACCGGCAGTGTCATCAGTGTACGGTCTATGTGTCCATCTTCACCGTCAGTGTAATCAGTGTACAGTCTATGTCTTCATCTTCACCGGCAGTGTCATCAGTGTATGGTCAATGTCTCCATCGCTGCTGTCAGTGTCATCAGTGCTGGAATTCCTGGCTTTAATTATCACCTATGCAGGTAAGTAAATTATCAGCTGTGCAATACTAAGGAAATCCATGACCTGTTGGTGGCTCTCAAGGACTGAGGTTGGGGAACACTGCCTTAGACTGGAAACACACTATCCTACCTACATGCGAGTCTTTCGGAGGAGACTTGGATCAGTGACCCTGAACGGCCTCTCCCTTTCTGGACGGGAGTGTCAGCTGCTTGTGTTTTTGTGCAGCATCACACTCTTGTCCAGAGAGGGAGAGGCCGTTCAGGGTCACTGATCCGAGTCTCCTCCGAGAGACTCACATGTAAGTAGGATAGTGTGTTTCCAGCCTTAGGCCATCAGTCTTGTGCACTTGCACACTAAGTAATGGATATATGTGCTCTTCGTTTGCAGTCTGTGGTGCACTCAAACAGCAAACGACCCTATTATATGTAGTCTGAATGGGAACAACTCCTTAGACATAGAAACAGCCCTGAACTTGCCATAGACTTTAAATTTATGAAGAGTAATGGCACAGATGGTTCAACTCAAACTGGATCTATAATCGACGACCACAAGCGAAAAAAAAACCAGGACTTCTAACTTGAGAAGCACAGAGACTTGAACATAATAGTGGGACTGTTCGGAAGTTTTTTTAAGCTTTACAGCAACAGAAAGAAACAGCTGTATCCTAAGGCCTTGTTCACACACCAGTATTTGGATCAGTGTTTCATCAATTTTTGGATGCTGAAACCAGGAGTGTCTCCAAAACACACAACAGTGTTGAGAACTGTGTATGTATAAACACAACACAGCTCTACCTAAAATATAGAACCTTTTTATAACTATAGAAAGAACCAAAGAGCCAATGGAGTTAACAACAAGGTGGACAAGGACATTTTCATGGAACTAATATCAAAAGTTTGTAAGAAGAGAAGAAAAAGCTGCACTTACCAATCTGTGCTAAAAAAAAACAAACCTTTTGCTTTGTTTCAAAATTCACAATAAATCAGCAGATGGACAAACAGGTGGGTGGCCAGGACAAGGTGAGTCGGGCGAGGACGACAGCTGTTTCGCACTATTCAGTGCTTCTGCAGGTCCAATGCTATTTGGTCTGTTTGTTGTAAATGTACACCATGGACCAATACTATAATCATCATAGACAGTGTTCGTTTGTGATTTCACAGACCAGAAGACTTATTACGTATGTTTAATTTTTGGTTGCAGAAATTTCTGCACTTCTTCACAGGAAAGATGCTGTAGCAAAAATGCATGTTTTTGCCATGTTTTTTATATGCATTTTTCATGCATTCTGGGGTAGAAAAACGCTGAAAGAATTTACATGCTGCAGATGTATTTCTGCCCCAAATCTGCATGGGAAAAATAAGCAACATGTGTACAAAATGTGTATTTAGTTATATGTACCAAATGTCCAACAGGTGGCATGTACGTAGGTGAGACAGGACAAAAATTCAGAACAAGAATGAATTCTCATCGCCACTCAATAAAAGAAAGGAGTATGGACCTACCTGTATCCAAGCATTTTTGTAGCTCTGACCATAGTGAAACCGATATGAGGCTGCTCATTTTAAGAAGTAACTTCAAATCTCAGAGAGAGAGAAGAATTTGGGAATACAAATTGATAACGACCTTTGACACAATCAAAGCAGGATTAAATGTCTCACATGGATTGATGCTTTTTTACATCAATTGAAAGTGCATTTGGGGATATCATATCTTCCAACAGACTCCAGTTAGAGGACAATGAAATTTGACACTTCTTACGTGAACTGTCTCGCTTCGATTTATGATTTTCTACATTCACTGAGGAATTTTCAGGTCTCCACCGACCACTAATCATAGAACAATAAGACAATCTGTGCCTCTTATCTTGGAATTTTGATTTTACCGCCCAGTTCCTCTCCGCCTTACAAGACTAACTACTATTTTCTGCTTTACGTCACCCGTCGTATTTACTGCATCATCCTACCCTGCATATGTATATATGTGTATCTTTAGAATTTGTGTCATTAGTAGCCTGATGAAGAGGCCATAGTGGCTCGAAAGTTTGCTTTGCTTACCATCTTCTCAGTTCGCCATTAGAAGGTATCAACCACTGAGGTCTCTCAGATTCCAATATTTTTCATCTACTGGCTAACACGGTACAAACATTTTTTACCTTACAAAACATCAGAATTCTTAATATCTTTACAGGCATAAGGATTTCTTTACAGTTTTGTGGCAAACTGCGCTAAAAAATGCATTAAAACTTGATAAAACACACTGTGTGCAAAAGGCCGAATAGTGCATGTGAAGTAAAGGCAGGTTTGTCTCCAATATGACTGAGCACACAGAGCTAGTTAGGTCTACAGTTTGTGGACATGGCTCTTTGTTAAAGTAGAGCGGACCCATTGAAATTTAGGTCCTGGGGGATCAGCCAGACTTCTTAAAAGTTCTGTTCTGGACCCAAACTTGATCGGAACCTCTTTGGAAGTCACTGATTGCCATGTGAAGAAAAAGTTCCAGATCTCTGGAAGACTGCTGCAGGCCATCATCTCGTTATCAATACGATATCATAGGCTGACAAAGTGGTTGTGACTCTCACAACCATAGGAGGAGAGCAATATTTATTTTCACTCGTTTAAAATTGTGCCATGGGTATCACCCTATGTGGCGCCATTTTTTTTAACATGGAGACATGGGGCCTCAGATACAACACAGAACCCCATAGTCTCTTAATTTGGAGAGAAGTTGGGATACCAGCTAACAGCAAAGATACCCAGGTTTGACATTTATTATATTATTCTGTATAGTTGTACGGTCAGGTTTTATCCACAGCTATTAGTGTTGTACACTAATCCAAGTAGCTCTTTACCTATTCAGCTTTGTCACATCTAGCCTTCTATCAAAAAGCAAGTTGCAAGGCTATTATTCCTGACGACAAGGTCTGTCATACTCCATTAGGTGACACAAGCTAAAAAATCAGTGCTGAGTGCTTATTGCTTAGTGCTCTTATTTGTCAAGCACACAATGACAGGCGTACTAGAGCTTAAATGGAACAATATATCTGGCCGGTTCAATCTGTTTCTGGCCGCATGCTATATCTCAAGACATTGATACTGGCGGTAAGGTCACTGAACCATGTGACATGGTCTCGAGCTCTGCTGGGACACATTTACTAAATATATATGGAGCATAAAACACATTACACTTGTATGTACCAGTGCTCGGGCCTCCAACATCACCCACCACTACTTATAAAATGAGAAATTACTGTACTGCCCTCTAAACCTAAAACACCTCCAAAATCTGCAAGTGTCTACGTTATGTCTGCATTGTTGTGCTTTCTAATATGTAGTATAACTCTTATTGAAAGTGTAACATACTCTTATCTGATATACTTAAAATAATACTTTTGCTTTTATTTGTGATGTTATATTATTGTATTGTATTGTTCTACTATTACATAAAATAAACCTAAAACTGTTATTTTGTTTGGTACCCTGTCCCCCGGGTTTGTTACTCATATACTGACATTTACCCTATCCCCAGGTCTGTTACTCATGTGCTGATATTTACCCTGTCCCCCGGGTTTGTCACTCATGTGCTGACATTTACCCTGACCCTCAGGTTGTACTCATTGCTGAATTACCTTCCCGTTGTTACTCATGTGCTGATATTTACCCTGTCCCCGGGTTTGTTACTCATGTGCTGATATTTACCCTTCCCCCGGTCTGTTACTCATGTGCTGAATTTACCCTTCCCGGTTGTTACTCATGTGCTGATCCCATTTTACCCTGTTCCTCCCCCAGGTTTGTTACTCATGTGCTGACATTTACCCTGTCCCCCGGGTTTGTCACTTCATGTGCTGACATTTACCCTGTCCCCCCAGGTTTGTCACTCATGTGCTGACATTTACCCTGTCCCTCAGGGTTTGTCACTCATGTGCTGATATTTACCCTGTCCCCGGGTTTGTCACTCATGTGCTGATATTTACCCTGTCCCTCAGGTTTGTCACTCATGTGCTGACATTTACCCTGTCCCCCAGGGTTTGTTGTCACTTCCATGTTGACTGACATTTACCCTGTCCCCCGGGTTTGTCACTCATGTGCTGACATTTACCCTGTCCCTCAGGTTTGTCACTCTATGTGCTGACATTTACCCTGTCCCCCAGTTGTCACTATGTGCTGACATTTACCTTCCAGTGCCCTGACATTTACCTGTCCCTAGGTTGTCACTCATGTGCTGACATTTACCATGACCCCTCAGGTGTTTGTACTCTTGTGCTGACATTTACCCTGTCCCCTCAGGTTTGTCACTCATGTGCTGACATTTACCCTGTCCCTCAGGGTTTGTCACTCATGTGCTGATATTTACCATGACCCTCAGGGTTTGTCACTCATGTGCTGATATTTACCCTGTCCCTCAGGGTTTGTCGCTTATGTGCTGACATTTACCCTGACCCTCATGGTACCTTTACACGCCGCCACAACAGGATGCATACAACCCGCTACAGGCTACAAATGTAGCTTGTCGAGCCAATATTGCCCGTAGTAGCGGCGTCTGAAGACGGGACGACACAGCCGGCTACAGATACCTCTGTATCCGTGCACTGCCCATAAACATATGGCAACATCGCCGATTGTAGCGAGCTGTATCGGCGTGTAAAGAAGGAACAGAAGGGAACTCTGGACACCCGGCGATGTAGCTGCAATGCAGCTAAGGCGTGACCCAGGCTCCGGGATACCACGCCCCTTCAGCGATCATTGGAGGAAGCTCCTTCGTTGCGATTGGTTGTCGCTGCACAGGGCGGCATATTTAAGAAGCTGACCAGTCACACTACGCAATTGCTCGAGCGTCATGTATTAATCAGCCTCCTGCGCTGGCTGGCCAATCATGGTATTATTGCTTTGTCCTATCAGCGTACGGACGTCTCGTAATCCACAATTGTGGCACGCCTATGTGCTGTCCCTCCTGCCCCAGGTCCGCCCATATTAGCTTGTTATTGCGGTGTGTAAATGAGGTACGCTGAGCTACAGACGGCTACTTGCGACACCCGGCGATGTAGCTAGCTGTAGATGTAGCGTAGCGTAGCGCACCTTGTGGCGGCGTGTAAAGGAGATGCGATTACCGTTTGTAACCGTTTGGCCGTGCTCGTGCACGTGAAGTTGCCGTTGGTATCCATCCTGTTGTGGCGGCGTGTAAAGGTACCATCAGGATTTGTTACTCATGTGCTGACATTTACCCTGTCCCCCCAGGTTTGTCACTCATGTGCTGACATTTACCCTGTCCCTCAGGGTTTGTCACTCATGTGCTGATATTTACCCTGTCCCTCAGGGTTTGTCACTCATGTGCTGACATTTACCCTGACCCTCAGGGTTTGTCACTCATGTGCTGACATTTACCCTGTCCCCCCAGGTTTGTCACTCATGTGCTGACATTTACCCTGTCCCTCAGGGTTTGTCACTCATGTGCTGACATTTACCCTGACCCTCAGGGTTTGTCACTCATGTGCTGACATTTACCCTGACCCTCAGGGTTTGTCGCTTATGTGCTGACATTTACCCTGTCCCCCCGAGTATGTCACTTATGTGCTGACATTTACCCTGTCCCCGGGGTTTGTTACTCTTGTGCTGACATTTACCCTGTCCCTCAGGGTTTGTCACTCATGCACTGACATTTACCCTGTCCCTCAGGGTTTGTCACTCATGTGCTCACATTTATCCTGTCTCCCGGGATGTTACTCATGTGCTGACATTTGCCCTGTCCCCTGGGTTTGTTACTCATGTGATGACATTTACCCTGTCCCCTGGGGTTTGTTACTCATGTGCTGATGACATGCCCACTCCAGGGCCGGGGGTACTCGGAAAGCAGGCAGCAGTTGCTGGTCTTAACTCTCAGTTCTTGTCACAGAGACAGACGGACGCCATGACCCAGTCCCGTGAACCTGGCAGTGTCATTTCTAATAAACAAGGGGAGAGATGACAGGGAAAAGTAGTATTTGTGACGCCACCTGCGACTTGCGGCCAGGGGCGCACCCGCTGCTTCAGAACCTCTGGGAATGATGACCGGCAGCTTGCATGGCTTCACTCCCCACAGGCAGAGCGCTATCCCCAGGGTAGCTGGAAGGAGGGTTCAGTTCATATCTTGGCAGATGGTCATGAGGTTATCAGCACCCCAGAGTCTTATGCGGTCTCTGCGGCCGGTGGTCGCTACTAGAGAAAGTCTCACACACCACAGTTGGATTTCCATTACTTTTACTTAGTAGTTTCAGCATGGCCAACGGGTGCTTCCCTTGCCAACCTCCAGTTCAGTGTTGTCTCCAGAACTGGGACAGTGCAGTCAAGCCTCTGTTGGTGTACCTGTCTCTCTCCCTCTTACTGCTCTTACTGGGTGTTTCTGTCTTTGGTGATCCCTCTCTCAGCACTATAAGGTAGTTTCTCTTCTGGGGCGAGCGCGACACCACTCTGCCCCCCAGGCTCTTAGTGCCTCCGCACAGCTTATGTGCTGACATTTACCCTGACCCTCAGGGTTTGTTACTCATGTGCTGACATTTACCCTATCCCCCAGGTCTGTTACTCATGTGCTGACATTTACCCTATCCCCCAGGTCTGTTACTCATGTGCTGACATTTACCCTATCCCCCAGGTCTGTTACTCATGTGCTGACATTTACCCTATCCCCCAGGTCTGTTACTCATGTGCTGACATTTACCCTATCCCCCAGGTTTGTTACTCATGTGCTGACATTTACCCTATCCCCCAGGTTTGTTACTCATGTGCTGACATTTACCCTGTCCCTCAGGGTTTGTTACTCATGTGCTGACATTTACCCTGTCCCCCGGGTTTGTCACTCATGTGCTGACCTTTACCATGTCTCTCCGAGTTTGTTACTTTTGTGCTGACATTTACCCTGTCCCCCGGGTTTGTCACTCATGTGCTGACATTTACCCTGACCCTCAGGGTTTGTCGCTTATGTGCTGACATTTACCCTGTCCCCCGGGTTTGTTACTCATGTGCTGACCTTTACCCTGTCTCTCCGAGTTTGTTACTTTTGTGCTGACATTTACCCTGTCCCCCGGGTTTGTCACTCATGTGCTGACATTTACCCTGACCCTCAGGGTTTGTCGCTTATGTGCTGACATTTACCCTGTCCCCCCGAGTATGTCACTTATGTGCTGACATTTACCCTGTCCCCCAGGTTTGTCACTCATGTGCTCACATTTACCCTGTCCCTCAGGGTTTGTCACTCATGTGCTGATATTTACCCTGTCCCTCAGGGTTTGTCACTCATGTGCTGATATTTACCCTGTCCCCCAGGTTTGTCACTCATGTGCTGACATTTACCCTGTCCCCCCAGGTTTGTCACTCATGTGCTGACATTTACCATGTCCCCCCAGGTTTGTCACTCATGTGCTGACATTTACCCTGTCCCTCAGGGTTTGTCACTCATGTGCTGATATTTACCCTGACCCTCAGGGTTTGTCACTCATGTGCTGATATTTACCCTGTCCCTCAGGGTTTGTCGCTTATGTGCTGACATTTACCCTGACCCTCAGAGTTTGTTACTCATGTGCTGACATTTACCCTGTCCCCCCAGGTTTGTCACTCATGTGCTGACATTTACCCTGTCCCTCAGGGTTTGTCACTCATGTGCTGATATTTACCCTGTCCCTCAGGGTTTGTCACTCATGTGCTGACATTTACCCTGACCCTCAGGGTTTGTCACTCATGTGCTGACATTTACCCTGTCCCCCCAGGTTTGTCACTCATGTGCTGACATTTACCCTGTCCCTCAGGGTTTGTCACTCATGTGCTGATATTTACCCTGTCCCTCAGGGTTTGTCACTCATGTGCTGACATTTACCCTGACCCTCAGGGTTTGTCACTTATGTGCTGACATTTACCCTGTCCCCCCAGGTTTGTCACTCATGTGCTGACATTTACCCTGTCCCTCAGGGTTTGTCACTCATGTGCTGACATTTACCCTGACCCTCAGGGTTTGTCACTCATGTGCTGACATTTACCCTGACCCTCAGGGTTTGTCGCTTATGTGCTGACATTTACCCTGTCCCCCCGAGTATGTCACTTATGTGCTGACATTTACCCTGTCCCCGGGGTTTGTTACTCTTGTGCTGACATTTACCCTGTCCCTCAGGGTTTATCACTCATGCACTGACATTTACCCTGTCCCTCAGGGTTTCTCACTCATGTGCTCACATTTATCCTGTCTCCCGGGATGTTACTCATGTGCTGACATTTGCCCTGTCCCCTGGGTTTGTTACTCATGTGATGACATTTACCCTGTCCCCTGGGGTTTGTTACTCATGTGCTGATGACATGCCCACTCCAGGGCCGGGGGTACTCGGAAAGCAGGCAGCAGTTGCTGGTCTTAACTCTCAGTTCTTGTCACAGAGACAGACGGACGCCATGACCCAGTCCCGTGAACCTGGCAGTGTCATTTCTAATAAACAAGGGGAGAGATGACAGGGAAAAGTAGTATTTGTGACGCCACCTGCGACTTGCGGCCAGGGGCGCACCCGCTGCTTCAGAACCTCTGGGAATGATGACCGGCAGCTTGCATGGCTTCACTCCCCACAGGCAGAGCGCTATCCCCAGGGTAGCTGGAAGGAGGGTTCAGTTCATATCTTGGCAGATGGTCATGAGGTTATCAGCACCCCAGAGTCTTATGCGGTCTCTGCGGCCGGTGGTCGCTACTAGAGAAAGTCTCACACACCACAGTTGGATTTCCATTACTTTTACTTAGTAGTTTCAGCATGGCCAACGGGTGCTTCCCTTGCCAACCTCCAGTTCAGTGTTGTCTCCAGAACTGGGACAGTGCAGTCAAGCCTCTGTTGGTGTACCTGTCTCTCTCCCTCTTACTGCTCTTACTGGGTGTTTCTGTCTTTGGTGATCCCTCTCTCAGCACTATAAGGTAGTTTCTCTTCTGGGGCGAGCGCGACACCACTCTGCCCCCCAGGCTCTTAGTGCCTCCGCACACAAAGCTCAGGTACAAAAATCCACAGGTGCTTAGTTGTACCCCTCCCAGGCACTGCTCCCTAGTTCGGCCGCCTTCTCCAAGTTGTGTCGGGTGTTCAGCCACAGCTCCCGTTAGGAACTTATGGCTTCTGGTTCAATGGTTCGGGCATACAGCTTCCACGCCATGTTCAGGGCCAGGTCCCTGGGTCATCCACCAGCCCTTCTGTACCCTCGCCAGATACGGGCGTACGGGGATCTACTTCTCACTCCGTATTCCATGGGCTCTGTTCTTCCTCCACACCCGTCGGTGGTTCCCTCCTAGGGCGAGCGTGACCGTGCTCCTGCCCGCAGGATCCAACACCTCCTCATCCTTCTGTACTTCTCTCCTCGTTCTCCTCTAACCTCACTCTCTCCCTATTGTTCTGCTCCTGCACTTCCCTTTTTCCCTCCCGACTACGTTTGGGTCCTCCCACCGTCCCGGGATCCTAAGTGTTGTGTGTGTGTGGAGCTCAACTGCGCCATCCCAGCACCTGGACAGCAGAGGCACTACTCTCCCTCTAATGGAGGAGTGCAGTACCTCTGGTGGCAGCCTACCCGGTGGGGTGCCACACTGACATTTACCCTGAACCTCTGGGTTTGTTATTCAAGCGCTGACATTTACCCTGTCTACCCGGGTTTGTTACTCATGTGCTTACACTTACCCTGTTCCCCAAGTTTGTTACTCATATACAGGCATTTACCTTGTCCCCCCGGGTTTGTTACTTATATACTGACATTTACCCTGTTGCCTGGGTTTGTTACTCATAGGGTGACCTGTACCTCTCCAGGGATTAGACTTTTAAATAAAAACTTATACTTTCTTTAATGTAATCTGAGGTTTTTTTCAAAGAATACTTTTTGATTGCTGTATTATTGGTTTTGACGTCTCTATTGCAATTCTGGGTAAGATTTTTGCAGTCATAATCAATATTGTTCCTTATAATTAATTCTGTTTATCTTACATTTTAAATAGTTTATTAGTTTCTGATCTTAAGAACAGATGCTCACTAATTTATGGGCCAACGCAGTCCACTATTCCACTATTTCCACTACCGTGGATAATATATATATACGTAATAGAGGTTTTGATATAATGTGCACAATTTTGACTTTTTGCTTGGAAACTTTTTTCTTCCTTTTTTCTTCTTTTTTGCTATTTTCCTCATTTTTTTATTTTTTCTCTATGCACATATCTCATCCTTTTATTTTTTATATTTTTATTTTTTCTGTGCTGGTTTGCATTATACATTTTTTTTAACTAATTCATGAACACATATTTGATTTTAGACAAGTCACACGTGTTTGAGCATATATTCATAAGACTGCACTAAATGTGACTTGTCTTCCAGGACACACAATTTTTCTGTTTCTTATTTTTTGTCTATTTTTATTTCTTCTGCTGGGATTATTGCAATATATTTTACCTATCTACCTTCAACACTGCATAGAAAGAGAATTGTGATTGATTTTTTGATATATTTGTCACCGTTACACATAGGTAGCCTTTTTTGCTCTTACAATTGTTATCACTTTTTGACTGACTGTTGAGTTGTGTTATACATCACTAATATCCTGATTGTGGATCAATACTTTATCACTATGTTCACTGTCTTTTTTCTGTGCAAACATACCAGTTGTTAGACTCTTTATTACCAGCATTTACTGCTCATTTTCATTTTATTCCCTGAAAACCTTTCTATTTATTCTTCACCCTATTATCTTCTTTTTACTTGTATCTTTTTCTGAGTTATAGTGCATAAATTGTGTTTTTTTATTGTATTCCCTGGATGTACAGTCATGGTGTATCTCTGTTTCTAGTATTTTAAATAATATTTTATGAATTATCTAATATATAAAGATGAGTGTATGTATGTATGTGTGTGTGATGTGGCATTAGCCCTGCCCACACTGCATAGCCATGCCCACTCAATATAGCCCCACCCACTCCACATAGCCACACCCACTCACATAGCCACACCATCCACATAGCCACACCCATCCACATAGCCATGCCTACGTCGAGGCTGCATCTCTTCATAACCCACCCTGGGACTATGTGGAAGGGTGGAGCTATGAAGGGGCAGGATTATATGTGGAGTTGCACTATGAAAGGGAAAGAGCAACTAGAAGGGTGGGGTTATGTGTAGAGGGGAATCTGTGAAGGGGTGGGGCTACCAGGAGGGGACAGAGCAATGATATATACACACATACATTATCATAGCCCACTCCACATATCCCCACCCACCCCCACTCCACAGCCTGCATCTCCACATATCCCTGCCTCCTCCACACAGCCCCACCCCTGGGACTATGTGGAGAGGTGAAGCTATGAAGGGACGGGGCTATACATGGAATGGCACATTGAAAGGGTGGGGCTACCGGGATGTTGGGGCTATGGGTAGGGGCAGAGCTTTAAAGGGGTGGGACTACTGGGAGGGGGCAAGGCTATGAAACATACACACATTAGCATACATGGGCATATTGCCATATATGGGCAATATTACCATGTACTGGAATTATGACCATATTATTATAAATTATTAGTTATGTATAGAGCACCATTGAATCCATGGTGCTGTACATGAGAAGGGGTTACATACAAACAAGTTAAAAATACAATGAACAAACTAACAGTGACAGATTGGTACAGAGGGGAGAGAGGACCCTGCCCTTGCAGGCTTACATTCTACAGGGCAATGGGAAGGGGAACAGTAGGTTGGGTCTGCTTGGGTGGTGGTGGAGTGCCAGGTCCAGTGGTGGTGAGGTGGCATCGTCATTGTAGGCTGTAGGCTGTTCTGAAGAGATGGGTTTTCAAGTTCGGCTTGAAGGTTCCGAGTGTGGGGGACAGTCGGAACGTTTTGAGGTGCAGAATTCCAGAAGATGGGGGGATGCTCGGGCAAAGTCTTGCAGGCAGTTAGATGAGGAACATACAAGCGTGCAGGAAAGGAGGAGGTCTTGGGAGGATCGAAGATTACGAGTTGGATGGTATCGGGAGATTAGTTCAGAGATATATGAGGGGGACAGATTGTGGACGGCTTTGTAAGTCTGTGTTAGTAGTTTGAATTGGATATGTTGGAGAATTGGGAGCCATTAGAGGGATTTGCAGAGGGTGGAAGTAGAGGAGCAGCAAAGAGAGAGGTGGATTAGTCGGGCAGCAGAGTTAAGGACAGATTGGAGAGGTGCAAGAGTGTTAGCAGGGAGGCCACAGAGGAGGAGGTTGCAGTAGTCAGGGAGGGAGATGATGATAGAATGCACTAGTAGTTTAGAAGATTGAGGGTTGAGGAAGGGACAGATTCTGGAAATATTTTTGAGCTGGAGGCGGCAGGAGGTGGCAAGAGCTGGAATGTGTGGTTTGAAGATAAGGCAGAGTCAAGGATCACTCTGAGGCAGCGGACTTCAGTACAGGTCAAAGTGTGATATCATTTATTGTAATAGATAGATCAGGTAAGGGAGGTGTGTGAAAGATGATGAGTTCAGTTTTGTCTACATTTAGTTTAAGGAAGCGAGAGGAGAAGAAGGAAGATATGGCTGATAGACACTCTGGGATTCTGGACAGCAGAGAGGTGACGTATGGGCCAGAGAGGTAGATTGAGTGTCTCAGCGTCCTGAGGAAGACGCCAGGAAGGCGTTGAACGCGTTGGATGCAATAAAGGTTTTGATCATATCACATTGATCATGAGTTTCTTCCTGGAATAAGTGGATCCTGCAGGCGGACGGTAAAACCGTTTCCTTCCCATATTACATGTGGTACTGGAATCCATGGGACTTTGTGAGTTGTCCTAGTCCAAGGGTATAGATGGAAAAAAGAAGAGATCCCAGGAAAGAGCCTTGAGGGACACCAACAGAGAGGGGATGGGGTGAGGAGGTAGTGTTGGAGTGGGAGACACTAAATGTGTGGTTGGAAAGGTAGGAGGAGACCAGGAGAGGGCAAGGTCAGTGATACCAATGGATGAGAGAATCTGTAATAGGAGGCAGTGGTCGACTGTGTCGAATGCAGAGGACAGGTGAAGAAGGAGGAGGATGGGGAATGTCCGTTAGCTTTGGCGGTAAGAAGGTCGTTAGTAATTTTGGTCAAAGCGGTTTCAGTGGAGTGGTGGGGGCGGACGCCAGATTGAAGGTTGTCAAAGAGAGAGTTGGATGGAAGGTGGGATGAGAGTACAGTGTGGACAAGTTTTTCAAGGAGTTTGGAGGCGAACAGGAGCAGTGATATGGGGCGGTAGCTGGATGTGGAGGTCGGGTCGAGAGATGGCTTCTGCAAGACAGGTGTAATTGTTGCATGTTTGAAAGTGAAGGAAAGGTACCAGAGGTTAGTGATAGATTGAAGAGGTGGGTTAGGGCTGATAGGGGATAAGCGTGGTGGTGAGGTTAGGTAGAAAGTGGGATGGGATGGGGTCCGATGCACAAGTGGTGAGGTGCAATTTGGAGAGGAGATGTGCAAGTTCTCCTTCAGTCATGGAGGGGAGGAGGTTTAGTGGGGGAGGGGAGTGGTCTGATATACATAGGGGTTGTGATGGTTGGGTAGCAAAGACTTGTCTCATCTGATCGATCTTGTTGGTGAAGTGTGTTGCGAAGTCTTCTGCAGAGATACAAGAAGTGGGGGAGGGGGGGGGAAGTGTGTTGAATAACTGCCTGGGGTTGTGGATAAAAAGAATAAGAAGCTAATGAAGTAGTTCTGTTTAGTGGTGGTCAGTGCTGACTTGAATGTGAGAAGTGCTTGTTTGAATACTGTGTAATTATGCCCAGCAACGCCAGCCTCTACAGCTAGTACCTCAATAAAGACATTTTGTACCTTGATTCAGGCTTGAAATTCATTTTAACTGATCCGTTTTTCTGTGGTATCGACTTAGCCTTCTGCATAAGTGGCGGAATATTGACATGATTAGCCTAAGGTGTTGTGGTTGGATGAATCCAAGTTCAGTTTGTTTGGTAGTGATAGCAAGCAGTATATACTGTATAGCCACCCAACTGGAAACATGATGATGTTGGGGTTGCTTTTCTGCATCTGCCATTGTCCCGCTGCATAGAATTGATGTAATATGAATGCTACCATGTACACGGATATACTGGAGAATGCAATGCTGCCACGTGACAATGTCAAAGTAGGCAGGGGCTGGAATTTCCAGGTAGATAATGATCCTAACCACACATCATATAGTCAAAAATAGGTTAGCAAAGAAAAATGCCTGTTGCAATGGCCAAGCCAATCACCTGTTATAAACCCTATAGAGCACCTTTGGGATGAGTTAAGGTACCGTCACACGCGGCAATATTGCTAGCAATTTCACTGGCAATTTGCTGGTTGCATGAAATCATGGACATATTGTTCCATTTGTACACAGCAACAAAATAGAACAATGTGTCCATGATTTCACTGCAACCAGCAAATTGCCAGTGAAATTGCCTAGCAATATTGCCGTGTGTGACGGTACCTTTAAGGTGATGAGCTGGGGCCCATACCAATAGCAATAAGATTAATTATTTGTAGATTTGCATATGGAATGGAGTAAGATCCCTCAAGATGTCTTGAATCCCCAAGTGGCTTCAATACCCGTCGGTGGGGTGCAGTAATTAAAGCAAGAGGTTATGATATAAAATACTAAGTTATGGCCTTGTACACAGTGAATTACTCTCTATGTAGTGATCAATAAATAGTGTATGCAAAAGATTTGGCAGTCAGTTTTCTTTAATTAAATGACCAGACCTATGTTCAGAAGCATTTTGGTTATAATTAAGGTTTTGCATGATGATAACTTATCATCAGGAAATTGGCATCACAACAAAACTTTTGGTCGCCACTGTATATATGGGCGTCACATTGACGCTATACAGATGCCACAGAGCTGAGTTCACCTTATAAAAAATTGCATTATTATTTGTCCCAAGCAGTTAAGCAAAGCATATAACAAAAAAGTAAAAAAATGAAAAACATTAAATAAAACATTTTCTTCCGTTATATCCATTAATCGTTATCTTGGTGTCTGTGAATCTGCTTTTCCAATAGAAAAACTGGCAGAAGTTGGGTTGTAAAGGAAATGGTATTTGATGACATAAATGGTTATAATGAGATGTCTGGCAGCTGTCAAGGGCCACGTGGTAGGCACTCACGCCTACATCTTTTCACAAATTAATTCTTCCCTAATAAACTACAGAGTAGCCAAAAGTCTCTGAATGCCCCAACATTTAACCACTGAATAGCACTTGGGGCCAGATCCCTGCATTAACCCATAGTGTAGCAGCAGTGCCAGTGTAAGGAGCCTAGGCATTCAGTTCTCAGACCCTGACCATATGGTCATCTAATGTAAGTGTTTGCCATCTGTTCAAGGTAAAGAGGTGGCGAGGTGTCAAGTGGTGCACAGAGAATGAACTCCTTCACTTTGTATGTTGTCATTGCTAATGTAATATCCTTATAGCCCATCTCTCGCGAAACGCAGTGTTTGAGTGTCTTTTTTACTGCTCATATTACTGCCGTTTGTATGCGTTCAGCATCTTTCCCAGCGCCTGACAGCATGATGAAGAATGCTAACAATGCCTGTGGTACCCACTTAACAATGCCAGCATCTAGTATAGAGAGGGAAAGCATCTTAGTTGGTCTTGCATAAAACCACTAACTATTGCCAAAGTTTCTTGCAAAATATATGTACGAAGCATCTGAGAACATCTTTTTTTCACTTATTAGTATTTCTCAGTAGACTAAAGTTTGTGAGTTCCTCTAAAGGGACAGTGTCAGGTAATTTTTCAGTATGATACAAATATTACACTTGGATAGTGCCTGGGCAGACCTTTTAAAAACATGTAAAATCATTATTCTAACCTTTGTAGTTTCCTTATTATAAGCATTTTCAGACCCTGCAGGCAGCTCCTGAATTAGTCCTGTCCATCATAAGCAGAGATGATTAGTCCAGCTGTGTTAAACTGTTCATTTAATATGCATGCCTTCTCAGCAGCTCTCTCCTCTTTCCTCCCTTTTTCTCTCAGTGCAATGTCAAGTTTCAGTTTCCATTAGGAGCTTCTGTTCTGTTGAGGACATGGAAGGTGACAGCTATTGCAGGTCTCTCGAAAGCCCCGTTACACATTATGATATCGTGAACTATATCGCTGAAACGTCACGGGTTTGGAGTCGTTGAAATGACATCTTTAGGACGTCGTTTCGTTGTTGGATTGTTGATCGCAGATTTGAGAACATGTTCTCAAATCAAACGATCCACAGTCAGCCAACCTGCTGCATCTTTCTGTGTGACACCGCAATAACGATGTTGTGAACGACTTCGCCTATTTACAGCAGTGAGTGTCAAGCCCCAGGCCCTGGGGTACTCAGGTATCAGGCTCAGAGGGGTTCACAGGGATCTCACGGGTGGTGGTGCCTGAGCCCGTGGCCTGGGTGACACTTCAAAAAGGGGTTATGTACAAGGAAAAAGAGTTATTGTCTCGTGATGCCACCTGTAATACCTGGTGATGGGTCACCAGCGCCGCCACAGTCCTCCGGAGGGTGATGGTATTGTGGCAAGAATGGCAAAGCTCCCTACAGGTGGAGCTGGACCTCCGGGGCAGCGTTGCTGTAAGCAAAAAGGTTGAATTTTGGTGACACAAAGACATGGAGGCAAAGTCACTCTCCCGGGTACTTTTACTGGAAAAGTTTAGGTAAAAAGCACAGTTCACAGTACAACACAGTCAGTAAGCATAGGCAGCTGGCCTAGGTAGTGGCAAATGAACGGGGTGTCTCCACGTGGCTTTGTTAGATGTCCCTCCTTCACTACTCCTCCAGTCTGTGTGAAGCCTGGCTGGCCTGAAACCTGGCCTGGCCTCCTGTGCTCTCTCACCTTTGCTGTCTGCGGGATAACCCTCTATGGCCTGCCGCTATCTCTCGTCATGCGGTGCCTGGCTCCCTTGATATTGACTGCGCAGGTGCCCGGGAGCCTGTAGTCTCCACGGTGATCCGGATTTTCTGCTGGGCCTGGAGCTCTCCAGCAGGTGTGGACTTCGGTGTCCGGTGTAGTGTTTAGGATGAACCTTCGTCGGCTCCTTGGTTTCCAAACAGCTGCTCTTCCCTTGAAGACCCCTTCTTCTCCTTCTCTCTGTCTCTCCCTCTTGTCTGTCTCTATCTTCCTCCCATCCTCACACTGCTTGCCCTCCACTCCTCCCACTGGGGCTGGGTCTCCTAGTAAAGGATTTAACCCTGAAGTCCCCTGAGCTAAGGGTGTGTGTATGTGAGGATTAAGCCACATATTAACCTTCCCATTCACTTACCACAGGGATACCACACATGCTGGTCTGAGTGCAGTAACCCTTAGTGGTGCTCCGACCAGTGGGCGCCACATGAGCAAGTGTCGTTCGCTAGGTTTGCAATATCAGGTTCAAGGATCTAAATCAGCTGTGTTTAAGCTCCTGTGCCGACACCGCCAGGAGATAAGCAGCTGCCACCACTGTGAGATAAACGGCGCCCAGCGCCGGGAGATGAGCGTCGGGTGCCGCTCATCTCCCGGCGGAGGGCGCCACTTAACTCCTGGCGGTGGCGGCGGCTACTCATTTCCCGGCAACAGGTGACACTCATTTCCCAGCGGTGTCGGCGCGTGAGATTTACACAGAGCTGTCAGATCAGCTGTGATAAGATCGCCAGCCGCCAGCACAAGCACAGCGATGATGATGATGTGCGGCCAGCTAATCACTGTAATGCCACAACCAACATGGCTGTGGCATTACAGTGTCTGGTAGCCAATTCCTGCATGTGGGCTGGCTCTCTAAAGAGTGCCAACATGCAGGGACGGGGAGTCGAGCATTTCGTCGGTATTCTGTTCTCGTCGAGCATCCCAAGTACTGTGATGCTCGGGCGAGTACGGAGTACCGCCGAGCATGCTTGCTCATCACTAATACATACACATACACACACACATACCCACACTCACATATACATACACACTCACACATACACACATGTACACACACACACTCACACATACACTCACACACATACACACATATATACACACTCACACATACATACACACACTCACACACAAACATACATAAACACGCTCACACATACATATACATACACACACTCACACATACATACACACAAACACACATACATACACATACACATAAACATACAAACACACACTCACACATACAAACACATACATACACACCACACACACACACCACACACACTCACACACACTCACATGCATACACACACTCACACTTACATACACACACTCACACACACATACATACACTCACATACATACATACACTCACACACACACACATACATACACATACTTTCACACTTTCCTTACCGGTCCTCCAGCAGACAGGCAGCTGAACCTGCTTCCCCGCCCCTCAGTGACAAGACTCCCAGCAGAGGAGCCAGCAGCCAATCAGAGGCAAGCTTTCCTAACATCATCGTATAACGTTAGATGCTCCCCTCTGATTGGCTGCTGGCTCTTCTGCTGGGAGTCTTGTCACTGAGGGGCGGGGAAGCGGACTCTGAGCCGTCGCACCGAGACCACATTTTCACTTTGCAGTGCTGGTCTGCGGCGGCGCCACGGACCGGCACAGGGACCCCCGCGGCCCGATCCTAGTCGGCGGACCGGTGGTTGGGGACCCCTGTTGTAAAGCATGGAGTGGCTGGAGGCTCCCCTTACCCAAGTATGACAGCTGCACACTAATTCATGAAACTGCCATGCTAGTATCAGGGGGGATGCCAGTCACTCTGTGCATTACAATGCGATTGTCATCTGTATTATTTGGCCATCTGACCCCGGCCAAAGAAAGTGAATAGTGGGCATAAGATTTCCACTTTGATGGAACTGTAAGGCTAGATTCACATTGCATTTATGCTGTGCGTTACAACGGATCTGTTGTAAATCAGCATAAACTAATTGTACCGGATGCGTTAACACACCCATAGACTTGAATTGTAAAAACGCATACGATCGCATGCAAAAATAGGCATGTGTTTGACAGTATATGTTATTTGCAACGCACAGGAAAACGCGGTAGACCGCTGGTTGAATACTGGATCCAGCACATAGCCTTTCTTCTATGTAATAAAATATCTGAATGAGGCCTAAGGCCAATTCACAAGTCCATGAACCATGGACTGTGCTTGGATCATCATACTTTGGCCATCGGTGGACTTCTAACCTTCTAGGGGGCATTTTGCTCAGCAGACCCTTCGGTCAGGCCTGGTATTGTGAGTGACCTGAACACAGTCTGTGCATATTTCGGCCTGCAGTGATTTTAGACACAGAATGGGCCTCATGTAAAAAAATCTGTCGCACAGTAGCGTAACAACATAAGGAAGTTCAGCTTAAATTTTATATGACTCTGGAAAAGTGAAACTAGTGCTGCCATTGGTTGGTAGGGAAACAAAGACAGTTTTACAGGCCGAAGCCTGGACTGGATTTAAAAGGAAATTATAAAAAAAAAAGACAGTTGGATTCACTTCTGGCTCCGGCTCGAAAATTTGTGGTGGGATTTTGCTCAAAAATGTTGTAACTCTGACTGATTAATCTAAACCGTCTAAAGGAAAGAATATTTTTGTCACTCATACCAACCAATCACAGGGCAGCTTTCATTCTACCAGCGTAGTTTGAGAAATTAACACTGAGTTCTGATTGGTTGCTAGGAGCAATTAGCCATAGTCTATAGCAAAAATCTGTTTACATAAATGAAATTCTATGCGTGCGATACCAAACCTTCCTTAAGAACGATGCTGCATATAATTTTCATGTAATAACTGCAGGACCTTTTTTGATAACTAGGGGAATGGGGCGGGGCGAAAAGGGGGAAATTTCTGCTACTAGCGGGGAAGACACTCCTTAAAAAAGGTGGCCAGGGCCAATGAAAGTTAGTTTTCTTTTTCCGTTTAGTGATATTCACTAATATTTCATGGCGCATATTCTCCTTCATAGTGGAGCATTCAGTGGTTGAATTTTTAGAGCAGTCACAAAATTTCAGACACACATAAAAGTCACTCCAGTGGTTGAGGGATGGGGGGAGAGGAGTACAAAAGTTACACGTAAACGTGTAAACCCTACAGCCCACAAGGATAACAATAAAAATTCATGTGCCCACGTTTCAGACAATGAATTAGGGGAATTGTAAAAATTGTAATTTAATTATGTAGTTTTTATTGACAATGTTTGTAGAAGTGCATGAGGAGTTAAACATAGTTAATTAGGGAACCAATCAAAGATTTTTGTTCTCTATATAATGTGATGTCACAGTTCACCCCCTTACACTACCTGAGGAAGACTGCCTTGAGCAGTTGAAACATGTTGTGGAGCTGTGAGGGGAAAATAAAGATTGCTCTTTATAAACCTCATCATCCTGGTGCCTGAGCTTTAGTAGCGCTTCTACAAGACCGCTAAATCATTTTCTTACAAGTTTCTATTCCCCCTGAGGGATCAACGGCTGGAGCAGCACAGCGAGGGCACAGTGGTGAAGGACCTGGCGTTCCCTAGATAACAAGCAGTGACGCACATCCGGGATCGGCGCCACGTGACCGGAAAGGTCCTATACGGACAGCTGAGGACCAGCGAGGTCGAAGGAGCGGAGCGTGTACATTGCCGGGGGTCCCCCATATATCAAAGACCATTACACCGGGTTGTGCAGGTCGTGCACAACCCAAACAGGTGAGTGGCCACCTGTAATAACGCCATATTAACTGAGCTATAGTGATCCTACACATGCGCCCAGGGCCGGTTTTAGGCAAAGTGGGGCCCTAGGCAAAAGGTTAAAGTGGGCCCTAAATGCTCAGGCCACTTTCACATCTAACGCTTTGCTGCATTTTGCTCAATTTGCATTTCCATGCGTTTTTACCGCAAAAACGCATCAAAACGCATGCGTTTTTGTTCCCATTGATTTTAATGGAATCACATGCAAAAACGCATGTAAAAACGCATGTGCGTTTTCAAAAACAGAAAACGCATGTGTTTTTGCCAACGCTGCCCAAAACATCGGGGAAGAAGTTTTGTGCTGCGTTCGCAAAAATACATGCGTTTTGCGTTTTTGAAAACGCACATGCGTTTTGCATGCGTTTTTACATGCGTTCCCATTGAAATCAATGGGGGAAAAAAACGCTAGCGTTTTTAATGCGTTTTTAGCGGTAAAAACGGCTAGAAAGGCAAATTTAGCAAAACGCACACCAACCTTAGATGTGGAACAGGCCGTAGTTATATGGTAAGAGTGACTTCATAAGTTGATTATCTAGGTCAGAATAAGAACATACTGAACATCATTTTTATTTCAATCATAAAAAAAACCAGAAATTTGTAAAAAAAAAAAATATTTTTTTTTATTTTCCGAGACCCATGATGTTTTAATTTTTGAAGATACATAGATATGTAAGGGGTTACTTTATGTGCCCTGAGCTGACATTTTTACTGATACCATTTTGAGTCAGATACAACATTTTGATCGCCTTTTATTGCATTTTATTGTAACAACGTGGTGGCCTAAAAAACATAATTCTGGCGTTTTTATTTTTTTCCCATTACGCCATTTACCAATTGGATTAATTTACTTCATATATTGATAGCTTAGATTCTTACGAACGCCGCGATACCAAATATGTGTATTTTTCCATTTTTTTCACTGTTTTATTGCTATTTTCAGTTCAGCTCCTTTGGGGGCCCCTAAGAGAGTGGGGGCCCTAGGCAACTGCCAAGTCTGCCCCCCTAACGCCGGCCCTGCATGCGCCCCTTCTCTCCCTTTTTTTCTTACATCCTTAAGCCAGCAGGCAGATTCCTCTGCATGAGGAGAATAGCTTGTCCCCCAGACCTATATTTATGTAAGGCACCTTTCACATCTGCAAACTTATCCGTTCACAACAGATCTGGCAGCTTTGCTGCATCTGCCGTGTAACAGCTGACTTGCGGCAAGCCCTATTCATTCTCCATGAGACTTGCAGTCAGGTGCGGCAAGTGCAGTTTTGCCGGATCTGACAAATCCGGCACTTGCGACAAAGGAAAGAAACACTGCCAGCAGCATTTTTTTGTGCAGCCGCAAGTGCCGGATTTGCCGGATATGACAATATCGCACTTGCCGCACCGGACTGCAAGTCTCATGGAGAATGAATAGGGCTTGCCGCAAGTCAGCTATTACGCGGCAAAGCTGCCGGATCTGCTGTGAACGGACAAGTTCGCAGATGTGAAAGCAGCCTAAGAGGGTCAGGGTAATTTTCTTCGGCCCTTTTCACATCCAATGCTGGGCTACGTTTGCCTTCATTTGCGTTTCTATGCGTTTTTACTGCTAAAAACGCATGTGTTTTTGGCCCCATAAGGTTTAATGGAAACGCATGCAAAAACGCATGTCATTTTCTGCAAACGCAAAAACGCATGCGTTTTTGCAAATGCTGGCCAAAATGTAGAATACGTTTTGGGCTGCGTTTGCAAAAATGCATGCGTTTTTGCGTTTGCTGAAAATGACATGCGTTTTTCCATGCGTTTTTGCATGCCTTTCCATTAAACCCTATGGGGCCAGAAACCCATGCGTTTTTAGCAGTAGAAACGCAAATGAAGGCAAACACAACCCAGCATTAGATTTGTAAAAGGCCTTCCTCTTCTAGGTGTATGTTACTGCGTTTTATGTATCTGTGTAAGTAGAGTTCACATGTCTAGTGATAGGTGTGAAGCCATCTAGAGGCCAGAGGAAAAGGCTACTCCCCAGTTATTCCCTGTCATGATAGGGGTTATTAATAATATTATAGGTATTTCTTATGGGCAGGGCCTAGTGAATAAAAGGGGCTTGTGTGTGGAGGTGAGCAGGAGAGTACCTAAGAAAAAGGAGGAGAAGCCCTAACCAGACAGCTTCTGTCCAAATTGATTCAACTAGGCCCCTTGGGTCAGTCCCCGGACTTGGGGCCCAGGATTCAGGATACAGACTCTGAACAATTTGTGAGTGTGCCTCTCCCAGTAGTGATCCTAGTTTCTTGCACCTGTCAGGACCCCCGATAGCGCCTGTTCTTTCCCAGTGTCAATACACAGTGCCCCAGCTTAGACTCAGGCAAGCGGATTGCCACCGTATGAACAGTGAAGGAACTGTTGTTTGGTGGAGGCCAGTGGCGTAACTTGAAGCTCATGGGCCCCGATGCAAAAGCTCCAACGGGGCCCCCAATTATTGCAAATCTTTAACAGCAATAGTCTTTTTCTATAGGCCAAAGGGACTGTTGGGGCCACCTAGGCTCCGGGCCCGGGTGCGATAGCAACCCCTGCACCTATTGTGGTTACGCCCCTGGTGGAAGCCATGTTTGTTCTTTTGGATGGATCCCACTGGGTGGGATAGGGCCTGTACTTCGAAGACTACATGAATTCATGGCAGTTTCCTTTGACTGCGGCACGAGAGTCTAGAATCACTGGAACAAAGGGGAGCAGCCTGTAGCAAAGCTAAATACTGTATATACTCATATGTCGCTAATGTTCAAGATGTGCTGCCGGCCCCTCAACATTTATATACACCAAGTAAATATATGATGGGTAACTTATTATTTACCTGGTCTTGGGGTAATGATTTCTATTGTCACCATGTTTTCCCAGTGTGATCAGAATTGGACAATATTCTCCATGCTTGACTTACACCTAATCCTGCAGCGACTGGGAACCTGCCTAGCCCCGGGATGCGCTCTTGTGTGGAGTGTTTGCACTCGCTGCCGTCTTTCATCACTCCTGTATACATACAGAAGCCCTTTAAGTGTGTGAAGTCCTCAAAATAAACTTCTGTCACTAGATGCCGGGTGATATAATGACAGCACATTATGTTCATTAGGAGACCACTTCATCCAGCATCTTGCGCTGTACAAATGAAATGCACCAACTACAAGACAAGTATTAGTGGCTGAACAGTTTAACAAAATCTGGCCTAACGGCATGGTTTCATTTAAAATGTTTTGTTAACCCTTTCAAGCCTCCATATGCTCAGATGTCCACAATAAAATTCGCCCCTTTCTCACCTTGGAAACCACAAAAACCCTCACTGTGGCCCTGATTCACTCCTCCCTTGACTATTGTAATTCTCTCTTAGTTGGCCTCCCCCGCACTAGACTGTCCCCTCTGCAGTCCATCCTTAGAGGGGGAAAGCCATTCAGGGTGACTGATCTGACTTTTGTCCAAGAGACTCGCATGTGAGTCGGAAAGTGTGTTTCCAGCCTTAGGTGACTTTTTGAAGCTGCATGTTTTTGCTCGTCAAGAACACAGCATCTTACAGTTCCAGCAAACATGTCAGCAGGTATGCCTAGTTTTCTGTGCAGATTTTCCCAATAGACTTGCATTGGATGCAGAAAATTCACAGGTAAAAAATGCATGTAATACCCACCTAGGAATGTCAATAAAGTTTTGCCAAAGCCAAATATCAAAAAGTTTCAAAAACAAAGCAGGTTTATTTAAAGCATAGTATGAGGAAACTCCAGCACAGGACTTCAGTCTTCATTTAATTTATTTCTTTATTAGTGCAGGTTAAAATCATTGACAAGTGTCACAGGGTACATGGTCCCTAAAGGCTAGGTCTCACATAACGATATCGGTAACGATATCGTCCTATTTGTGACGTAGGAACGATATCCTTACAGATATCGTTGCGTGTGACTGATAGCAGCGATCAGGCCCCTGCTGTGAGGTCGCTGATCGTTGCACAGGGCTCCTGACCATTTTTTGGTCGTTGGCCCCCCCGCTGGTCACCACACATCGGTGTGTGTGACCGGCGGGGGCAGCGATCAGCGACCTGTCAGCGAGCGGGTGCCGACCTCTCCTATCCTGTCCCTCACTATTTTCATCTCTCCCTGCTATTTCCCTGTTCCCTACTCTATCCCCTATCCTAAACCCTAATCCTATCCCTCTCCTTGTTCTAAATAAAGAAATCCCCCCCCCCGAGGCTCACCGGCATCAGAGGCTCCCATACCGGCATCTCTGTAATGGAGATCTCAGGGGTAAAAGACCTGTGATGAGGTCACAGTCATGTGACCCGCCTATACTGTATACTGTATAGTATAGGCCGGTCACATGACTGTGACCTCATCACAGGTCCTTTACCCCTGAGATCTCCATTACAGAGATGCCGGTATGGGAGCCTCTGATGCCGGTGAGCCTCGGGGGGATTTTCTTTATTTAGAACAAGGAGAGGGATAGGATTAGGGTTTAGGATAGGGGATAGAGTAGGGAACGGGGAAATAGCAGGGAGAGATGAAAATAGTGAGGGACAGGATAGGAGAGGTCGGCACCCGCTCGCTCCCCGCAACTCGGAAGCGGGCGGGTGCCGGTAACCATGGTAAACAAGCGGGTCTCTAAGTGCAGGAGAGACCCGCTGTTACCATGGTTACCAGCGTCCGTCCGCTCCCAGGATGCAGGGAACGAGCGGACGCTGGGTACCAAACGATCTGGCTGCCCAGAGGTCGCTGGTGAAGTCTGTCAGTGTGACAGCTCACCAGCGACCTGATAACGATGTGTCAACGATGCATCAACGATGCTGATCGTTGTCGGCATCGCTGACACATCGTTATGTGAGACCGGGGCTTTACGCTGCGTAAGACTGAAGTCCTGTGCTGGAGTTTCCTCATACTAATCTAATCAGTGGATTGCAGACGCCTCACTCCTCAGCACAAACCGACCTCCAAGGTAAATACCAGCAGTAGCACCTACCCCTTTCCCCTTTTCCCTGGATTATCTTATTTAAAGCATGACACACCAAAGAGAGACAATAAAAACGCAGTTTCAAAAACACAGCAAAACACATTAAAAAATACAATACAAAAACACAAGCCATCTAGTTAACATAATATGTGTAATGGTGGGTTTACACACACCAATCATTGTATCCAATCTCTGAACCAATCTCTGGTTGCAGTGAAATCATGGACACATAGTTCCATTTTGTGGCTGTGTACAACATGGAGCAATCTGTCCATGATTTCACTGCAACCAGAGATTGGTTCAGAGATTGGATACAATGATTGGTGTGTGTAAACCCACCATAAAAATGGTGCAGAAATTGTGCAACATGAAAAACTCATAAAAAGAGGGTGGAGGCACACAGGCGTGAGGCTCGCGTGAGTGGAATGCGAGAAAAAACTCACATTGCACTCGGACCTATGTTAAGCAATTCGTCTGGTCATATTGGTGCGTTTCTCACTCGCACCACACCCGCACCACACTCGCACCACACTCGCACCACACTCGCACCACACTCGCACCACACCCGCACCACACTCGCACCACACCTGCACCACACCCGCACCACACCCGTACCACACTCACAGGAAAGTACAGAAAGAACTCACATGACTGTCATGCATTAAAAACGCTCCAATTTTAACGCTTCTAGTGTGCCTCCACCCAAAAGCTCATCCTGGGAACATTTATTAAAATAAAACTGGGTGAATATAGCCTCAAACCTTTTTTGAAGCGTTTTTTTTGTTGTGTGCAACCTCTCCTGGGCTTTGCACACATGATGTCATTGCAGGCATGTTCCGCCTCAGACGTCATCTGAAAAACCTATCATAAAGCAATTAACTCTCTGTGGAAAACCACTTTGCTTTGTACATTTAAATAGGTGGGAGGATGCAACGGCACAGACAATGGTAAGTGGTAAGTGAACCATAGGCGCACCCAAGGGGGGGGACCTACGTGTCTGGACCCGCCCCTTTGGACGGCCCTGAGAAGTGGTGCAGTACACAAGGAGCTGGGCTCCTATGTCAGGAGACAGGAACAATTACACAGCACCCAAGGGCCCACAAAAGAGGCTGCTTTTAGGGGGGCTTCGCTCCCCCAAACACCGCCACCGGGGGCTTTGCCCCTCGGAACCTGCTGGGGGGTGACACCGCCCTTTCAGGGCTGGTGTGTGTTTCTTGGACCCCTACCTTGGGAAATTTCTGGGTGCGCCACTGAAGTGAACCCAACAAGGGTTAATTTACTTCACACGCATAAAGAAAAGGTATCTATGGCACAAAGTCAAAGAATGACACAGTTGGTGGCAATAAAGCAATTATTACAATAAAGATTAGCAATACAGATATGCTATTTATACGCTATTACTCACTCCTATCATTAAATAACAGTCACATTCACCAATACTGTATTCAACCCAACCTGGGAATCATCAGTGTTACTTTCTGCATTTGACCATCATTAATTAACTACGTAATACAAAACAGCACACAGGCTTGAACAGGGACGACAACAACTATCCTTAAGTCTTGAAAGTCCAAGTTCGCAGGTAAATTTGCAGACTCAGTACACTGACCATCTTCGTCCTCTAAAGTGCGGCTTTAGTACCATAATCTGCACTGGAACCAGCACTTCACAAATATGGTCCCCCTTTACAGCTGGGTCGCCTGCTGAGCCGATAACAAGCCGTACCTTCTCCTGGAATGGTCTTGGATCTTCTTCTGGAACTGATCCTGGATTCTCCTCTGGAACTGTGTCACATGTAGACTGCTCTGCAGTCTCTGTGAATTGCTCTGTGCCACATATAGACTGCTCTGCAGTCTCTGTGAATTGCTCTGTGCCACATATAGACTGCTCTGCAGTCTCTGTGAATTGCTCAGCAGTAGTTAAATGGAGTTCATTTCCTTTAGCCTATTAAGGGTTAACTTCTTTGTCTTCCAGGTGAGCTGCTACTGAGTGGTGCTAGGTGATGCAGTTGTCCACTCCCCCAGTATTTAAATAATCCATTACCAATCAGTCAGTGAAAGAGTTTGTTCCCTGCAAAGAAGAACTTTAAATACCATGTGCTGTTCTGCTGAAGCCTTGCTTTGTAGCTTCATGAGATTGCCATCTGTCAGGAGTTGCTGTGCTTATCTTGGTCTCTGGGTGGAGGTGAGGGGTTATAGTCTAGGGCTGGTCAGAAGCAGGACAAGGGTGGCAGATCAGACATCCGCACCTTTAGAGGTATTTCTGGGAACAGGGTGAGCTAGGGACCTCCAATCTAAGGATTGGTGTAGTTTCCCTATTCACCTTTTGCTGGTCACTACCATACTGTAACCTAACCCTTTGTTCATTATTATCACCCATTACAAACTGGTCACAAATCTTCCTCTGGAACTGGTCTTGGATCTTACTCTGGAACTGGTATCAGATTTAGGCATACTATGAGAGATACATTGGTGATACTCACATCAGTCTCACATGATTAAACCGGAACATCCAACACCTCTTGAACGGGAGCGCATCAGCTGGTTGAGTTTCTATGCAGCTGATACGCTCCTGTTCAGAGAGCCGGTAGCCATTCCGGGTAAGTCATGTGAGACTCATGTGAGTATCTTGCATGCATGTGTGTCTCTTGCCTTAGGCTGTAACCCCACTCCATGGCTCGCATGCCCATCCTCCTATAGGTTCAGGTGCCTTCTCCTCCCCAATCTGGCTCTGCGAGGCTTTATATAATTGTTAACTGCGACACAGCTGTCCGTGGCCTGGTGTCTTCTCCAGTCTTCTCCTTGAAGGGACCAATTCTTCATTCTTCGGTTTCAACTACGGTCACTCTCTCCGCTTTCTCCATTCTCAACACCTTTGGTCAGCAGATGGTGGTTTATTTGCAGTGCTTTTATTACCTTATCATTTGGGGCTTCTGGGCTCTTGAGAAATCACACAGGGCGTTCCCTGTGGCTTCTTGCCGCCGCCTGTAGTGTAATTATTCACGCCCCTATGGCGTGATAAATCTTTTGCATATTCCTCGGCCTCTTCCGCTGTAGGATAAGCCGGCATGACGCTAATCGCGTCATATCCGGCTATCATGACGTCGGTACACCCATTGGGTGTATCGAGGACCTCGTGATGTGCATTGCGCATGCGCGAGGTTACTTTACGGGAGCTCATCACAGCGAAGCGCCTTAAAGTAACCTCGCACATGCGCAATGTACATCGCGAGGTCCTCGATACACCCAATGGGTGTACCGACGTCATGATAGCCGATATGACGCGATTAGCGTCATACCGGCTTATCCTGCAATGGAAGTGGCTGAGGAATATACAAAAGGAATTATCACGCCCATCGGGGCGTGAATAATTGCAGTGAAGGCGGTGGAGAGAAGCCACAGGGAATACCCTGTGTGACTTCTCAAGAGCCCAGAAGCCGCATATGATAAGGTAATAAAAGCACTTTTTGAAAGTTTCACTAAACACAATTTTAACAAAAAGGGATAGGTAGAATAGGATAATGAAGGTGCAAGGACATGTATTGAAAGGCTAGGGGGTGATTTTTAGGGGTCAGGTTCCCTTTAAGCTTCTTCTGCTTGAAAAATTTGAACTTGGGTTTGTCTGAGTTTAAAAGACATTGTGTGCATATAGCTCAACTCTCCAGGTCTTCAAAAACTTTAAGTTTTTGCTGCAAAAACTCAACAAAAAGAATCCAAAGCAAGTTTGGTAGAAACGTACGTTTATACAGAATTATATTTGCCATTCAGGAACAACTTATGGCAGTAACTATATTCAAGAATATTCGATTTTCTATAGTAAGTTGACTCAGAGATCAAGTTCTTACATAGTCAGAAAAATAGAAAACACAACAAAAAGAAACAAATGAACAAATACTCCAAAAATGAAAAAGTAAAAATGCTAGAGTGCAAAAAACATAATCAGGGATACTTCGTGACATAGATATGATCATATGAATGCGTAAGCTGTCCACCGCGACAAGGTAACCCCATTGGGACAGTCCTGCCAGTTATGCATTTATATGATCATATCTATGTCACTAAGTACCCTCATTATGTTTTTGCACTATAGCATTTTTACTTTTTCATTTTTGGGGTATTTTGCTAATTTGTTGCTTTTTTGTTGTGTTTTCTATTTTGAGGCCAATGCGGACTCGCGCCACTTTAGTTCCAGCCCTGGTTTTATATAGTCAAAAAATATCAGAAGTCTTTGTCCTGGTAAAAAGATGAGGCAGATTACTTAAATGAGAAATTGATGGTTCGACCATCAAATAAATCTTGGTATACGTTACAGAAAGGAAAATCAACCATAAAACGAAAAGATCAACCTGCCAATTCTCTAATGCTGCTCTCAAATGTGCCTGTACATGACCAGTATCGATCGTCTGTGGTCAGAAGAGCCTCATCCACAATTTCTCAATGTCCCATCTTTCAATTATATCTCCCGGGTGACACTCGGAGCTCCTAGGACTAGTTATTGCTTTGACACCAGGACCCCGTTGGTGATAATAAA
This sequence comes from Allobates femoralis, assembly GCA_033576535.1. Taxonomy (NCBI): domain Eukaryota; kingdom Metazoa; phylum Chordata; class Amphibia; order Anura; family Aromobatidae; genus Allobates; species Allobates femoralis. The sequence continues at coordinate 48,508,171 of JARQOC010000008.1, read as the reverse complement.
TACTAAATCATTACCTCAACCCAGACAAACTAAATTGTTTTGTCACCTTACTTGTGTCTTGTCATTGTGTCGGCCCCGGTCCATTGTGTCGGCCCCAGGACTGCGTACGTCTTAATGCGAATCTGTTGTACAAGCTAAAATACATGGCTTGTGCCTTGCCTTTAATGCCATGTGACAAGCAATTTACACCATGGATTCAGAGACTCCTGTCTACCTATCTATATGGGAACATTTTTTGCAATGCTAGCTGTCTTGTGTCTTTTCTTTTGCGTGTATTGTGAATTATATGACAACATTACAAATTAGGAAAGTGGCCAATAAAAAAGTCTATACAAAAATGTCTATATGTTTTATTTATGGGTCGTAAGATCTTTGCTTCCAATTATTGAATAAAAAACCCTTTCTGAGTCATAAGGACAGCACAGTGGCTCAGTGGTTAACAGTGCTATGGATGTGGGCTCAAATCCCATCAAGTCAAATATTTGTATGTTCTCTGTGTGTTTGGGTGGTTTACTCCCATGCTCCAAAGACATACTGATAGGAAATTATGGGTCCCAATGGGGATAGTAGGCACTGTGGAATATGTTGGCGTCATACAGGCAAAGTGTAATAAAAGTGGTATTCAAATTGGTGTAGATAGGCTGCATTAACATAATAAAGCCACAGAAAATTGTGTGTCATGTCCATGATTGGGAATTATTTAATGTTTTTAGTGCTGTTTTGTTTTTCCTGTGTTAGGCAGAAGCTTGCTTCTGTTAGTATTTTATCCCTTTTCTCTCCCAGTACCTCTGTGATGTTAGTCTACTCCTCCCTTCTTCCCCATGTAATCATACAGACAGTTTAGTTAGACACGTTTGCTTCTCTGTAAAGCCTCACCCTTTTTAACTGCTGCGTTATACATCAATACAAGATTTTGGGTGAAAAGTATCTCCACTTCTCCTGGATTCTTATTACAATGTCCATGTGGCTGAGTTAAGCTATCTGTGGATGCATTACATGCACGTGAGTAAGGTCCATATGACTAGCAAAAGAAATGATACTTCAGGCTCCTAATACTTTTGTGTATTGAAGAGTCAGAATACTGCGTCACTGACTTTTCACCACTCACTTACATTTGCATTTAAACAGCTGTTTTATCTGCAAGACCATAAACCTGATTACTGTATACTGTAGCCTGATTTGCAGGTGTATTGACTGTTTCTCTGCAAAATTAATTGAACTCTGCCAGCATGGAATGATTGATTAAGCCAAGTACAGGCGCTCGGTGCATCATGGTGGGGCCAAACATTTAAATGCATCCTCCTATCCTGCTTGTTTTCCACCTATCTTTGTCCTTCTCTGGCTCTAGGCTGGAAGGAGTTAAAATCTGTGCTGCTGTGGGACAAAGATGAATACTGGATCTTCGATGTGTGATTTTACTCAACGCGTTTCGAAGTGTAGCCTCTCCTTCATCACGATAATCCTTTGAAATGCGTGGAACAGAGTCACATATCAAAGATCCAGTATTTGCCTTCATCCCACAGCAGTGTGGCTTTTAACCCCTTTTAGCCTGCCATCTGTAGTATCGACAGCATTGGGGCTAAGGCAGCTGTATTTGAGGCTTTTACTAGTGATTGTGTCAGAAACAACCTTTCCAGGTGAGCAAAAGCATATCCTTTAGGATCTCACCTTTTGCCCTTTCCTGATCATGTACATCTATGTCGGACTTCCCAGCTTGCCGTTTTCACTTTCCTTCCTAAAACAGACTTGATACAGAGACTGCAACATGTGGAGAACCTGTAAGCATGTACTTTACCATGTTTTGGAAAACAAACCCGTCATGTGGACTTATCCTTATTTTAAAAAATGGGATAGACATGCAACCAGAGTAATTTCACATGGCACTCAGGATAACCTTTGTAATGGAAAGCGCTATTTGCTTTGTAGCTTGATAATTAAAGGAAAACTGTCAGGTCAAAATTCCATATGTAACTGCTATCATTTTCTAATTCCTCACTCTAAACTCTCTCTATTGATGAATTTCTTTTATTTATATTTCCCTCCTATCTTCTGTAAACTTCAAATAAAGAGATGCATTCCATCTGTCTCTCACAGAGGATTATCCACTTAGTTCTCTGCTGTCCACTCCCCATGCATGAATATGCATGTCACATACTCACACCACATTACTGCACTGGAAATCAGTGGGGGGGGGACTGTATTCTCTTCTCTGCTCTGTGTGCAGCATCACAAGAGGTGAAATACAACACAGAAACTGTCACAGCACAGCAGGGTATCTGCTTTACAGAAACAAAAGGAGTCTAGATCATGCAGACCTGCAGTAGATTTCTCCCTCTGTGGTGATATCAACTGAACAGACCTGGAAGTGAAACCTGACACTGCACTGTTAGCAAAGGGAGGAGGGAGGAGAGAGCTGCAGAGAAGACGTGCATAATTACATGACAGTTTATACAGCACAGGACTAATCCTCTCTGCTTATAATAGAGAGAACTAATGCAGCAGGGTCTGACAATGCTGATAACATGGAAACTACAAACTGTACAATAATGATTTTACATGTTTTTAAAAGGTCTGCCCAGGTACTATTCAAGGGTAATATTAGTATCATACTGAAAATGACCTGACACTGTCCCTTCAACCTGTTTCTCTCCTTCATTTGTTAAATGTATAGTCAATCTCTTTCAGATTCCAATTTTTTTTTTAATTAATGGGGTTCACTACTTTTACAGACTTAACCAATAGGTTAGGGGTGATGCAGACATGATCTACTTCTAAGTACTGCTACAGGAGTTCTCCAAAAACCTTCTGGCTTTGATTGCAGACTTTACATTCTGTCTCAGCTTGAGTTAATGTGTGGAATTAGCCCAGAGTTGGAGAAGCTAAAGTAAAGGAACAGAGACAATTTCCTGTCAGGAGATTAGATAGGGCCCAGCTTGACAGAGGTAGACCTAAGGTCAGACTACTGAGCAGAGCCACAAGACTTGGCTGTCCCTGAAGTGAGAGGAGAACGGAATAGTGGGTAGCGTGATCTTGAGTAAAGAGTGAGAACTGATCAAAGGACTAGAGACAGGTCTGGAAATAAGACCCGGCAGTACAGCCTCCATTATATTGCTCAGAGAGGTAATAGGACAGCATGGAACAGAAAATGTGAGAATAGGAGAGTGGCCCAGACATGAGTCTCAAAGCATCAGAAGAAGAGAAGCTACATACCAGTTATATAGATAAAATAATTCCTAATAATTCAGATTGCACTCAAACCAATGTTAAATAATAAGGCATGCTGCATATGGTCATCTAAAATGGACAAGACTCACCAATGCAAGTCTATGGGTGCGAGAAAGAAAACAAACAGCACACAGACCATTTATATAACGTCCGTTATTTACGTATACATTACCATTCTGTAGCATATTCCTCTTAATGATTGTGGAATAATAGTCACTAAGAAAAAAAACATATTGTATACGGATGGCATACGGATGTCATACTGATGCTAGGCAAGAAAAGAATGATAAACTCACATAGCACTTACATGACCTGGGGAATACCATACAGATTTCACTCATCCAACCTTTCTGGCTGAAAAGTGGACCGATGTATATTATATGCAGATGTGAGTGTACTCCTAAAAGCAGCTGCGAAACCACAGGTTGAGTACTCTCACTAACTGGACTGTAGTACTGAGCTGGGTGGTGCTGAAAGAACTAACACTCATTTAGGCTGCGACAAGGGAAACCAGGGACGTAAAGAGATTATGTGTAGGGAAGTAAAGAGACTGTCTAAAAATGATCCGTGCTGTAAAGCAAATGTTCCCATTCATAGCAGGAAAAAGTGGCACTCACCGGATAAATGTTTCAGTAGTTTAATTTTCAGTGCATATCACAGGAAGTACAGGGAGGGGGAGGGGGAGCGGAAGTAAACACCTTTCAGTTTTGCACCTGACAAGCACTTCAAGATTCCTGGACCCGTTGAAGCGCTTGGCAGGTGCAAAATGGCAAGCCATTGTCCGCCGCACCAACTCCCCCTCCCTGCACCTCCAGTAATATGCACTGAAAATGAAAGTAACTGAAGCATCTACCCGGTGGGTGCCACTTTTTCCTTCTATGAATTTATGTGAAATTTAGATTTCAGCACATCATCATCTGTATTCCACATAAAGGTACCGTCACACGTCGTCACATGGCTTCCATATCGCCGGCAATTTGACGTGAGCGCGCACGGTTCATACGTAGAGATCTCACATGCGTTCTACGGCGATCCTGCGTTCTGGAAATTGCCTGCAGAAGACCGGAAGCGATCTTCCCTTCACACATCGCCGTGTCACACGCCACAATCGTAGCAGCGATGTCGCCATGCTGTTTTGATAAGAGCATGCAAAAGTGTTTTTCACCGCGCCCCTATCACTGTGATTGGAGGATGTAACTGCGTTCCCATTGGTCAGTCTTGCGTGAACGCAGGGGTCATCAAATAAGGCGCCTCGGACATGGACAGCCAATCGGAACGCAGTATCACCCACCAATCGCCCCAGATGCGACGCAAAAAACACAACGTCCAAGCACGCCTACTTGATTTCTTTCACGATCACTGTCTACGTCGCCCTCGCCCTGTCACATGCCACCATGCGCTGAAATCGCCTGGTGGATGAGGCCTGATTTCTCTGCAGCACAGGGCGATCAGGCGACGCTCCACCGGTGATGTATCGCCATAGAATCTCCCAGTCACACTCCACTACGCACATGCGATGTGGTTTCCACATCGCTGAATTCAGGAATTGCCAACCAAATCTCCGGCGATATGGCGGCGTGTGATGGCACCTTTACTTCCTTGTGGGTGAGATTTTAAAACCTTGCAATAAAAGCCACAATGTTGATTGACTTCAGTTAGAATTTTCAAACTCACATGCTGCCAATTTTCACAATGGATTTGAATTGAATAGTTTGACCATTTGCAATAAAGCAGCAGTATCTCTACAATGCACTTCTCTAAAGGGCTGTTTTTTGCAAATTTTCTGCTTTGGATATCTTTGCATATTTTCCGCTACTGAAAATCAATAGCATATCAGTTCTGTATGGGTATTCCCTTTTAAAATATTAAGCTACATCACGGTGTCATGAGCAAAGAAAAATAATTTACCTCCAGCTCCTTAAAGTAGATGCAACTTCGAGCCCATTCCACAATGGAGAAGAGAGTTTGATCGGCCATCTTGCACATTAGGCCGAACATACTGAGTTTCTCATGCCGGCTTTTGTTCTGTTCCTGCTGCAGGCAAGACAATATCCTGGCCTTTACTTGAGGCTCATCTGGCTCCAGTTGTAATAGCTTAAGGATCACTTCCGGTATATCTGGCGGAGATGTGCTGGTATAGGGCTCCGTATATATGTAGGGTCCTGCAGGAGCTGGTTCATGCACGTTTGTGTAGTGGTCTGGGTATTCAGATTTGATGGCACGGCTCTGGAATGAGGAATAGTGATAGCCAGACAGAGGAGCGTGGTTAGGCATAGTCATTCCCAGTGGGAGAGCTCCGCAAGGGCCTCTATCAAATTCGACAGGTGTCATTGGAGCTGGATTTGAGGGCACATTTTTAGATACAGGATGAATTGTATGAATGTTGCTGTTGATGGTATAGTCACTTTGGGCTGGGGACACAATCTGTGGGACAGTTTCCATTTTGATACCATTTGCGCGTATCAGGGCTTTTTTCTGCTGCTTTAAGGCACGGTCCCTCTTATACATGGGCCCAAACTTGTTGCGCCCTCCTCGCATCCGGTCAGCACGAACAGCTTTGGAAAAGTAAAAATACAAAATGCCAGTATTAATAGACAATCCCAGCCAACAGATAATAAAAGATATTAGCATTTTTATCACATTTAAGCGGTTTTCTCATAACTAACACTCATCCCCTATGCCCAGGACAGGTGGGAGATGCCTGTTCACTGTGCACAAGAACTGGGGTCCCAAACAACTCATATGTATGAAGTGTGTTCACTTTTACACACTGCTGCTCCCTTTAAAGTGGTTGTCCTCAATTTGAGAAATACGTCTGTCTTCTTTAAAAAACAGTACCCTGCTTTGTCTGATAATACAGCTCCATTGCATTGCTCTTAACACTAGAAGTCCCAGAGAGGGGTCATTTAATATTTCTACCTTTGGAACCCAGAGACGGGTTGAATGACCTGAAGGATTTTAGGCCACATTTACAAATGAAAGGATGCTAATTGGAGCCATCAGAGTTGTCAGTTTGGACTAAGGGTCATTTGACCCTCTTTCGGGACTTCAAGGGGAGCTCGAAATTTGTGGGACTTCTAGTGTTAATGACGCAGAGCTGCAATACCACACACAACCTGGAGTGGTGCTAATTTTGGAAGAAGGCAGCCATATTTATTTTACAATCCCTTGACTGCTCAAAGCAAGCATGGATGCTCCGGTGCGCCCTCTGTGTAGCTAAACAGTTGAGTGCACTTTCCCCCCCGATCTACTTTTTATTTCCATGTATCTCTGCTACTCTACTCCATGATTAACAGCTGTGTCTTTATAGGCGGCATTGCTAGATAAAGAAAGAGACAATGGGGTCTGATCTGTTAAGATAATAAAAACTTCAGGCTATGGTTCTATCACATGGGTGAGTTGTGTGAGACACAACCACTGATAAAGCATTGAAAAATGGATGCCTCAGCCCCAGTTCCATGGGTAGTTGATAGAATGGAATGGAAAGGGATAAAGCCGGGCTACCGATGAATGCGGAATCTAAGACATGTGATTTTATTACAACGTGTTTCGGAGAGGATACTCCTTCATCAAGACAATCAGATTTGTGATTGGCCTGATGGAGTATCCACTCCGAAACGCGTTGAAATAAAATCACATGTCTTAGATTCAGCATTCATCTTTACTCAACGGCAGCGCTGCTTTAACCCTTTCCATTCTCCGAAGTTCACCATAGGAGAGTGGAAAAGGTGCACTAAACTGTTTGGCAACAGTAAGGATGCACTGAGCCTGTGTAAGGTTTGACCAGAAATGGTGGAGCAGACTCCCCGGCCTCATGAAAAGTTGAGTTCCCAGTTATCAGAACTATATCATTACTTATAATAATACCCCTTTAAAGTTTGTTATATGTATTGATCAGCCCATATGGCAAACTTATCAAAACTGGTTTAGGAGAAAAGTGCTATGGGTACTTCAATCTTATTTCTATTATTTATAACATTGTATGCTATAAGTAATTACTTTACTTTTTCTTTGTGCCAGTTTTGATACAATTCCAGTGTAGACCTAAATGCTGACCGTTGCAAAAAGTTAAGAAATCTTTAATACAGAATACAGTATATTTTCCCCTTTGGAGTAGGTCTAGGGGCTTTTCTGTTGCTCATGTCTAATATTCAGCCTCTTGATATAAATTAGTGTTTTCATCCATGAAAATATATAAAGACTTATTCTAGCTTCATGAACAATAACCCACATGTACTACCTACAGTGGCTTCGGAAAGTACCGTATATACTCGTGTATAAGCCGACCCGTGTATAAGCCGACCCCCCTACTTTTGCCCCCAAAACCTGGGAAAACCTATTGACTCGTGTATAAGCCGAGGGTGGACCCCAGCACAGGTATACAGCCCCCAGCAGTGTGGTATACAGGCCCCCCCAGTGGTAGTATACAGCAGCCTCCCCAGTGGCATATACAGGCCCCAGCAGTATATACAGCAGCCCCAGTGGTATACAGCAGCCTCCCCAGTGGTATATACAGACCCCACCAGTATATACAGCAGCCCCAGTGGTATATACAGACCCCACCAGTATATACAGCAGCCCCAGTGGTATACAGGCCCCAGCAGTATATACAGCAGCCTCCGGGGGTATACAGCAGCCTCCGGGGTATACAGCAGCCCCAGGGGTACACAGCAGCCCCCAGGGTACACAGCCACCCCCAGGGGTACACAGCCGCCCCCAGGGGTACACAGAAGCCCCCAGGGGTACACAGCCGCCCCCAGGGGTACACAGCCGCCCCCAGGGGTACACAGCAGCCCCCAGGGGTACACAGCAGCCCCCAGGGGTACACAGAAGACCCCAGGGGTACACAGCAGCCCCCAGGGGTACACAGCCACCCCCAGGGGTACACAGCCACCCCAAGGGGTACACAGTCGCCCCCAGGGGTACACAGCAGCCTCCAGGGGTACACAGCCGCCCCCAGGGGTATACAGCCACCCCCAGGGGTACACAGCAGCCCCCAGGGGTACACAGCCACCCCCAGGGGTATACAGTAGCCCCTAGGGGTACACAGCCGCCCCCAAATGCTGGCACTCGCCCCCCCTGCTGCTTAACTTACCATCCCTGGTCTTCTGCACAGCGCCGGTCTTCTGAGCTCCGCTGTCCATGCTCCCGTCCTCGCTGCATCCGGGATCCCCGGCCATCGCACGATGACGTCATATACCTGCGACGGCCGGGGATCCCGGGTGTAGCCGGACGGGAGCATGGACGACGGAGCACTGAGGAGCGGCGCTGTGCAGAAGACCGGGATGGTAAGATAAGCAGCGGGGGGGCCCTTACAGCAGCGGGGAGGGGCCCTTACACAGAGGGGGGGCGAGTGCCAGCATTTGGGGGCATATATCCACTGCTTCCCCCTGCCGCTGATTGACAGGGGGAAGCAGAGCATATATAATGAGCGGCCCCACGTGACGGGGCCGCTCATACAGCAGCCCCCCCCGCCTCCTCCAGCCTCCACAGCCCCGGACACAGCCCCCACCGTATCACATACCGTATTGACCCGTGTATAAGCCGAGGGGGAGACTTTTCAGCCCAATTTTTGGGCTGAAAAACTCGGCTTATACACGAGTATATACGGTATTCAGACCCCTTTAAATTTTTCATTCTTTGTTTCATTGCAGCCATTTGGTAAATTCAAAAAAATTAATTTTTTTTCTCATAAATGTACACTCTGCACCTCATCGTGACTGAAAAAAAAACAGGAATGTAGAAATGTTTGGAAATGTATTAAAACAGAAAAAGTGAAATATCACATGGTCATAAGTATTCAGACACTTTGCTCAGACACTCATATTTAAGTCCCATGCTGTCCATTTCCTTGTGATCCTCCTTGAGATGGTTCTACTCCTTCATTGGAGTCCAGCTGTGTTTATTTAACCTGAAAGGACTTGATTTGGAAAGGCACACCCCTGTCTATATAAGAACTCACAGCTCACAGTGCATGTCAGACCAAATGAGAATCATGAGGTCAAAGGAACTGCCCAAGGAGCTCAGAGACAGAATTGCAGCAAGGCAGAGATCTGGGCAAGGTTAGAAAAGAATTTCTGCAGTATTCAAGGTTCCTAAGAGCACAGTGGCTTAAATCCTTAAATGGAAGAAGTTTGGGACCACCAGAAGTCTTACTAAACCTGGCAGTCCAGTCAAACTGAGAAATCGTGGGAGAAGAGCCTTGGTGAGAAAGGTGAAGAAGAACCCCAAGATCACTGTGGCTGAGCTCCAGAGATGCAGTAGGGAGATGGCAGAAAGTTTCACAAAGTCAACTATCACTGAAGCCCTCCACCAGTCAGGCCTTTATGGCAGAGTCGCCCGACGGAAGCCTCTCCTTAGTGCAAGACATATGAAAACCTGCATAGAGTTTGCAAAAAAAAACACAATGAAGGACTCCCGACTATGAGAAATAAGATTCTCTGTTCTGATGAGACAGAGATAGAACCTTTTGGTGATAATTCTAAGCAGTATGTGCGGGGTAAACCAGGCACTGCTCATCACCTGCCCAATACAATCCCAACAGTGAAACATGGTGGTAGCAGCATCATACTATGGGGGTGTTTTTCAGTTGCAGGGACAGAACGACTGGTTGCAATTGAAGGAAACATGAATGTGGCCAAGTACAGAGATATCTTGGATGAAAACCTCTTCCAGTGTTCTCTGGACCTCAGACTCAGCTGAAGGCTCACCTTCCAACAAGACAATGACCCTAAGCACACAGCTAAATGACAAAGGAGTGGCTTCAGAACAACTCTGGGACCATTCTTGACTGGCCCAGCCAGAGCCCTGACCTAAACCCAATTGAGCATCTCTGGAGAGACCTGAAAATGGCTGTCCACCAACGTTCACCATCCACAAAAACTACTCAAAAAAGGCAGCATCAGAAAAACATACCATCAGCAGCCAAAAACAAAAACCAGCATTGCACTTACAGGATGCAGTCAGACCCCATTATGTAGAGCAAGCCCAGGTGCAAGCAGATAAAATCCCCTCTACCTACAAAGATATGTGAGAGGTGACTTGCCATGCAGATAATGGGCCTGCCTAGGACGTCATTCACACGGATACATATGATGCGGAGTGTCTGATAGCTAACCACCGGCCACCTGACCAAATGAGCCGCCCATTATGATGCCTCCGCACCACTGGATGAATGGAGCCCCATGGGGCTCAGCCTCACCCTGCGTAAATGATAAAAAAGTGCAAAACGTTTTTTATGATAGACAAAGAAACTTTTATATGGGGTATTGGTTCATATATTGGCCAAGACACTTAAGCTCATAATCCACTGCCTGAGGAAGATTGCTATCGAAACACGTCGCAGTTGGGAGAGTGTAAAGCTGTATTAAAGGTGTTTATTTTAATCCTTCCCCCTTTGCCTCAGCGCTTCATTTACACCGCTATTTGCTATTTGTATACATCCATCCATTGAGGTGGAAGCTGCTCCAGGCTTGAAGGACCTGCCGTGATGTCATAGAGGAACTCCCACCCGGTCACATGGTTTGAGTCACATGACCGAAACCTCAAGATGGGGTGCAGAGTGTACATTAATGAGAAAAGAAAAGAAATTAACTTTTTTGAATTTACCAGATGGTTGCAATGAAACAAAGAGTGAACAATTTAAAGGGATCTGAATACTTTCCATACCCACTGTATCCAAATCTCACCGTTGGGACCACCACATTTTAAAAGAGACATCAACAAAATGGAGCAAGTTCAGAGAAGAGTGACCAGAATGGTGACCGGTCTACAAACCATGTATTTAACGCTTTAACAGCTTTGAGACAGTTTCTGAACCACCCAGCTGTTAGAGGCACATAATGGCTGATTTGATCAACTGGCATGTGCGAGGAAAGATGTGGGCTTTGTGTGCGAGCACACATCAAAGGCTGGAACATGACATATGACTTAAGTTTATGTCATATGTTGTGAAGATGTTAATAAGGGGGGGCACTAGAGCAAGATGTGCCAAATTCAGTAGGAGGCATATTCATCTTACAACATTCTTCTCCAGAGATGGTACTCCATCCTAGGGTGGGCTTACATCTCATGTGCACTTTTTGCCACTTAAGTGGTGTTTAGTATCTGATGACTATGTTGGACTGGGTTCACCCCACACCAGCTTTACACTTTTCTAAAACAAAATAAAAAAACAAATGGCACAGCTAGCCAAGACTGACGTAAAATGTTCAAAGTCACAAAATTTTAGATAGAATTTACAAATTTTAAGTCTAATTATGCCAAGAACGAAGAACGATGCCAAGTTCTATTCTTGGTTTGGTCGGAGAAATCTGCTGTCAGATTCTCTTAATTAAAAAAAATATTAAAAACTATCTGTTGGCTCAATATTTAAATAAAACTAGACCCAAGCTCACTTCTAATCTCAGAAGAATACAATTATGTTCAGCAAATTTGGCAATCCTTCTACATATTATTAGGAAATAAATGGTTGGTGGAGAATTTGGAAACCTTTATTAACTCTTTGTATGTAAGAAAGGAGCAGCTGCTTCGGGCTCCTTAGTGGAAATTCAAGAATGTGTCATCTTGTGTGGGAGTCTTACTCCGCTCTGCCAAACTCTGCAGAATGAACTTCCCTATATCTCTCACATCCCAGAAAAGGGGGGAGTATGGTTGGACAGCACCGGGATTGAGGATTCTATTCTAGAACAGCCACACAGGAAGGGGAGAGACCTCTGACCAAAGGAAGAGAATGTAACAACATTAAATCTGCCATAAAAATGAAGCAAGCCATTCAGCAATAATGTGAATGTGTTTCATAATGCATATGTCGAGCCCCAGGCTCCGGGTACTCGGGTATCAGGCGGTGAAGGGTTAACTGTGTCAAGGGGAGTGGTGGCCGCACCTGATCCCGTGTCCTGGGGGACTATTCTTTTAAAAAGGGGTTTGATATTTGCAGGGGATTATGTACAAAGTTTGTTGTCGTGACGCCACCTGTAGTTTCTGGTGATTTGCACCAGCGCCGCCACAGTCCGCCAGAGGTAGATGATATTGCGGCTGGGGTGGTAAAGTCCTCCACAGGTAGGACTGGACTCCGGGGCAGTTTGGAGTGGAGTTATACTGAGATGAGGAGTGTTGGAGCAGTCTATGAGGGCACTGGGAAAGGAGGGAATGATGCATGCACACAGAAGAGTCTCTTTTACCTTTTACTGATGTTAGCAGGTAAATACATCCAGGGCACTGACAGGTGGACAGGTTGCAAAGTGGATCCCACAGCAAGTGGGTATAAGGCCTCATCTGCTCTGTAGCGATGGTTGAAGCACAGCCTGCTTGCAGCTAGACTGGCCTCCTCTCTCTTCCTCCTGACACTGGTGTCTGTCTCTCCTCCTGTGCGGTCTCTGGGTTACCCTCTCTGATCACTGCGGTGGTGTCCTGCTGTGTCTGGCTCCCTCTCTTGACTCACAGGGGATAACCGGGTGGACCGAGGCATCCACGGTGTGACGGGGTTTTCTGTGGTCCTAGAGTATCCCACTTAGGCTTGCGTGACTTAGAAGGGCCACTCCGGGTCACTGGACAATATTCACTTTTTTACTTTTTTAGTCTGCTTAGGAGACATGAATATGCATTCATCTGATTGCTTATATTTCAGTACATCCTGCAATCCCAAAATACCGTATTGCCTATAGGAGAAATCATGATCTCTTATGAAGACTAGCCTGTGGCTGAGCTTCACACAAGAGCCAAAACCCCAGTAGCAATGGGGGAACCTTCAGCTGCAGCTGACTACAGCACTTGGTATACAGCGAATTCTACATTTAAATGCCGCTGTCAAATTTGACAGCAGCATGCAAAAGGTTAACAGCAGCATTCAGACCTCATCTTGGCGACTGGTGTTAGAGACAGACGTTGGGCATGTAGTCGCAGGCTCAGCGGCTGATTCTATCCTATTGTTGCCTGTTACCCAGTGAAGGTTTATTCTTGTATTCCTGCTTCTTCAGCAATTCACAAACAACCTCCCTGACATATAAAGGGACTTCAGCAGCTCATTGAGAGTTGTTTTCATTACCTATAGTATAATTCATTTAGATAGTAAATAGCACAATTCTATGCATGGCTATTCAATGATTATGGCAAAAATAAAGTCTCGAGGGAAACAAAGTGTTCTTTGGCTTTTAAGTGTATATTTCGCATTGCAATCACTAATTGAACTTTTAATCACTGCAAAAGTCATTCATATGGAGTAGAATAAGTTTTTATTCTATGTTGAACCAGTTCTACTATTCAGCCTGAGACTTCTACTAGGAAATCATGTTGTTTTCTTTTCAGCGTTCAAGGTCACACAATACACTGCTTTTAGAGACTTTAATTGAAATGAAACGATAAAATAAAATCATACTTGGTTTCGGTAAATAGAGCTAGTTTTAATATTAAAAAGGATGTCTCCTTAGAAGCACCCAATATTAAAATGGAGAAGTTGTCTGCACCCCTTGATAACTGGTCGAATTTGCCAGGGATATTGACGCCAGTCAGGCATTATCCATGCAGTGGCCAAAGCAGGGAAAGTTTACTACTTGAATATAAATGGTCATCGATGGAATACCGATGCCTCAAGTTGGCCAAAATGAGAGCCACTGGTAGTTTCAGTTCTCGAAAGACATCTTGAGTAGAAGACGTCCTCTATATTGTCTCTATGAAGACAACCCTCTTAAAGCATACAGGTTTGGGGGTCAAGTAACAAGTAGTGATGGGAGAACCCGCTGATGTTTGAGTTCGGCGGACCCGGACAGACTTGGTTTAAAGTCTGAGTTTAGGACCAGACTTCCCCCGTACTTAAGTCCAAACCTCAAACTTTAAAGTTATGAAATGGGGGCTGGGAGGGCTGTAAAAAATGGATTAAACATCAGCTCATACTTACCGGGGTCCGCGTGCTTTTACTTTCGGGGATACTCATTAACTTCCTGATTATTCACTGCAGTAACTTGAAAACAGCCCATACATTCTAGCATCTACTATGCAGGATAAATCCTAGACTGGGTGGGCTGATTCCAGGTTACTGACCCAGCTCCAACAACCAATCACAGACGCCCACTCTCTGTGACAGTATTTGTGATTGGTTGTTGCACCCCTCACAGTGAATAATCGGAAAGTTAATGAGCGGTGCCGGACGTACAAGCAGTGGACTCAGTAGGTATGAGCTGATGTTTAACCACTATTTTGTTAACTTTTACAGCTCACCACCAAATTCAAACCCAAACTATAAAGCCCGGGTTACACGCTTCAATGCCCCAGCCATCCCACCAATGATCGGGATCACTGGGACATTGAAGGCTGATCGCTGGTGAGCTGTCACACAGGCAGACTCACCAGCGATCCAGACCAGCGAGTACACTGGTATCCAAGGTAAACAGCGGGTAACTAAGCACTAAGCGGCGCTTAGTTACCCACTGTTTACCTTGGATACCAGCTCCCAGCATTGCTGTGCAGCGCTGGGAGCTCACTGATCATTGGTCTCCCGCTGTCACACGCAGCAATGCTGCACGTTCAGCGGGCGACCATCGATAGATTTATGAACCTGTTCATAAATCTGTGATCAACAATCAACGACTCATCGTTGATCGTTGATAGGTGTCACACTCAACGATGTCGTTTAGACATCGCTGCAATGCCACCAAACCAGTGACGTTGCAATGAACACGAACGTCTCAGGAAAGTCCACATTCAGGGTTTGCAGCCGAACACTAGGTGTTAGGTATAGACCCTAAACTTTGCAGTTCAGGTTCGCCTATACCTAGTAACAAGTTGTTATTTTTTTTGTCTTTTTTTAGTAATGTTTTTTGGGTGGTATTTATATTTCGAAAAGATTAAATATTCCAATTGACGCAGTGGTCATTAGAGAAAAGACAATAGGCTGACACTTCCTTCCTATTGTTGGATGGTTATTTTTCAGTTTTACCATGTAGACTGAGACCGAATCAGCAGAGCAATGCCTATTTAAAGTAGGATATTATCACTAAACATAAAGATATGATGCAACCTGTGCAGCTGCACAAGTACTTCAACAAGTACAATTACTATCAGTGCCCCTACAACCATTATCAGTGCACCTACAGCCATTATCAGTACCCCGTCAACCACTATCAGTGCGCCTACAACCACTATGAGAGCCCCTACAACCACGGCTTGTAGAGTTAGCAACAAACTAGCATTTAAAGCCTTTTCTCCATCTTTTGTAACCCCATGTTATCTGAGATCAAGACTGATCGTTCAGCTCTTCCAATAAATCAACTGGAAGACGTTGTTCGGGTGAAGTATTTTTCTTAGTCTCCTAACCTACAGCACCCTGGAGACTGTCTCAGAACAGAAATAAGTGTTATAGAACTGAAATTTTGCTATTCAGAAAGTTAAGTGTTAGGGTGTGTGCCCACAAAGTGGTTTAGTGACGTTCAAATCGTCAGTAAACCGCTGGAAAATTCAAGGAGCCTAGACTCCTGAACTCAGAAGTCACCAGCGGTTTTCCAGCGGTTTCTCAGCGGTTTACCAGCGTTTTTTCCAGCGTGTGCACAGCGTTCTACAGTTGGTATTTCCAGCGGTTTTTCCGGCGGTTTTCTATGGAGGATTTTGTCCATGGAAACGCTCAAAAACCGCTGAGAAGAATTGACATGTTTTATGCTGCTAAACCGCTAGGAAACCGCTCAACCGCTGGTGGATCCGCTCACATAAACCCACTATGTGTGCACAGCGTTTTCTAAATTACATAGGGTTACTTGTAAGTCCTAACGCTGCTTAGGATTTACATAAATTTAAATAAAACCTATGCTAAACCGCCGGCGGTTTTCGCTGCTAAACTGACACTAAACCACTATGTGGGCACACACCCTTACAGTTGTAGAGGAGGTGGACAGTGCAGAGCACTGACTCAAGCTGATGGTGTCACTGTCAAAGGTAACATCAGCCTGTCGTCAATGTGACAAGTGATGAGTGATTAGAATCTCCCTTTCATTTGAATCAGATTCACAGTTTACGATTACCTCTCCACTTTTGGATATTGTTCAGTTCATCATTAGTACACAACACTCTGATTTAGGTATTTTTATCCTTATGTGTAATGATGAGTTGTGCACTGTGACCCCCTATCCCGAGGCTGTAAAATACTAAAAATGGCTACTACCGTATTTTCCCTGCCTACATTATTATAGTGCCTGTGATTGTCCTTAGTTTTTTGTGTTAGACCATGTGATGTGATAGCTGCAAAAATTTATGAGGAATCCATCTCAACAACTCAGCCGCACTTGAACTTATATGAGCCCACTCTCTGGCTGGTGCAATATTTTACAGCATGTGAAATGACAGAGGGATTTTTTTGCTTTAATTTTTGGTATGCATGGATCGAAGCACAAATTGTTCAACTTCACCAGATTTCGGAAAATTTTTATCTAATTTTATCTGCAGTAGATCAATTTCATACTCTCTAGTTACTGTGTTTAAAAAGAATATGTGTGGTGTATATGTGTGTGTGTGCGTGCATGAGTGTGTGTATATGTGTGTATGTGCGTGCGTGTGTGCGTGCATGTGTACATGTGTATGTGTATGTATGTGTGTATGTATGTGTGGCTGTGTGTTTATGTGTGTGTGCATGTGTATGTGGGGGCATGTGTGTATGTGTGCATGTGTACATTTGTGTGTATGTGTGTGTATGTGTAAATGTGTGTGTGTGCATGTGTACATTTGTGTGTATGTGTGTGTGTGCTGTGTGTGTGTATGTGTGGATGTGTGCATGTATGTGTGGGTGGGTGTGGATGTGTGGATGTGTGTATGTATGTGTGGGTGGGTGTGTATGTGTGTGTGTGTTTGTGCATGTACGTGTGTATGTGTGCGTGTATGTGTGGGTGTGTGTATGTATGTGTGGGTGGTGTGTATGTGTGGGTGGGTGTGTATGTGTGTGGTGGGGTTGTGTATGTGTGTGTGTATGTGTGGTGTATGTGTATGTGTGTGTATATGTGTGGTGTGTGTATGTGTGTATGTGTGGTATGTGTATGTGTGTGTATGTATGTGTAGGTGGGTGGGTGTGTATGTGTGCTTGTGTGTGTATGTGTGGGTGTGTGTGTGTATGTGTGTGGTGTGTGTGTATGTATGTGTGGGTGTGTGTATGTATGTATGGGTGTGTGTATCTATGTGTGTGTGTGTGCTTGTGGGTGTGTGTATGTATGTGTGTGTGTGTGTGTGTGTATGTGTGGGTGGGTGTGTGTATGTGGGGGTTCTCCTACACATGGCCATACACTGCTCCCATTCCATAAGTTTTTTCATCATCCATGCTGCTATATTATTAAAGGTTTTGTCCAGAAAAGGTGAATGACAAATTCTCAGTAGTAATTGTAACTATTGCAGTTATAGTCACCCAAGAAAAAGAACATACCGTCCATCTGATTTGTGACTATTAATCACTGATAACGTTACACATTTCCATTGCAAGTAGACAAAATAGGAAAGCTGGACAGAACATGTGCACATATTATATAAAGGAAGGGTGGGGGTAAAACATAATTAATCAATACTAATAATTGTTTCAGTTTATTGTAAAACGTAATATAGAAAGTCAACTAAGTTCTGTCCAAGGCATTCAGTTAGACAGGATTGGGAAAGAGACAAAAGAAGAAGGGAAAAATAGTTTTACTTAGTCAACAAAAGAAAGAAAGTGAAGAATGCAGTGAAAAATATATTTCTCAACACTGAAATACCAACACCAAGAAGGAAAAGTGGTGGACGTCCGAAAATCACAGGATGGATAGATGTGCTAATGATGACAAAATGTCAACCTCAACCATGTATTCAAAACATCTCGATCTATTCAGTATACAAATAAGAGCTACGCACTGAATGCACATGGGCAGCATCTCCAGACTCCTAGTCCATCGAGTACATCTAGGACATCATTGGTTGACAATTTCACAGGGAGCTGCCAACAGTGGATCTTGATGATTTGCCTATGTGCATTCAGTGCAACAGAACATTTCTCAGATGACTATTAATAACCTCATTGATAGCAGCCAAGGCTGTAAATGTGTGGAATACTTTGCATAAACGAAAAAGTTTCATAAATTTTATTTCTAATTTTTTTACTATTTTGCAGATCAGTAACATGTCTATACATCCTGTGAGTTCCATAATTCTAGGAAATTTTGTTCTTAGTGCTAAAACGTAATTGTTGTACAGTGTCTACAGAAAGAGTCAAATTATTATATTCTTTATTGTTGGCGCTGTAGGGGGGTGACTATGTCCCCTACAGTAAAGTGTTAATATTAATATGTATAGTGCTGTCTGTCTTTGTGAACTATTCCTGTATAATGATGTTTGCTAATGTAAAGTGTATTTATACTGTATTGATAATATGCATAGTGATAGGTATAATGTAATATATAGCAATAGAATGTAAGATAGGAAAGTTGTGTAGATGCAGCAGAGATAGGTGTGCAGCCTAGCACAGGGCCATCAGGGGTTAAGTATGTGATAGGTGCCTATGGGAAGAGTAAAGAGTAATTGTGGTGCCCCTGCGGATCCAGTCGCCACAGAGGTACTGCACCTCATTTAGGCTGTAGTATCCCACTCACTGGTAGGGGGGTACAGACCGGTACCGGGACACCCAGATCACACTAGGAACGATTGTAGTCGGGCTGGTGGTGAGGAAGTAGTTAGAGGGAGCACCTGGGAGGAGTGAAGTCAGGAA
Organism: Allobates femoralis; assembly: GCA_033576535.1. Taxonomy (NCBI): domain Eukaryota; kingdom Metazoa; phylum Chordata; class Amphibia; order Anura; family Aromobatidae; genus Allobates; species Allobates femoralis. The sequence goes on along the minus strand of JARQOC010000008.1, from coordinate 48,489,246 downwards.
AAATATACGTAGATGACATGGACACGTGACTGAGGGTATAAAAAGAGCGAGAAACATCTAGAACATGAGAGACGACAGTGAGAAAAGACAGTTGAACAGAGGTGGAGAGTGACCAGCTGTGGAGAGGCGGTAGAACAGCTGGAAAGGGGTAGAACACCAAGGTCGAGTTGGAGGAAGCTAGAGAAAATACACCTCAAAATGTCTAGATGACATGGGACAACGTGACTGAGGGTATAAAAAGAGCGAGAAACATCTAGAACATGAGAGACGACAGTGAGAAGAAAGACAGTTGAACAGAGGTGGAGAGTGACCAGCTGTGGAGAGGCGGTAGAACAGCTGAGGAAAGGGGGTAGAACACCAAGGTCGAGTTGGAGGGAAGCTAGAGAAAATACACCTCAGAAATGTCTAGATGACATGGGACACGTGACTGAGGGTATAAAAAGAGCGAGAAACATCTAGAACATGAGAGACGACAGTGAGAAGAAAGACAGTTGAACAGAGGTGGAGAGTGACCAGCTGTGGAGAGGCGGTAGAACAGCTGAGGAAAGGGGTAGAACACCAAGGTCGAGTTGGAGGGAAGCTAGAGAAAATACACCTCAGAAATGTCTAGAGGACTGGAGCAAATGGGAGCTCATTCTACGGCCGTACCTTAGAGCAGAATATCACCCTAGTGGCTCCAGGAGGAAGAGGGGGTCCCACAGGCACGGGAAGTGAGCAATCCACCCGTGGGTCTCGTATCCATTGTCAGGCGCAGGCAAGTGGAGGGACTAGGCTGCAAGGGGTACCAGGAACCCAAAAGACTAGGGGAGAAGACCAGGCTCAGCTAGCAACCCAGAGACTGTGTGACACTTTCATGGTGACATGGTCGACAACCGCGCACATCTGCTGAAAAGGTGGCAACCATAGGGCTAAGGGGAGACACTGCAGGGGAACCCTAGGAAAAGCCCACAGTCACTGGCTCAGAGCTCCGTGTGGCGAGGCGTAAGACTGAACGGGTGAGGCAAGTGCTGTGTGAGATGAGCTGGAAAGGACAGAGAAGGGGTGCTGGTTACGAACCATCTTACTACCAGTAAGTAGCTGGATCCCTGCCTCCAAGAACCCAGTGCTAGGCGGGCTGCTGCACAAAGACTTTTAGTGAAGAACTAAAGACTCCAGCCTATTGTGTCTGTGAACTTTCTTAACACGTCTAAAGCACCAGAAATACAACTACCAACTCACTCAGGTATCTTCGGCCACCTTAGGGGTCAGCCCTATCTGTAAAGGGCTTAAGAACATTGCTGCCTCCCATCAACCCCTAGGAAGACTGTCGAGCAGCAGCGGCCATCTATAGCCGCCACCTTCAAGTGGCATCACGTATAAATTAAGAAGAATCCCCAGGTCCAGCCATCCCTGCCCAGAATGAACCCTCCACACCAGATCCCTATCCCTAAGAGAGAGAGCCACACACATCAACTTTTAATGACACCACCAGGGTCACAGAGCGGGGTCTTGGTTCCTGTGATCCTCATGATGAAGCCTCAAGAAAGCCCGGTTCCAAGTCTCTTAAGGCACTGGAGGGGCGTGTCTAATAGAAAGAGGCCATTTTAGTTTCAGTTTCAGTCAGGGCTCTGCGAGCTAAAAGGGAGCTAATGCAGGGGTGATAGATCACTATAGGGCTGAAGAAGTAGTCCATGACTGGTGGTGTATGGGAAGGCTGAGAGAACAGAAGCAACCAGGACCAAGTAAGCAATGTGTGGGTGACAGAAACTCAGGTGCTGGAAAGCTGGAGAAGGCCTGTGCAACAGAGAGAAGGCAAAATGAGTCTAGTGAGGTGATCAGACTTGGGGGACCAGAAGTCAGTTGCTGACCGGATGATGCACAAAGTGAGGAAAGGGCTGTTGTGAGCATCCTCCTGCAAGGGATCACTGTCCGTGGTTGTGTACTAAAGAGAAGTGAGTCCAATTCAATTGCTTAGCAAAGAAAATGTCCATAAGCATTATGCCATTGCCAGTAACCATGAGGATTGTGCCTCTGTGTTACACAGAAGAACGAAAGTGTATTGCCTGCTGTCTAATGTTCATTCAAGCTGATTACAGTTAAGTGTGCCTTGGTTTTATGTGTTTGTTATCTTTATCTGTGATTTTTATTGACCGAGTGAGGAGTGTGGCAGGCCTAGCCTGAAGGTAGCAAAAGTAAAGGTATCGTCACACGCGGCATTATTGCTAGGCAATTTCACTGGCAATTTGCTGGTTGCAGTGAAATATGGACACATTGTTCTATTTTGTTGCTGTGTACAAATAGAACAATGTGTCCATGATTTCACTGCAACCAGCAAATTGCAGTGAAATTGCCAAGCAATATTGCCGCGTGTGACGGTACCTTTAGATCATTAGCACCCAAACACACCAGGGACTCTAATGTAACTGGCCAGGGTGAACGCTAGCACTAACGGCACTAGCCTATGGCCACCACCAACCCCATTGAACCCTGATACCGCTTCAGAGTTGTCTTGCAAATCAAACCTCCGAAGATGGGTTTGTGCAGCAATTCTGATGGGCATTATTGGAAGGTTTTATGAATGTTGTAAGAAAATCTGGATGAGATTTGGTGTCCAAGTCTGGGAGTAAAGTGACCCTATGTGAATGCGGAGTGTTGAACATGTGATGCAAATTAAGCTTCAAATGTTAGAACGTATGACATTTCTGAGGATTCCTGAGGTAATATGGATGGAAATGCACTACAGTCAGAAAAGAAAGACCTTGAGGGAAAAAAGAATACTTCCAAGAAAAAAAAATGCAATCATAGATAGACAAAATGATTCATCTTCCAATGCCTATGACAGAAGATCACTGAAATGGCTTGCTTTAGAAAAATCGGTTGTCCATTGAATAAGCCCTGTAGGTAGAATTAATATTATTGTTGTATATTTTGCCACAATGACAATCTCAAATACACATAAAAAGGTGTGCACTATGAGAGTTGCTTAGTAGACTCCCATATATTTGATAGAGCATAAGTTTCATACAAAACCCCCCAATAATTCTAAAATTGACATAGAATCTGCATTGTCTTACCTTCCAGGCGCATTCCTACATTTAGACACTTTTGGAAACGGCAGTATGGACACCTCTTTCTTTGAGTTTTGTCTATTTTACAGCTTTGGTTTTCTGTGCAGGTATACCGCTTGTTATTTTGGACAGTCCTCTTGAAGAAGCCCTACATTTTACAAAGCATAAAACCAAACAGGTGTAAAAGGCAAATCATAGCAAAGCAAAATACAAATAAGAATTGGGCAAAAATGTATAAAACATAATATAACTCTAGTTTTAGGGACTTTCTCATAATAAGGATAAAAATTGGAGACACATTCTATGGGTAAAAATGAAGGAACCTGCTGTTCTCGGGTATACTCGGCGCTCGGCCCAGGGCAAGCCGCTTTCAGTGTTTGATCAGCTCAATGGGAATAAAACAGAGTTATCGTTTGTAGTGTGTTTCTAAATTTAAAAAAATATGAATTCCCTCCCTCTCACCCCAGCGGATACAAACTGGCTTCATAATGCACACTGCGCATGCTCCGGAGCCAGCCTGTTCGCCAATACACCCACCACACTGCACAGGACCGGAAATGACGCTCGGCCGCAGCGCGTCATCACCGGAAAAAGAAGGCGGGAATTTGAAATCAGGAGTGTATGAATGATCACACCCACCGGGGCGTGATTGCAGAAGCGAGGCGGGGGGAGAGTGGACCCGGAGAGACTGCCCACCCGACGGCCAGCCATCTAGTAATGCCCACCTGACTGTGGTCATGTAAGTTGTTCATACATTGCTTTTTTGCACTTTTATAATGCACCTTTAGATTAGAGAGGGATGGTTACTAATGTAGCAGGAAGCTGCAGGGACAGGTAGTGATAGGTTAAGGAGGGTAAACTAGATGACAGGTTCCGTTTAATATTGATCAGAATTAAAGGGAATCTGTCATGTATAAAATGGCCTCTGATCTGCAGGCTGGATGCCATAGAGCAGGAGGATGTGATCAGATTGGTATATATTTTTGTAGGAACAGTATCAGTAAAACTTGTATGTTATTCATTGAAATCACTCATGCTTGTATGCATAGGATTTCAGAAGGCGGTCCTACTAGTGATTGGCAGCTCTACATGCACAGTCATACAGGGAAGACATGCACAGCCATACAGGGATGACCGTCAATCATTGAGTAGGGCCGCCCATTGGACTCATAGGTGCAAACACCAGAGATTTTAATTAATAAAATATACTGAATCTTTTCCAACAAACCAATATATCCTTCTATTCATCTTCTCCTCTATACCCTACTGGCCACAGATCAAATTGCACAATGTCATAGATGCCCTTTAAGTTTGTTGACTGCCTGCTACTGATATTGCATGTTACAAGAGAGCTTACTGTAATATATAGTCTTATGAATAGCAGTGAATCAAAACTACAGTATATAATTTACTTCTTTTTTTATAAAGTTGATTATTCATATTGATCCTATTATTCAGCACTTGTATCTTGATCAATTTCTCTCTTCATACAGTATCTTTGCTGAACAGTGTGATGCTCGCACAGCCACACTCAGTATGAAGCACAGGGGGGCAGAGAACAAGCAGGGGGGGCAGAGGGAGAGGGAAAAAACAGCGGACAGGGAAGAGACCGCACAGGGGGAAGAGACGGCCGCCGCCCCCAGCGCCACAGAGCCTGCCCCCATCAGAATGTCACCATCCACCCAATGTGATAATATCAGGCCCCAACTAGTTTCTATATAAGGTTGATACATTTAATCCTTTGTATTTGATGGCCAGTGTAAATATTGCTCCCTGCCCCCTCCATAATGAAAATTCATAATATTAATTGGTGATATTCCTTAGGGGTGGGTTTTGGCAAATAAAAAGGGCTTGGAGTTTAGTGATGTGCATGAGATTACCAGGGAAAAGGAGGAAAACTCAAACAGAACTTCTGTCCTAATTGATTTGGCTGGACCCTTTGGATCACCTATGATTTGGTCCCAGGACATGGGATGGGAGAGCCAAGCCATCTGTGAGTGCTTCCTTGTAGGTACTGGTACTCATTGCCTGCCTATGGAAGGACCCGGACAGTGACTGTATCCTCCTGTGCTGCTGTGCCGGTCCAGAGCATCCCAACTTAGACTCAGGCAAACAGATCTCCATGGTTCATGCTGTGAGAAAACTTTTGTCTGATAGAGGCTCTGGTTGTTCCTTTGAGATGATTCCTCATAGGTGAGTTATGAAAGACCACATGAATTAATGACAGACTTTAGTGGCAAGGGCCTAACGATCAGGGTTGCAGAGGTTGCGACTGTTACCGGGCCCAGAGGTACAGGGGCCCGTCGCTCACTGACTCCAGCTCCTGCTTCACATGTCACATCCATGTCACTGTGAATTAGACCACATAGCCACTATGGAGCATGTGTGTCAGGGAGGCTCGCTATAAGCTCTGACACCCACCCTACCCATCACTCACCACACAGAGCAATGAAGAAAGAGGGAGAACTCCCTCTCTCATCATTCTCCCTCTGTGCCTGCGCTCTTACATCTCAGTGCAGCAAAGCACGGTGACATCACTACTGCATTCCACTGTACTGAGATGTTCAGAGTGCAGGACACTGGTGTGGAGACCAGAACAGCAGGGGAACTGGGAGAGGTGAGTACAGATTTTTTTTTTTTTTTAATCAGTGAGTACATGATGGCCAGAGGACTATGGAGGAGGGAGATGGGGGGGTGCATTATACAATATGGAGGGTTATACGGCTGCATTAGTTGAGACCATATTATGCTATTTGAAGGGATATGAGCCTGTATTATGCTTATAGAAGGCTATGAGGCTGCATTATTCTATATGGGAGTTCAGGAGGCTGCATTATATTTTTATATGAAGGGCTATGAGGCTGCATTATATTATATGGGGCCTATGAGGCTGCATTATGCTATATGGGGGACTATGAGGCTGCATTATGCTATATGGAGGACTATGAGGCTGCAATATACTATATGGAGGGTTATGAGGCTGCATTATGCTATATGGAGAGCTATGAGGCTGCATTATGCTGTATATAGGGCTATGAAGCTGCAATATACTATATGGAGGGCTATGTGGTTGCATTATACTATATGTAGGACTATGAGGCTGTATTATACTATATGGAAGGATAAGAGGCAGCATTATGCTACATGGAGGGCTATGAGGCTGCATTATACTATAAGGAGGGCTATGAGGCTGCATTATATTATATGGAGGACTATGGGGCTGCATTATGCTATATGAAAGGATATGCAACTAAATTACACTATATGGATGATAATGGGGGTGCATTACAATAATTTGAGAATTATGGGGGCTACCTTATGAATGAGGGACTGTGGAATGCATTATAATACATAGAAGACTATGGGGATGCATTATCATATACTGTATGGAGGAATATGGGGATGCATTATAATAATTAGAGGACTATGGTGGCAGAAGGAGGAGGACCATATATACCAGAATGGGAAACAAATATACCAGGATAAGGGCCATATTCCAGGAGGAGGACTATATACAGCAGGATGAGGGACATTAATACATAATGAAGGGGGAGAGGCATCAATTTGTGAGTCTTTATAGGATTTAAAATGTTACACGGGCCCATACATCTGACCAACGTATGCGCAGGGAGGGATCCAGGTCTAAATTTGGCACTGGTGCTCATCGGACTCTAGTCTCTAGTGGGGTTGAGGTATGAGAGTCTGGAGGCACTGGAACGTGAGGAGAAGTCTGCAGCAAAGCGTGATTTTGTAAATACTTACAACCAAGCAATGTTTAAGATGAGTGCCCGTGTTTCACAAGACTGTAAATAAATCTTCATTGAGAACTTTAATAAACTCTGTATGTGCTTTCGCCATCACTGAGAGCAAGCCAGAACTGAACTGTTTCACTATGGGGCCGCAGGCAACCTCAGCGAAGCCAGGACTGCTCCTTGGCTTCAGCCCTCCCTCGCTCTTGTCGACTACTGGGGCTCTATGCAGATGGCACCTCAACACTTATACACAGTTGATGTTCCCCACAGTTCCCCCTTATAGTGTGATCCTCCACAACCTCTCCCACAGTATTAATGTCCTACAGCCACCCCAAATGACATGATGGCTCTCACACACTATATTTTCCCCATATATTTCCCCCACAAATTACTTCCGATAAAATTTAAAAAAAACTACTCGTGTTGCCTTATTCTCTCTATGCATTGCTCCAATCTGTGCTATGAGTAGATTGTGATATCCATATGTAGATTGAGGCACAGCAGGTGCGATCTGGTGACATCATCATACTTGTTGCATAGTGTCTAAGATGCAGAGGCTAAAAGGTGGAAGAGATTGTCGATTGCTCCCTTCTCCCCCCCCCACCACCCTTATTCAATGGTATCTGCATCATAGGGACAACTTTGGCCTTTAGCCTGGCTTTTCCTGGCTATTGTTAACTGACAGGTCTGTCCAAATGCACACGCAAAGGGAAGACCTGTCAGTAGTCTAGAACGATGTAGGAGTAGTCATCTATAGTGAGTCTTAAATCCCTTCATGCTGGGGCAATTTTCCGTTTTTCCCTCCCCTTCTTCCAAGAGCCATAATGTTTTTACATTTTTCCATCAATATAGACATACTGTATGAGGTCGTGTTTTTTGCAGGACAAGTTGTACTTTTGAATGACATCATTCATTCTACCATATAGTGTAGAGAAAAAACAGATAAAATTCTAAGTGCGGAGAAATTGCAAAAAAAACAGTGCAAATACACAATGTTTTTTGCTTTTTTTTTTCCCTATGTTCACTATATGGTAAAACTGACATGTCAATATAATGCCTCGGGTCGGTACGAGTTTGTAGATACCAAACATGTATACTATTACTGCTATCTAAATGGTGAAAATAAATTCAGAATCTTGCACTTTTTTTTGCCATTTTCTGCCACCGATGCATTCTCATTGTTCTGGGGCTGTGTGATGGCTTATTTTTTGCAGGTTGAGCTGACATTTTTATTTATACCATTTTTGGCTAAATGTAATTTTGGTATTTTTCTTTTTTTTTCGTTGCGCAGTTTACAGATCTGATGAATTGATTTTATATTTTAATAGATCGGGCATTTCTGAACACGGCGATACTAAGTATGTATTTTTTCTAATTGTTTTATTTCCAATGGGCCAAAAGGGGTTGTTTGAACTATTGTTTTTTTTTAATATTTTTAAAAACGTTCTTTTTTCATTTTTTACTTACTTTACGTGCCCCCTTGGGGTGCCTGAACACTCCAGTGTCCGATTGCTATGATGATCCATGTCTCTGCACTGCAGAAATGATCACCTTCTGTGAGCGTCAGCACTCATCCAGCACAGGATCATCTGACCCCCTACTGTCATGGCAACATGCAGGCACCCTGTGATTTCCTCACACAGTTGTCGATGGCAGCAGGAACGGCGCGATCTCCACCTTCATGTGTTAGATCGCGCTGTCCGAGTTTGATGGTGTGATCTAACTAGTTAGCAGGCACGGGTGGCTCACTGATCCACCTGCACCTGTTAGCTGCACATGTCGGATGATCAGATCAGCCAACATCTGCAGGGACTGATGTAAGCTTAAGGCCCCGTCTCGCGCTTCAATGTGTCGATGAAGCGACCAAACAATCTTACTTGACCTAGCTCGCTAGAACGACGTTCAATGATCGCCAGTGAAATGTCACACGTATAGATCTTGTTAACGACGCAGCAACGATCCCGCGACAAGTAAACGATACTTGTGGCGTTAGCTCACCTACGTCCTTCAGTTCTGAATAGGCGAGGTCGTTAATGACATCGTCATCAAGGTGTCACACACACCCATGCTGCAGGTTGAGCGAACGCTCATCGTTCGGTTTAACATCCTGATCACAAACCTCCCATCAACGATCTGCCCGATTATCGTTGATCGTTTGCACATGTCACACTGAGCGTCCGTTAGAACGACTGAAAACCGTGACGCAACTAACATTTCGTTACCTGTAGTGTGAGACGGGGCCTTTAGGCTGGTTTCATACTGGCATTTTTTGCCATTTATGTAAATCCGGTTTGCACTGGATGCACCTGCATCCATTTTCGGTCCATTGACTTTCAATGGGACTGGATGAACTTGTGGGTGCATCCAGTTCTTCATTTTTTTCCCAGATCAGGGTGTTCCCATTTCTTTTCAATGAGACCAAAAACGCATTTTGGTGCATTTTTGGGCTCCGTGCAACTCATCCCACAAAATACAAGCAGGGAAAAAAGTAAAAGCAGGAAAAGGAAAACCGATCGTGGGTGGAGGGGTAAAATGTATCATGGCACACTTCCTTTGAGCAAAGTCATTCTGAGGCTTTCATTTACATGGCAAAGATTCAGATAATTGCCTTAGCTCTGTACCTGTTCAGGACAGGGTGTAATGCTGGCACCCTGCAATGCTGGGAACCCTGCACCTTTACCCCTTCCAATCAAATTGGATTCAATGCTATTTAGAGCAACATCATTCCGGACAGGACAAAGCTTTTATTGCACCTTGCAGAATTTGCACTGTATCATAAAGCCTGAACCATCCAGCAATAAACAGAGTTTAGTGGAGAGTTACCCGCATTGGAGGAATGTTGTCCTGCCATTGCCGAAACAAAGCCATCTTTTGTTTGTGCCAAGCGTATTTTAAGAATTTGAAACAATGTTGATGGAGAGAATCCGCAAAGAAATGTGTAGCGAGCGCACTGAATGTAATGGCATTGTGTGAATGTGGACTCCTGGATAGCTAGCATGTACACAATAATTGGGAGGCTTAGACTGGATACAAAGATATTGTGTGCAGTCATGTCAAGAATGCAACACAATGAAGGAAAAGATGAGAAGAAATATTGTTGCCATAAACCTGTATAAATGTGTTTTCATCCAACACTTCCTAAACTCAGCAGAATAATCGCTACTTGTGCTAGATCATTTGGAAAATTAGTATTTACTTTGAATATAGCCGATTATATTGAAATACTCCTCTACCTCAGTACATATACAATGCCATCACCCATGTACAATGGCTTAGCGTAAACTGTCTCATAAAGGTGCATCCTTGATCATGTTCCTGAGTAGAGATGAGCGGTGTTCGATTCGAATTGTTCGCCAATCTCAAATTCGAGCTGTTTTTGGCGGTGTTCGAGTCATTCGCTGAATTAGAACAATTTGCTTGAAATTGGGGAGTTCTAGTATATGTTCGATAACGCTTCAATCACCAAAAGCTTACTGTAATCTTCCTAACCCTAAACCTAGTCCTAATACTGTAAATGAATGTTAATATCAGTTTGTGTGTATAGTGTGCAGGGGGGAGTCGTATCAGAGCTGCAGCAATAAGGTCGCTCTTTTTTTTTCTCCTAAAGCATATACAGTGCGGCGGTTCAGGCTGCTAGCCAATCACAGTGCCACACTGCAAAGTGCTTTATTTCAAACAACCAAGGTCATCATTGGCTGTGTCTGTCATATGTCCTAGCCTTATAAGACTCGGCCATTTTAAAGATCGCCACCATTTTGCTGATAGCTGCTGCAGGGTGTTAGACGGCACCCGCGGCTGTGTGCATGCGCTAAACAGTGCAAACTCTAAATTATGTTCTCTCAGTCAGCTAGTAAGCGAATACAAAGATAGATAGGTTTAGGGAGTAGGGACTGGAGGGAGGGTGCAACTCTTAGTAATATCTACCCTTTTTAGGGCTGCTCGATAGGAGTAGCGATTAGGGATAGGAACTAGGGACTAGTAGTCTCAGCCCTTTTCAGGGTTACTTCATAGGAGCAGGGACTAATGTGGGGCCCCTGCGACCAGGGTGGCCACAGGTAGGAACTGCAGCCAGGCAGATAGGAGATAGTTTGTGCACCAAACACCTTCAGCACACACACACACCAAGCACAACACCCAACCCGGAGCCCGGGACTCTAGGCGGGCAAGGGTGGTAGGGTTTAGAGGGAAGTGGGTGGAATGCAGGTCAGGTGACAGACCAGATACAAAAGGAGGAACAGTAGGCAGAGTGAGTTAGTAGGCCAGAGGGAAAGTAGTAGGCCAAGTAGAAAGTGACACTTTCCCGGAGGGATAGGGCTCCCTGGAGACGCAGAATCCACAGAGACACGTTCCATGGAGAGAAAGCCCGCTCCATAGCATGCAGCCCAAGGGAAAGGAAGGTCAGAGACCGACCGGTGCCACCGGGTCCGAGGAGTATGGCAACGTTGACCAACTACAGGCGGGATAAAATTACTGTGTAAAAACAAAAGGGGTGGGGTACAAGAGGCGCAATAGTGCCCTATCATTAGCGACACTAAAGTGTAAAGGTGGTGCTATGGATCCACTCACCTGGTTCAGTTGTGTGACCCACAACTGGTTTGAAGGCATCAACAAATAAGCTGCTGCAGGACCTACACCGACCTCTCGCACGTGGAAAAATGTCCAGAGAAAAGTTGGGATTGAAGAGGTGTATCACGGTCCGCGCTGCTATACCCAAAGAAACACTCACATGGAATGCAGGATTTCAAAACAGTTTCTTTCCTTTATTCCAATATATATGGAATAAAGGAAAGAAACTGCTTTTGAAATCTTGCCTTCCATGTGAGTGTTTCTTTGGGTATAGCAGCGCGGACCGTGATACACCTCTTCAATCCCAACTTTTCTCTACAGGCGGGATAGGTTCCCCTTGACGTACCCGGTAGTCACATGGGTCGGAGAGAGCCCGGTAATCCCTTGCAAGCCAGGGACACCCAAGGCTAGGCTCAGACCAGAGTGTCGGCTCTGAGGGGGACCGCAGGTATACGCCGGATCCCAGACAAACCGACGAGGGACTCTGATTCCTGGTCAAAGTTCCTACCACATGGGTTGGAGGCACAGCAGCGTATAGGACCCGGCTTGCCACCCACACACACAGGGGGAAGTCAGATAAAGGGACCGAGCTGCCGCCATACAACCCACAGGAAGAACAGATGAGAGGAGAGCCAGAAAGGATGCAGAGAAAGTGAAGGGTCTCAGAGAGGAAGCCTGGCTGCAGAAGGTTCAGAGAGTGAAACCGGAGTTAACTGTGTGAACTGTGCTGTAAACTGTGTTGAACTGTGGAAGAGCTTGCAAGTAAAACCCGGTGAACCCTGCTTAAGTCTCTCGTGTGTGATTCCCTGCACCTTGAACTGTATTACACCTTTACACCCTGTCAGGAACAGCCGACACGTGGTGGGCTTATCCATCTAGCTGCAGCCTCATCCATCCATCCTCCTGGCAGAGCTATGCTGCAGCGGTGGTCCCCTCACTGACCAGAACCCGTGGGTGGCATCATGACAACAATTCCCTGTAAATACCCATTTTACTTGTGGTGCTCGGGATACGGTTCGGACCAAGGACTGCCATGATAACCCCGTGATACCCCGGTCCGGTACCGAGTAACCCGTCCCAGTGGGTCATACACTAGTTTTAATTGCTGCCCTTATCAGGGCTAGGTTAGAGCAGTTTCTATTAGTTTTTGCCAGGCAGGTGTGTGTCAGGTGTGTGCCAGTGCTGTGCAAGTCTTTATCACAGCATCTGGCCACAGTAATATAGCTCCTTGAATACATCAGGGCAGGTAGTGTAGCACTGCTGTGAAGAAAGTTACACCACCTGTCTTAATTAGGCATTGTTTTTGCTGCACCTAGTCCAGGCACTTTGTTCGGGCTAGTAGCAGACTAGCAGTGTCCCACAGTGGTGTAGCCCACTTGTGAGAGAAGCTACACCGCCTGTGTAGTTCCTTCTACTAATTTTTTACTGCACCTAGCAAACCTGTCAGTTTTTGCCTAAAAGCAGTGTCCACAAAAACATTACTGTAGGTCACGTGTAATACAACCAAGCAGTAGCGGATAATGAGGTCAAACGGGGCTACCGCCCCGGGCCCAGGTCTGCAGGAGGGCCCAAGTTCCAAAAAGTAAATAGCCCCCAATGTCCCCATTATAATCCTCAGCAGTGCCAGCATCGCGGCGCCGGCGCTGATTTAAAAGATGCTGGGGGCAGGGCCGCCCTCTTACTGACATGCGGCACCGCTAGCGGCAGGGCAGAGCGCGGGTGCGTGCAGCTTTTGGAGCCACCATCCACACATACCTCTCTGCAAAAGAGAGGAGCTGCTTCCTCTGAGTCTGCTGGGAGGCGGGGAGCCCAGCCTGCACTCACAGACCCGACGGCGACAGAAGAAGAGAAGGTGCCCAGACTGCCTCAGCCTGATCTATTGTATATTTGTGCTACTCCTGCTGCTGTGCCTGCACTTCAGTTCACAGCAATGCACGGGCAGCAGCAGGAAGCTCTGTATGTAATGTGATCCAGTCACAATGGGGTCAGTGTATGGGGAGACTACAGGCAGTGGAGGAGCCTAGGACTGTCCAAAACTACATGGGGCAAGTGTTGGTGCTGCACACTGTGCCCCTCTTTCTAGATATTTTGCTTCTATCATCATGTATGTAATGGTTATATAAATGCATGATGTGAGCAAAATATCCAGATGGAGCAAACACACAGTGTGCTGCAGGGGCCTGTCTGTGTTCTTGTGCATGTATGCCTGTCTGTGTTCTTGTGCATGCGTGTGCCTGTCTGTGTTCTTGTGCATGTGTGTGCCTGCAGCACACTGTGTGTTCGCTCCATCTGGATATTTTGCTCACATCATGCATTTATATATCTAATACATACGTGATGATACAAGCAATATATCTAGAAGCAGGGGCACGGTATGTGGGACCAGTATTTGCCCCATGTGTTCTTCTGCATGTGTGTGGTGTGTGCAGTCTGTGTTCTTGTGCATGTATGCCTGTGTTCTTGTGCATATATGTGCCTGTCTGTGTTCTTGTGCATGCATGTGCCTATCTGAGTTCTTGTGCATGCGTGTGCCTGTCTGTGTTCTTGTGCATGTATGCCTGTCTGTGTTCTTGTGCATGTGTGTGCCTGTCTGTGTTCTTGTGCATGTGTGTGCCTGTCTGTGTTCTTGTGCATGTGTGTGCCTGTCTGTGTTCTTGTGCATGTGTGTGTCTGCAGCACACTGTGTGTTTGCTCCATCTGGATATTTTGCTCACATCATGCATTTATATATCTATTACATACATGATGATACAAGCAATATATCTAGAAGGAGGGGCACAGTATGTGGGACCAGCATTTGCCCCATGTGTTATTCTGCATGTGTGTGGTGTGTGCAGTCTGTGTTCTTGTGCATGTATGCCTGTCTGTGTTCTTGTGCATGCGTGTGCCTGTCTGTGTTCTTGTGCATGTATGCCTGTCTATGTTCTTGTGCATGCATGTGCCTGTATGTGTTCTTGTGCATGCGTGTGCCTGTCTGTGTTCTTGTGCATGTATGCCTGTCTGTGTTCTTGTGCATGCATGTGCCTGTCTGTGTTCTTGTGCATGTATGCCTGTCTGTGTTCTTGTGCATGTATGCCTGCCTGTGTTCTTGTGCATGCATGTGCCTGTCTTTGTTCTTGTGCATGTATGCCTGCCTGTGCTTTTGTGCATGTGTGTGCCTGTCTGTTTTCTTGTGCATGCGTGTGCCTGTCTGTGTTCTTGTGCATGTGTGTGTCTGTGTTCTTATGCATGTATGTGTTTGTGTTCTTGTGCCTGCGTTTGCTTTTTGTCTGCATTCTTGTGCATGTACTTGTTTGCGCTCTTTTGCGTGCTTATGCTTGTTTGCGTTCTTGTGCCTGCGCATGCGTCCTGTCTGCTTTCTTGAGTGTGCCTATTTGCGTTTTTGTGTGTGTAGTCTTCTGCTGTATACAGGGGGCTGTGTGTGGGCTCCTGCTGTATACAGGGGGCTGTGTGTTGACTCCTGCTATATGCAGGGGACTGTGTGTTGGCTCCTGCTGCATATAGGGGGTTATGTGTGGGCTCCTGCTGTGTATAAGGGGATATGTGTGGGCTGCTGCAGTATACACAGGGCTATTGTGGGCTCCTGCATACATGAGCTATTGTGGGCTTCTGCTGCATACTTTAGGCTATTGAGGGCTCCTGTGTATACAGAGAGCTATGTGTGAGCTTCTGCTGTATACATGGGGCTATGTGTGAGCTCTTGCTGCAGACAGGAGGCTATTTGTGAGCTCCTGCTGTATACACAGGGCTACGTGTGGACTACTGCTGCATACAAGAGGCTATTTGTGGCTCCTGTATACACAGGGCTATGTGTGGCTCCTGCTGTATATAGGGGCTGTGTGGGTGTCCTGTGCATACTGGAGGCTATTTGTGGGCTCCTGCTGCATACAGGGCTATTTGTGGCTCCTACTGGGTGCTATGTGTGAGGTCCTGCTACCTTAATTTCCCACCCCTACTCTGTTATATATAGTTCTATCTATGTTATGTATAGAGTGTCACAGTTTTTTCCTTGTTTTGCTTCATGGATCTGCACCTGTGTGCTAAGCCATATGACTTATCACACGTTGAGTATTTGGTGAGTTTTTACCTCAGTATTTGTAAGGCGTCGTGCACACGCTGAGCATTTGGTGAGTTTTTACCTCAGTATTTGTAAGGCGTCGTGCACACGCTGAGTATTTGGTGAGTTTTTACCTCAGTATTTGTAAGGTCTCGTGTACACGCTGAGTATTTGGTGAGTTTTTACCTCAGTATTTGTAAGGCCTCGTGCACACACTGAGTATTTGGTGAGTTTTTACCTCAGTATTTGTAAGGCCTCGTGTACACGCTGAGTATTTGGTGAGTTTTTACCTCAGTATTTGTAAGGCCTCGTGCACACGCTGAGTATTTGGTCCTGACTCCCTCTCCCCGCAGAATATGTCATGACCCTCAAGTGACAAATAAAGGATCTTTGCAACCTGGTGAGTGCCGCCCTGCTTTTTTCTATTTGAATAGACTGGTTACCGCTTATTTGAGGGCGTGTAACACAGTTCACAGAGGAATTCTCCTGATGGTACTGTAGTCACTGAAGAACTCTAGGACCTCTGGTAGTCTCTTTCAATTCAGATATGTAGAAATATATATTATATATATATATATATATATAACATGTAGGTATTCACACACACATATATATATCTATATATACACATGTATACACATATGTATATATCTATATTCAGCACGCACACATATATACATAGATGTGTAGAAATGCAATATATATATAATAGTATATATATATATATATATATATATATTATATATATATATATATATACAGAAATATGTAGTAAATTACACATTATGTATATATGTACGCAAATGTATATATGTATGCATGTGTAGATATATATATACACACACACATATATATACATGTGTATGCATATATATTTACCCACATACTGTATATACATAATGTGTGTGTATATATTAATATATATCTGTACACATGTGTATTTGGTGAGGTTTTACCTCAGTATTGTAAGGCCTCGTGCACACGCTGAGTATTTGGTGAGTTTTTACCTCAGTATCTGTAAAGCCTCGTGCACACGCTGAGTATTGTGATTTTTACTCAGTATCTTAAAGCCTCGCACAGCTGAGTATTTGTAGTTTACCTCAGTATCTGTAAGGCCTCGTGCACACGCTGAGTATTTGGTGAGTTTTTACCTCAGTATCTGTAAGGCCTCGTGTCACACGCTGAGTATTTGGTGAGTTGTTACCTCAGTATCTGTAAGGCCTCGTGCACACGCTGAGTATTTGGTGTTTTTTACCTCAGTATCTGTAAAGCCTCGTGCACACGGCTGAGTATTTGGTGAGTTGTTACCTCAGGATTTGTAAGGCCTCGTGCACGCGCTGAGTATTTGGTGAGTTTTCTTTACCTCAGTATTTAAAGGTATCTTGACCCCTAAAAATTAGCCCCCAGTCTCTTAAGACCTGTCCCTGCACCATTCTTAGGCTGGTTTCACACTACGATTTTTAGCATTTCTGATGCTGTCCGATAAAAATTTTTTGCCCCCATGCAGCCCTATGGGCATCGGACCGAATCGGATGTGCACTAAATGGCATCCGATTTGGTCCGATCCGATTCTGTCCATTTTTTTATCGGTGCAAAAATCGGAGCATGCTCCGATTTTTGCACCGACAATAAAATCGGACAAACTCGGATCGGACCAAATCGGATGCTATTTAGTGCACATCCAATCCGACCCGATCAATTTAACATCGGGCCCTATGGAGCAGTGTCCGAGGAAACATCTGACGTGTCCTCGGACCCGATTTTACTGTACTGAGCATGCTCAGTACAGTAAAACTGCTCCAAACTGGGAGAGCAGGGGTTAAAAAAATGTATGCTCACCAGTCCTTGAGGCCTCCCGCCGTCTCCCGCAGGCTCCTGTGTCCTCGCGGTGTCTGCAGAGGTCTTCTTCTTCTGTACAGGACCTGCCGTGATGTCACAATCACGTGACACAACAGGTTAACATGGTGTAACCTCTGCAGACACTGGATGGACACCGGGAGACGGTGGGGTGTCGGGGATAGGTGAGCATATACTTTTTTTTTTCTTTTTCAGCCCGGAGGCAGGACTTTCATTGCCGTGAATCGGAATGCCTAAACGATGCCACGTAAAGTGTCATAGTGGCTATACCGCCTACGTAATGTGACGAGGCGGCTCTCTGCTGATTAGCACGTCCATCAGGGTGTGAATAATTAGCGTGCAGGCGGCGGGGAGAAGCACAAAGCAATGCCTTTGGCGGCTTCAAAGCCGCAGTGGGTGCAGGTAATAAAGTCACTTTTATGAACTTTACAAATACACATTTTTAGCACAAAGGGATGGCTAGAAATGTCTAAGGCTACTTTCAGACTACGATTTTTCGTATTATCACTGATCCGGGCCTCGGTTTGTAATGTCTGTATACTTTTATATTCTGGGATCCCCGGCTGTAATGTCTGTATACTCTTATATTCTGTGATCCCTGGCTGTAATGTCTGCATACTCTTATATTCTGTGATCCCCGCTGTAATGTCTGTATACTGTTATATTCTGTGATTCCTGGCTGTAATGTCTGTATACCCTTATATTCTGTGATTCCTGGCTGTAATGGCTGTATACTCTTATATTCTGTGATCCCTGGCTGTAATGTCTATATACTCTTATATTCTGTGATCCCAGCTGTAATGTCTGTATGCTCTTATATTCTGTGATCCCTGGCTGTAATGTCTGTATACTCTTATATTCTGTGATCCCCAGCTGTAATGTCTGTATGCTCTTATATTCTGTGATCCCCGGCTGTAATGTCTGTATACTCTTATATTCTGTGATCCCCGGCTGTAATGTCTGTATACTCTTATATTCTGTGATTCCTGGCTGTAATGTCTGTATACTCTTATATTCTGTGATCCCCAGCTGTAATGTCTGTATACTCTTATATTCTGTGATCCCCGGCTGTAATGTCTATATACTCTTATATTCTGTGATCCCAGCTGTAATGTCTGTATGCTCTTATATTCTGTGATCCCTGGCTGTAATGTCTGTATACTCTTATATTCTGTGATCCCCGCTGTAATGTCTGTATACTCTTATATTCTGTGATCCCCCGCTGTAATGTCTGTATACTCTTATATTCTGTGATCCTGGCTGTAATGTCTGTATGCTCTTATATTCTGTGATCCCTGGCTGTAATGTCTGTATACTCTTATATTCTGTGATCCCCAGCTGTAATGTCTGTATACTCTTATATTCTGTGATCCCTGGCTGTAATGTCTGTATACTCTTATATTCTGTGATCCCCAGCTGTAATCTCTGTATACTCTTATATTCTGTGATCCTGGCTGTAATGTCTGTATACTTTATATTTCTGTGATCCCCGGCTGTAATGTCTGCATACTCTTATAGTCTGTGATCGCTGGCTGTAATGTCTGTATACTCTTATATTCTGTGATCCCCGGCTGTAATGTCTGTATACTTTTATATTCTGTGATCCCCAGCTGTAATGTCTGTATACTCTTATATTCTGTGATCCCCGGATGTAATGTCTGTATACTCTTATACTCTGTGATCCCCAGATGTAATGTCTGTATACTTTTATATTCTGTGATCCCAGGGTGTAATATCTGTGTACTCTTATATTCTGTGATCCTCGGCTGTAATGTCTGTATACTCTTATATTCTGTGATTCCTGGCTGTAATGTCTGTATACTCTTATATTCTGTGATCCCCAGCTGTAATGTCTGTATACTCTTATATTCTGTGATCCCCGGCTGTAATGTCTATATACTCTTATATTCTTTGATCCCAGCTGTAATGTCTGTATGCTCTTATATTCTGTGATCCCTGGCTGTAATGTCTGTATACTTTTATATTCTGTGATCCCCAGCTGTAATGTCTGTATGCTCTTATATTCTGTGATCCCTGGCTGTAATGTCTGTATACTCTTATATTCTGTGATCCCCCGCTGTAATCTCTGTATACTCTTATATTCTGTGATCCCTGGCTGTAATGTCTGTATACTCTTATATTCTGTGATCCCCGGCTGTAATGTCTGCATACTCTTATAGTCTGTGATCGCTGGCTGTAATGTCTGTATACTCTTATATTCTGTGATCCCCGGCTGTAATGTCTGTATACTTTATATTCTGTGATCCCCAGCTGTAATGTCTGTATACTCTTATATTCTGTGATCCCCGGATGTAATGTCTGTATACTCTTATACTCTGTGATCCCAGATGTAATGTCTGTATACTCTTATATTCTGTGATCCCAGGTGTAATATCTGTGTACTCTTATATTCTGTGATCCTCGGCTGTAATGTCTGTATACTCTTATATTCTGTGACCCTGGCTGTAATGTCTCTATACTCTTATATTCTGTGATCCTCGGCTGTAATGTCTGTATACTCTCTTACTCTCTCCCCTGCCCAGGAGCTGTGGTATATCCGATCTGTTCCTGCATGGTCGGACACATATATTACACAGGGACACATTTATAAGAATATCTCTGGTCAGAAAAAAAAACTTTTAAACACATCCCATTATGAAATCTATTTTTATTCTAAGATCTATTCATTAAAATGTACAACTGCTCATGGCACAACCCATTTAATTATTCCCGTGTCAAAAGCGCTTTGTGTACTTCATGGCTGTGTCACTATTGAAAATGAAGCAGATTAATGTAACAGCCATAAAATTGATAGAACATTAATTTTTCCTGTTTTTTCAGTGGTTCATTTGCCATCATCACTTTCTACACATGTCCTAAGTGTAATGTTTTGACTCATTAATTCTGGTAACCAGCCGGTACCTTGTCTATTGTACAAGCAATTAATAATAATATTTATTCATTTATATAGCACTATTAATTCCATAGCACTTTACATGCAGTTGCAACACTGTCCCCACTGGGGTTCACAATCTAAACATCCTATCAGTATGTCTTTGGAGTGTGGAAGGAAACCCACACAAACACGGGGAGAACATACCAACTTCTGGCAGGTTTCATCCTTGGTGGAAATTGAAGCCGGGATCCCAGTTCTGCAAGCTGCAGTACGGAACCACTGAGCCACCGTACAGTGCTAACCACTGAGCCACCGTATAGTGCTAACCACTGAGCCACCATATACAGTGCTAACCACTGAGCCACAATATACAGTGCTAACCACTGAGCCACCGTATACAGTGCTAACCACTGAGCCACCGTATACAGTGCTAACCACTGAGACACCGTACAGTGCTAACCACTGAGCCACCATATACAGTGCTAACCACTGAGCCACCATATACAGTGCTAACCACTGAGCCACCGTACAGTGCTAACCACTGAGCCACCATACAATGCTAACCACTGAGCCACCATATACAGTGCTAAGCACTGAGCCACCATACAATCCTAACCACTGAGCCACCATATAAACTGCTAACCACTGATCCACCATATACAGTGCTAACCACTGAGCCACCGTACAGTGCTAACCACTGAGCCACCGTACAGTGCTAACCACTGAGCCACCGTACAGTGCTAACCACTGAGCCACCATACAGTGCTAACCACTGAGCCACCATATACACTGCTAACCACTGATCCACCATATACAGTGCTAACCACTGAGCCACCGTACAGTGCTAACCACTGAGCCACCGTACAGTGCTAACCACTGAGCCACCGTACAGTGCTAACCACTGAGCCACCATACAGTGCTAACCACTGAGCCACCATATACAGTGCTAACCACTGAGCCCCCATACAGTGCTAACCACTGAGCCACCATATACAGTGTTAACCACTGAGCCACCGTACAGTGCTAACCACTGAGCCACCATACATTGCAAATCACTGAGCCACCATATACAGTGTTAACCACTGAGCCACCGTACAGTGCTAACCACTGAGCCACCATACATTGCAAATCACTGAGCCACCATATACAGTGTTAACCACTGAGCCACCGTACAGTGCTAACCACTAAGCCACCATACAGTGCTAACCACTAAGCCACCGTACAGTGTTAACCACTGAGCCACCATATACAATGCTAACCACTGAGCCACCATATACAGTGCTAACCACTAATCCCCATACAGTGCTAACCACTGAGTCACCATATACAGTATTAACCACTGAGCCACCGTACAGTGCTAACCACTGAGCCACCGTACAGTGCTAACCACTGAGCCACCGTACAATGCAAATCACTGAGCCACCATATACAATGCTAACCACTGAGTCACCATATACAGTGCTAACCACTAATCCCCCATACAGTGCTAACCACTGAGTCACCATATACAGTATTAACCACTGAGCCACCGTACAGTGCTAACCACTGAGCCACCGTACAGTGCTAACCACTGAGCCACCGTACAATGCAAATCACTGAGCCACCATATACAGTGTTAACCACTGAGCCACCGTACAGTGCTAACCACTGAGCCACTGTACAGTGCTAACCACTGAGCCACCGTACAGTGCTAACCACTGAGCCACCGTACAGTGCTAACCACTGAGCCACCATACAGTGCTAACCACTGAGCCACCGTACAGTGCTAACCACTGAGCCACCGTACAATGCAAATCACTGAGCCACCATATACAGTGTTAACCACTGAGCCACCGTACAGTGCTAACCACTGAGCCACGTACAGTGCTAACACTGAGCCACCATACAGTGCTAACCACTGAGCCACCGTACAGTGCTAACCACTGAGCCACCATACAGTGCTAACCACTGAGCTACCGTACAGTGCTAACCACTGAGCCACCGTACAGTGCTAACCACTGAGCCACCATATACAGTGCTTACCACTGAGCCACCGTATACAGTGCTAACCACTGAGCCACCATACAGTGCTAACCACTGAGCTACCGTACAGTGCTAACCACTGAGCCACCATACAGTGCTAACCACTGAGCCACCGTGCCGCCCATAATTACAACATAAAGTAAGTATACCCTTATAACACTTCGAAGCATAACGTGAACCTAAATTAAGAAAACATTCTAGGCATAGTTAATTTGGTCAAATACACATACAAGAAAAAAGATATATTATTGGAAGGAAATACATTTGTCTGCCTAATTCTAGATTATAGCAAAGGTACAGGTTGGCGAAATGGTAAGTGATCTTTGTTACAAGTCGTGATCATTACAATATTAGACATTTGTGTTTTTACGTAGAACACTGAGCGAATATAAAACAGTGATATTTTTAAATTACTGACTATTCAGTAATATTTCTATTTGTTAAACTAATCAGTAGGGCTCATGGGAATATATACACGTGAGCTGAACCATAATAGTGCCTACGATCATCATTTCAAGGTGAAACCTTTCATTTCATTTTCCCTAAAATAATACATGCTCTTAAAGGGGTTTTCCCACAAACCAAGATAATGCAAAAGTTCCTTTTACTCAATTGATCTTGGAAAAATAATGATTTCCACAATTGGATGTGTTTAAAAAAAATGTTCCAGTGCTGAGATATTTTTTGCGGATTATAAAATGCACCATTTTATAAGACGCACCCCAAATTTAGGGGAAGACATTAGGGGAAAAAATGTAATTTCAAAAAAGGTGGTGCATTTCACTAACAGTGTGGCTTACCTGGGGCATCGGTGGTGGTGGAGCGGAGTCACAGGAGGCAGGGTCGCAGTGGTGGGGCAATGATGCGCGGATCCCGAGGCTGGGTGGAGGAAGTGTCCCGGCAGGTTATCATGAAGCACCATTAATCTCCCCACAGCTGAAACCATGGTCGAAAGGAAAATGGCTGCGGAGGCAGCGCAGGCACAGATGAAGATCTTGGACAGCTGAGATGTTCATCTGCGCATGCGCTGCTTCTGACATGATGGGTGAAATAAAAATGGCTGAGGAGGCGGCACAGACACAGGTGAAAACCTCAAACAGTTCAGATCTTTATCTACACGTGCTGCTTAAAGACACGATGAGTGAAAGGAAAATGGCTGCGGAGGCAGCGCAGGCACAGATGAAGATCTTGGACAGCTGAGATGTTCATCTGCGCATGCGCTGCTTCTGACATGATGGGTGAAATAAAAATGCTGAGGAGGCGGCACAGACACAGGTGAAAACCTCAAACAGTTCAGATCTTTATCTACACGTGCTGCTTAAAGACACGATGAGTGAAAGGAAAATGGCTGAGGAGGCAGCGCAGGCTCAGATGAAACCTCAAACAGTTCAGATCTTTATCTACACGTGCTGCTTAAAGACACGATGAGTGAAAGGAAAATGGCAGCGGAGGAGGCAGAGGCACAGATGAAGACCTCGGACAGCTGAGAACTACATCTGCGCATGCGCTGCTTCCAATGTGATGGGTGAAAAGAAAATGGCTGCGGCACAGGCACCGATGAAGATGTCAGCTGTCTGAGAACTCAACCTGCACCTGTGCTGCATCCTCAGCTGTTTTCTTTTTGACCATCGTTTCAACTGTGGGGATATTAAAGGTGTTTGATGATAACCTGTAAGGACGCCTCATCTCTCCAGCATCGGGTCCCACATTGCCTCACCGTGCCACCGCTGATCCTGCCTCCTGTGTCCTCACTCCAGCACTGCCACGCACCTCCTCCAGTAAGATGCTGTTCAGATTATAAAACATACCCCCATTTTCCCCCCAATTTTGAGGAAAAAATAGTACATTTTATAATCTGAAAAATATGGTATGTGTCCTGCTATGCAACGTAAAATGGCCATATCTGACCATGCAGAAAGCATGGTTTAATCCTGGGTGGGGGGGGACACAAAAAGGTATACAGACAAAACAGCATGGGATCACAAGTTATTCTGTCTTTGAGAAAAAACATTTTCAAAAAACAGACAGGGAAATATTTTTCCTAAAAAAAGAATCAGCTGTGATCCCATGCTGTAATGTCTTTATACTCTTTCTCATGCTGTAATGTCTGTATACTCTTTCCCATGCTGTAATGTCTGTATACTCCCTTGTGTCCTCCCCTGTCCAGGAGATGTGGTATTATCAGACTATATCCCTGTATGGTCAGACACATCCATTACACAGTACATAGCAGGGACACATATATAAGATTATCTCAGCACAGGAGATGTGGTATGATCAGAGCATGTCCCTGTATGGTCAGGCACATCCATTACACAGTACATAGCAGGGACACATGTATAAGATTATCTCAGCCCAGGAGATGTGGTATGATCAGACCATGTCCCTGTACGGTCAGACACATCCATTACACAGTACATAGCAGGGACACATATATAAGATTATCTAAGAACAGAAGATGTGGTATGATTAGACCATGTCCTTGTACGGTCAGACACATCCATTACACAGTACATAGCAGGGACACATATATACTATTATCTCAGCACAAGAGCTGCAGTATGATCAGACCATGTCCCTGTACAGTCAGACACATCCATTACACAGTACATAGCAGTGACATATATAAGATTATCTCAGCACAGGAGATG
This sequence comes from Allobates femoralis, assembly GCA_033576535.1. NCBI lineage: Eukaryota > Metazoa > Chordata > Amphibia > Anura > Aromobatidae > Allobates > Allobates femoralis. The sequence continues at coordinate 48,464,398 of JARQOC010000008.1, read as the reverse complement.
TGGTATGATTAGACCATTGTCCTGTACAGTCAGACACATCCATTACCCAGTTCACAGCAGGGAGACATATATAAGATTGTCAGTACAGGAGATGTGTTATGATCAGACCATGTGTCTGTGAGTGTGTGTGTCTGTAAGTGTGTGTGTCTTGAAGTGTGTGTATATATATCTAAACGGTTGAGAATGAGCAAAATAGGGTCTTATCTTTTATAGACAGATGTATGATGTTAATATTAGTATTGCTCATCTGATGTAGTTGTGTAGCACACAACCAGTGTAATCGCTCAGGAAAAAAACAGCTGCTGCAGGGACCGTACTTCCACAGAATGCGGTGCTCAAATCAGGAAGGAGCTCGGCAAGTGGCTCCGAAACACGTTGGAGATAAGGAAATAAATCATCACTAATACCTAGACATCCCGTGTCGGTGGTATACTTTTCTGACAGCAGCGCGGACATAAAGGTACTTCGTCCGAAAAAAACCTTGTGATTGAAGTGTGTGTGTCTGTGTGTGAGTGAGTATCTGAGTGAGTGTGAGAGTGTGAGTTGACGTGTGTGTGAGTTAATGTGTGAGTGTGTGTGTATATGAGTGTATGTGAGTGTATGTGTGTGTGTGTGTGTATGTGGCGTGTGAGTGTTTGTGTATGTGTGTGTATGTGAGTGTGTGTGTGTGTTTGTGTGTAAAATGAAGGTAGACCAGGTTAGGGGCATCACTACAAAGGGGTCCAGCATGGGGGACATTACTGCACTATGGGGGGCCAGGATGGTGACATTACTACAAAAGGAGACCAGGATGGAGACATTACTACAATATGGGGAGCAGGATGGAGACAATACTATACTGTGGGGGCCAGGATGGGGACATCACTACAAAAGGAGATCAGCATGGAAGACATCACTGCAAAAGGGGACCAGCATGGGGGACATTACTACACTATAGGGGCCAGGATGGGGGACCAAGATGACCAAGATGGGGACATTACTACAAGAAGGAGATCAGGATTTGGACATTACTACATTGAGCAAATAATTTTGGTATTATTAAAAATGTCACTCAGTCCTACAAGCAATGTGGCCCCCAATAGCAATTTTTTTCTATGTGCGGCCCACCAACCCAGCCGAGTTTGAGACCCCTGCATTACCCAGTACACAGCAGGGACACATATATAAGATTATCTCAGCACAGGAACACACTTTTAAACATGCAATTGTGGAAATTATTATTATTCCAAGATTTATTGATTAAAATGAACTTTGTTCATGGGAAAACCCATATAACTACATTAGTAATCATTAGAAAATTCACATATATAGCACATGACAAATTCAGCTCTGCTACATCTCAATCCTCTATTCAGATAGTATTCATTGTAGCAGATATAACAATACCAGCATCTAATGCTTCATTGAAAATAAATCTCATAATTAAACCTAATGAAAGGTTGGCATTGTAGTATGGGCATGAGCAGAGAGGTCAGAGTCCAGGTCAACGACTCCATAGATCTGGAATATAAAGAGGCGTTCATTATCCATAGGTCTTCATGTACAGTATTGAATAGATTATCAGCCTGATATGTGCACTTTACATTGTAACCCATGTGCAGTATATCCAATGTAATAGTCAAAGCTTTCTCATTTGCTATATCAGTATGAAGTGTTCTGCTAGAGTATTGCCTTATTTGCATGGGTAATTTAGACATGAGATGAGCTGTATAATGAATAATCTAAGTGATCATCTAGATCATATCGCTAAAATAATCAGTCAACATTTTGTACGCAGTCCCAGTACTGTGATCAGACCTGGGTCATTTTCATCAATTAAAAAAACATATATCATCATTAATTAACCCCTGCATGACCTGGCCTTTTTCGTTTTTGATATTTTTCATTTTTCCCTCCACGTCTTCTAAGAGCCATAACCTTTTTATTTTTCCATCATATGTCTATATGAGGGCTTGTTTTTTTGCGGGACGAGTCGTATTTTTGAATAACATCATTTATTGTACCACATAGCGTACAGGAAAATGGGAAAAAAATTACAAGTGTGGTGAAATTGCAAAAAAAAGTGCAATCACACATTCATTTGTTGAAGTTTTTTCGCCATGTTCATGATATGGTAAAACTGAGGTGAGGGTGTGATGCCTCGGGTCAGTACAAGTTTGTAGATACCAAACATGTGTACTATTAATGTTATCTAAGTGGTGAAAAAAAAAAAAAGTTTTTAAAGAAAAAGAATTGCACTTTTGACACCGCTTTCCATGACCAGTAACATTCTCATTTTTGTGGATCTGGAGCTGTGTGATGGCCTATTTTATGTGTGGCTCAGTAAGGGTATAACTAAGAGGCATAGACAGCCTCGAAACGCATAAACCTGCCGATTTTTGCCTTAAATGCCTATGTGTTTATGTACAAGAGAAATCTTTTGGAAAGTACAAACTTTTGGTACCGGATCTTGTGTTTACACTCTATGCATTGTACATAATAATACTGCAAAATCATCACCCCTGATCACACTGAGCATTGTACATAATAATACTATAATACCATCACCCCTTATCATACTGAGCATTGTACATAATAATACTGTAATACCATCACCTCTGATCATACTAAGCATTGTACATAATGTGAGGTAGCAAGGGGAATGGTGGTAGAGGGACGCTATGTTTCCCCAAGGATGGTGAGCTACTGCATGTATGGGACGGGAGATGCTTACATGAGCATAGGTGAGGTAGGTGTGGCCACCGTTACTGAGAACGGTGGCTGTTGGTAAAGCCTGTTATGGGACCTCATCTATGAGGAATGGGGGAAGGTTTTTGGGCGGGCCTCCATTCCTCATCTCCCGCCCCAGGCTTTTGAAGTAGCTGGGAGGGAAATACAGGTGAGAAAGGTTAGGCCGGAAGAGACGGCTATCAAGGTGTTGTGAGATGAGATCAGACTAGAGAGGAGTTCAGTCGGTGAAAAAGGAGCCTGTGAGCACACAGGGAGCGTGTACCGGACCCCAAGGTGGGGAAGGACCCCTAGGCGAGCTCCAGGAGGAGCAGGTTTAGGGCCGACGCTATTATCCTGATGTAAGGACTGTTTTTTTGTTTGTTTTGCCATTGTGTGAAATAAAACACACTTGTTTTTGGACTGAGCCTGAGTGTCACTGCCTTACTTGATGCTGCTTTAGAGACTGATCCCTACAATAATACTGCAATACCATCACCCCTGATCATACTAAGCATTGTACATAATAATACTGCAATACCATCACCCTTAATCATACCGAACATTGTATATAATAATACTGCAATATCATCACCCTGATCATACTGAGTTGTGTACATAATAATACTGCAATACCATCATCCCTGATCATACTGACCACTGTACATAATAATACTGCAATACCATCACCCCTGATCATACTGAGCATTGTACATAATAATACTGTAATACCATCACCTCTGATCATGCTGAGCACTGTACATAATAATACTGCAGCAACATTACCCCAGATCATACTGAGCATTGTACATAATAATACTGCAATGCCATCACCCCTGATCATACTGAGCACTGTACATAATAATGCTGAAATACCATCACCCCTGATCATACAGAGCACTGTCCATAATAATACTGCAATACCATCACCCTGATCATACTGAGCATTGTACATAATAATGCTGCAATGCTATCACCCTGATCATTCTGAGCATTGTACATAATAATGCTACAATAACATCACCCCTGATCATACTGAGCACTGTACATAATAATACTGCCATACTATCACCCCTTATCATACTGAGCACTGTACATAATAAAACTGTAATACTATCACCCCTGATCATACTGAGCACTGTACATAATAATACTGCAATACTATCACCCCTGATCATACTGTGCATTGTGCATACTAATACTGCAGTACCATTGCCCCTGTTCATACTGATCATTGTACATAATAATGCTGTAAAACTATCACCCTGATCATACTGAGCACTGTACATAATAATACATCAATACCATTCACCCTGATCATACTGAGCATTGTACATAATAATACTGCTATACCATCACCTCTGATCATACAGATCAATGTACATACTAGTACTGCAGTACCATTACCCCTGATCATACTGATCATTGTATATACTAATACTGCAGTACCATTATCCCTGATTATACTGGGCATTGTACATAATAATACTGCAATATCATCACCTCTGATCATACTTAGCATTGTACTTAATAATACTGCAATACCATCACCCCTGATCATACTGAGCACTGTCCATAATAGTACTGCAATACCATCACCCCTGATAAAACTGAGCACTGTACATAATAATGTTGCAATACTATCACCCCTGATCATACTGAGCACTGTTCATAATAATACTGTAAATTGTCACCTCTGATCATACTAAGCATTATACATAATAATACTGCAATACCATCACCCCTGATCATACTGAGCATTGCATAGAATAATACTGTAATACCATCACCCCTGATCATACTGAGCACTGTACATAATAACACTGAAATACCATCACCCTGATCATACTGAGCATTGTACATTATAATACTGTAATACTATCACCCCTGATCACAATGAGCAGTGTACATAATACTGAAATAAAATCACCCCTCATCATACTGAGCACTGTACAAAATAATACTGCAATACCATCACCCCTGATCATATTGAGTATTGTACATAATAATACTGTAATACCATCACCTCTGATCATGCTGAGCACTGTACATAATAATACTGCAGTACCATTACCCCTGATCATACTGAGAATTGTACATAATAATACTGCAATACCATCACCCCTGATCATACTGAGTATTGTACATAATAATACTGCAATACCATCACCCCTGATCATACTGAGCACTGTACATAATAATACTGCAATACCATCACCCCTGATCATACTGAGCATTGTACATAATAATACTGTAATACTATCACCTCTGATCATGCTAAGCACTGTACATAATAATACTGCAGTAACATTACCCCTGATCATACTGAGCATTGTACATAATAATACTGCAATACCATCACCCCAGATCATACTGAGCATTGTACATAATAATACTGTAATACCATCACCTCTGATCATGCTGAGCACGGTACATAATAATACTGCAGTAACATTACCCCTGATCATACTGAGCATTGTACATAATAATACTGCAATAACATCACCTCTGATCATACTGAGCATTGTACATAATAATACTGCAATACCATCACCCCAGATCATACTGAGCATTGTACATAATAATACTGTAATACCATCACCTCTGATCACGCTGAGCACTGTACATAATAATACTGCAGTAACATTACCTCTGATCATACTGAGCATTGTACATTATATTACTGTAATACTATCACCCCTCATGACAATGAGCAGTGTACATAATAATACTGAAATAAAATCACCCCTGATTATACTGAGCACTGTACATAATAATACTGCAATTCCATCACCCCTAATCATACCAAATATTGTACATAATAATACTGCAATACCATCACCCCTGGTCATACTGAGTATTGTACATAATAATACTGCAATACCATCACCCCTGATCATACTGAGCACTGTACATAATAATACTGCAATACCATCACCCTGATCATACTGAGCATTGTACATAATAATACTGCAGTAACATTACCCCTGATCATACTGAGCATTGTACATAATAATACTGCAATACCATCACCTCTGATCATGCTAAGCACTGTACATAATAATACTGCAGTAACATTACCCCTGATCATACTGAGCATTGTACATAATAATACTGCAATACCATCACCCCAGATCATACTGAGCATTGTACATAATACTGCAATACCATCACTCCTGATCATACTGAGCATTGTACATGATAATACTGTAATACCATCACATCTGATCATGCTGAGCACTGTACATAATAATTCTGCAGTAACATTACCCTGATCATACTGAACATTGTACATAATAATACTGCAATACCATCACCCTTGATCATACTGAGCATTGTACATAATAATACTGTAATACTATCACCCCTGATCATACTGAGCATTGTACATACTAATACTGCAGTACCATTACCCCTGTTCATACTGATCATTGTGCATAATAATACTGTAAAATTATCATCCCTGATCATACTGAGCACTGTACATAATAATACATCAATACCATCAACCCTGATCATACTGAGCATTGTACATAATAATACTGCAATACCATCACCCCTGATCATACTGAGCATTGTACATAATAATACTGCAATACCATCACCCTGATCATACTGAGCATTGTACATAATAATACTGTAATACCATCACCCCTGCTCATATTGAGCATTGTACATAATAATACTGTAATACCATCACCTCTGATCATACTGAGCATTGTACATAATAATACTGCAATACCATCACCCTTGATCATGCTGAGCATTGTATATAATAATACTGCAATACTATTACCCCTGATCATACTGAGCATTGTACATAATAATACTGTAATACCATCACCCCTGCTCATACTGAGCATTGTACATAATAATACTGTAATACCATCACCCCTGCTCATACTGAGCATTGTACATAATAATACTGTAATACTATCACCTCTGATCATACTGAGCATTGTACATAATAATACTGCAATACCATCACCCCTGATCATACTAAGCATTGTACATAATAATACTGCAATACCATTACCTCTGATCATACTAAACATTGTACATAATAATACTGCAATACCATCTCCCCTGATCATACTGAACACTGTACATAATAATACTGCAATACCATCACCCTGATCATACTGAGCATTGTACATACTAATACTGCAGTACCATTACCCCTGATCATACTGAGCATTGTACATAATAATACTGCAATACCATCACCTCTGATCATACTGAGCATTGTAGATAATAATACTGCAATACCATCACCCTTGATCATGCTGAGCATTGTATATAATAATACTGCAATACTATCACCCCTGATCATACTGAGCATTGTACGTAATAATACTGCGATATCATCACCCCTGATCATACTGAACATTGTACATAATAATACTGTAATACAATCACTTCTGATCATACTGAGCATTGTACATAATAATACTGTAATACTATTACTCCTGATCATACTCAGTATTGTATATAATGTTACTATCACCCCTGAGAGACCTATGAACATACTTATCTGTGCCTGGAATATATATATTGCTATTAGCCCTGCAGATTGAACACATTGAACTGTGTATGTAATAAAACCATATTTCTAACATCCTGTGAAATAAAATGAATTGCTAGTCCTGATTAAATTATTATTCAGCACTTTATAGAATGGTGTATTCATTCAACCCTTGTGAATCAGAATATTTAATAAGCACTTTGTGTAATCAGTGATGGCAATTCACCATCAGCACTATGAAATCAATACATTTCTGCTGGACAGTAGAGTATTACTGTATATAACACCTGTGAAATCTGTGAATAGTCTATTGTTTAGCACTGTTATTACCTTTATGATATCCATTGAATGCATGAATCAGTAAAATAATCATTAATTGTTAATTACTAATACTGTATTACCCCTGAACATAATGAGCATTATAGACAGTATGATACTTCTATTCCTCTAAAACTAATGAGTATTGTATAATATAATAATGTTCTATTATTAATACCCCTGTATATATCTTAAGACTGTATTACCATTACTAATAAATATAATATATTATGAAATTTTGAAACTGGATTAATATCCCACTGATCATGCTGAGTATGGTATGTAATTACACTAAATTACTCAGTATATCCAGGGGTGATAGTATTGTATATAGTAATAACATATTACTTTCACCCTGGATATACAGAGTATTAGATATATCAGTAATATATTACTATTCCCCCTGGATATATGGAGTATTGTTATATAATAATTAATATATTTACTAATATCCCCCTGGATATACTGAGTATTGTAAATATATAATACTATTATTACTATCACCTCTGGATATACTGAGTATGGTATAAAATAGTAATATAACTAATTATCCCCCTAGATATACTGAGTATTGTAAATAATAATACTGTATTACTATCACCCCTGGATATAATGAAAATTGTATATAATAAAAATATATTACTATCACTCCTGGATATACAGAGTATTGCATAAAATAGAAATATACTAATATACCCCTGGATATACTGAGTATTGTATATAATAATAATATATTGCTAAATAATGAGTATTGCAAAGAATAAAATTATATTACTATCTCCCTGATATACGAAGTATTGTATATAATAATATATTTCTATCCCCCCTGGATATATGAAGTATTGTAAATAATAATACTATATTACTATCACCCCTGGAGAAAATGAGAATTGTATATAATAAAATATATTACTATTACCCTTGGGTATATGGAATATTGTAGATAATAATACTATATTACTATTGTGGCGCCCCTGCGACCAGGGTGGCCACATGTAAGAACTGCAGCCAGGAAGGTGGAGTCAGTTTTATACAAACACCTTCACAAACACACCCACAGACACAAGACCCAACCCGCAGCTCGGGACTCTAGGCGGGCAAGGGGGTGTAGGGCCAGTCACAAGGGGGTGGGACATAGGCAAGGTGACGGACCGGGTACATAAGGGGAAAACCAGGAAATAGCAGTAGTAGGCCAGAGGGTGCCGAGCAGTAAAGACCAAGAGGAGCTGAGCACTGGACCAGTGCAGCTGGATCCGGGGAAAATGGCAGCGGTGCCACAGAATGACCGAAAGGAAGGGATCCCTTATGTATGCTGTAGTCACACGGGTAGGAAGGAGCCTGGTGATCCCCTGAAATATAGGGACATAGGAAGGCTAGGCCGTGACCAGAGAGTCAGCTCTGAGGTGACCGCAGCTACAGGCAGGATCACAGACATTCCGGCGGGAAACTCTGACTTCACGTCAGGCATCCTAAAACAAGTGCAGGAGGTACAGTGGCATATAGGGCTCAGAGCTTACATACCCACACACAGGGAGAAGACAAACAAGAGCCTGAGCTACCTACCATACATCACATAAGGAAAGGAGAAGTGAAGAAGAGCCTGAATGGTATTAAGCAGGAGAAGGGTCTTAAGACAGAAACCTGGCTGCAGGAGAGCTAATTAAAAGGTGAAAGTATTGAGTTAACTTGTGAGAAGCTGAAACAACTTTGTGAACCAACTGAATTGTGAACTGTACTGAGAAAGTTGTGAAGAATTCAAGTAAAACCTGGTGAACCTTGCCAGAGTCTCCAGTGTTTGCTTCCTTGCATATTAAACTGTTATTTACCCTGTCAGGAGCAGCCCAACCCACGGTGGGCTCATCCATCCGGCTGCAGCACCATCCATCCTCCTGGCAGAAGCAAGCAGCAGCGGTGGTCCTGATTGACCACAACCCGTGTGTGGCGTCACGACTATCCCTGTAAATAACGCTTTACTTGAGGGCTTGGGACATGATCGGGACCAAGACCGCCGTGATACCCCTGTGATATCCCGGTCCGGTACCGAGTACCCTGTCCCAGTGGGCTCCACACTATCATCCCTGGATATATGAAGTATTGTATAAAATAGTAATATATTAATGTCTCCCTGGATATACTGAGTATTGTATATAATAATATATTTGTAATACTCAGTATGTAGAAAGAATAAAATTATATTACTATCACCCCTGGATATATGAAGTATTGTACATAATAATATATTTCTATCCCTCTTGGATATATGGAGCATTGTACATAATAATAAATTAGTATCCCCTCTGGATATACGGAGTATTGTATATAATAATAATATATTATTATTATCCCCCCGGGATATACTGAGCATTGTAATTAATAATATTATATTACAATCACGCCTGGATATACTGAGTATTGTATATAATAATAACATATTACAATTCCCCCTGGATATAGGGAATATTGTAAACAATAATAATAATAATATATTACTACGACCCCTGGATGTACAAAATATTGTATATAATAATAATATATTACTATTCTCCCTGGATATTGACCCACCCCAAGGCAGTGAGGACTCGGTACCCAGGCGGTTACTGTAAGGAGATGTCACTGGTGTCCTGCCCGGGGCCGTGGCCCTGGTGGTCGCTAAAAAGTTTGGGGAATAACAATAAAAGCAAAAAGAAAAAGAGTAAAGTCTTGTGACGCCACCTGCGTGATGGCAACAGTGCTGCCGGCAGACCTCTAGGGACGATGGGTAGGCGCAGTCAGATGTTGTCGCTCCCCGCAGGCAGAGCGGGGTCGTCAGGGCAGGGTCTGGTAACACTTGCTGTTCTGCAGCTTAATAGAAATGAAACACTGGAGACTTGCTGGCTCTGTACAGGTGTTTAGTGGTAACTTGTTACAGCAGTTCTCAGGTATACAGTCACACAGATTTGGGTAGCTGCCGGGTAGTCACTGAAGGATGCAATGTCTCCCTAAGGCTCTCTTGGATGTTCCTTCCACTTTACTTTCAGTCCCTTTGTGCCTTTCCTTGCACTTTCCTTTCTTTCCATGCGCTGCCCTGCACGAACCCTCTTCCTACCAGGCTCGTTGGATGTAATGAGGATACCCTTCTCTCTAAGGGGCTCATCCTGGTCTGGAGCTCCTGGTGGGGCTGTGCTTTTTGGATAAGGTCGGGGGCTGTTTGACTGACCTGCGACCCACCGGTGTTGGCGGCTTAGGGTTGAACTCGCCTGTACCGCTCTTGGACCCGGTTCCCCGGTTCGGAACTAGGATCCCCCCAGACCGGATAATGAAATGATCTGGCGCTGAGTGTTCCCTGACACCCTCGGGCTCCCCCTTCTGTTTGGGTTGCGGTCATTTTTTAGGCGCTCAGACTGCGACTTCCCTCTTGGACTCGCTCTCACTTCTCACTTCTTCCCGCTTTTTCCACTACCCTTCAACTCCTCCTACCGGGACCGGTTACCCTGGTAATGGGTTGGCCAATTGGTCTCCTCATTCAAGGTGTAGGGATGCTGGTATGAGAGCCTCTGTTTAACATTACATCCTCCAATAACTGGGGTATCACACTCACTGGCTTGGGTGCAGTACCCCTACTGTGGCACACTGACCAGTGGGGCGCCACAATATACTTAGTATTGTATATAATGATAACATTACTATCCCTCATGAGATTGTATGTAATAGTACATTACTACCACCCATGGTTATACAGAGTATTGTATATAACATTGATAATATACTACTATCACTCCTGGATATATGGAGTATTGTATCTAAAAATAATATGTACTATCAGCCCTGAATATAAGGAGTATTCTATATACCGTATATCCTCGAGTATAAGCTGAATCTTTCAGCACACTTTTTGCGCTGAAAAGTGCCCCCCTCGACTCATACTCGAGTCTGTACAGGCTAAGTGGGGGGGAACAGTGACCGGGGGCTAGAGGAGGCGGGGGAGGCTGCAGTAGCAGCAGAGAGGTCACATTGGCCCGCTCATTAGTGCAATACAATATGCACTGCATCCCCCTGTCCATTAGCGGCAAGGGGAGCGGTGCATATTACACTGCACTATGTATACTTACCCCCCTATCATCAGAGTATGTGCCCCCATGCTGCCGCACACCATAAAATAATAAACCATTGATCTCTCACCCTCCGTCCCTATGGCACCGCTGCGTCCTCCAGTCTTCCTGCTTGTGCCGGCATCATGTAATTAGTTGTATTGGGGCGAAGTGTCTCAGGATCTGCGCTGCTGAATGAATGAAACCAGAAACTGGAACACAACACTGGTTTCAATGGGTGTTCTTTATCTATTAATTGAAATCAGCTTTCAATAAGGTTTTTACCGATATCTGTAAGGAGATAAGACCCTATTTGTGCATTGTCTCACCCCCTATAGGCATCATGTGATTGGCGCAGCAGCGATGACAAGTAGGAGGACCGGAGGACGCAGCAGTGCCATAGAGACGGAGGGTGAGAGATCAATGGTTTACTATTTTATGGTGTGCGGCAGCATACTGTAATGATAGAGGGGCAAGTATTCCAGTGATGGGGGATATATACCAGTGGTGGAGACTTATATACCAGTGATGGGGGCTATATACCAGTGATGGGGGCTATATACCAGTGATGGGGGCTATATACCAGTATTACCAGGATGGGGTGCCATATACCAGTGATGGGGGCACTATTCCAGTGATTGGGGGCTATATACCAGTGATGGGGAGCTATATACCAGGCTGGGAGTCTATATACCAGTGATGGTGGCACTATATACCAGTGATGGGGTAATGTTTACAGTGAGGGAGTATATACCAGGTTGAGGGGCCATATACCAGTGATGGGGGCGCGATTCCAGTGATGGGTGACTATATTCCAGTGATGGGGGCTATATACCAGTGATCCATATATCACCCCTGGATATACGGAGATTTGAATATAATAATAATAATGATATACAGAGTATTGTATATAATATATTATTATCACCCCTGAATATACGGAGTAATGTATACAATAATAATATAATACTATCAGCGCCTGGATATAAAGAGTCTGTTATATAATAATAACATATTACTATCCCCCCTGGATGTATGGCGTATTGTATATAATAATAACATATTACTATCCACCCTGGATACATGGAGTATTGTATATAATAATAACATATTACTATCCATCCTGGATATACGGAGTATTGTATATAATAAAAACATATTATTAATACCCCTGGATATACGGAGTATTATATATGATAATACTTTATTACTATCATCCCTGGATATAGGAAGTATTGTATATCATAATATTAATATATTACTATAACCCCTGGATATACTGAGTATTTTATATTGTATATAATAAAAATATATTACTATCACTCCTGGATATATAAAAATGTTTATACCGTGTAAGGGCCCTTTCACATCAGCTTTTTTTCAAATCGCGGCAGATGCGGTGAAAAAACCGCATCTGCCGCGATTACCGCATACCGGCTGCACTTGCGGCGCGGTTGCGGTTTTTGCCATGCAAAGTATAGGCGGACTTGCGGCAGGTGCGGCAAGTGCGGTTTTGCACTTGCGGCAGGTGCGGCCGCGAAAAAAAACGCGGTCAGCCGCAGTTTTTTTCGTGGCCGCACCTGCCGCAAGTGCAAAACCGCACTTGCCGCACCTGCCGCAAGTCCGCCTATACTTTGCATGGCAAAAACCGCAACCGCGCCGCAAGTGCAGCCGGTATGCGGTAATCGCGGCAGATGCGTTTTTTTCACCGCATCTGCCGCGATTTGAAAAAAACGCTGATGTGAAAGGGCCCTTAGCCAGTAGATAGAAAAATACTAGAATCTAAGAGTGCTCAGTGGTTGATACCTTTTAATGGTGAACTAAAAAGATGGTAAGAGAAAGCAAAGCAAGCTTCTGAGACACTATGGCCCCTTCATCAGGCTAGTTTGCTTTGTTATGCTTGATTCTAATATTTTCCTGGAAATATGGAGTATTGCATATAATAATAATAATATATTACCATATAATACTATATAACTATCACCCCTGAATACACTATTTTATATGATAATAACATATTACTATAATCCCTGAATATACAGAATATTGTAAATAATATTTACATATTATTACCCCTGGATATATGGAGCTTTGTAAATAATAATAATAATAATAATAATAATATATTACTATCACCCCTGGGGATATATGGAGTATTATATATAGTAATAATATATTACTATCCCCCACTTGATTTACTGAGTATTTTATGTAATAATAACACAATACTATCCCCCTTGGATATACTAAGTATTGTATATAATAATAATAATAATAATAATAATAATAATAATAATAATATATTACTATCACCCTGGATACATGGAGTATTGTATATAATAATATATTACTATCTCCCCTTGATATACTGAATATTACTATCACCCCTGGATATACGGAGAATTGTATATAATAATAATATATTACCATCACACCTGTATATACGGAGTATGTTATATAATAACAATGTATTACTATGACCACTAGATATACAGAGTGGTGTGTATATGTATATATCTATATATATCTATCTATATATATATATATATATATATATAGATAGATAGATAGATAGATAGATAGATAGATAGATAGATAGATAGATAGATAGATAGATAGATAGATAGATAGATAGATAGATATAGATATAGATATATAGATATAGATGTATATCCCCTGGATATAATGAGTATTGTGTGTATTAATAAATATTACTAACCCCTTAAGATATACTGAGTATAGTATATAATGTCAATATATTACTATCACCCCTGGATATACGGAGTATTATAGATAATAATAATTTACTACTATCACCCCTGGAAATAATGAGTATTGTATATAAAAATACCATGTTACTTTCCCCCCTGTATATACAAAGTATTGTATAAAATGATAATATTACTATCCCCTGGATATATGGAGTATTGTATATAATAACAATATATGACTATCACCCCTGAATATATTAAGTGTTTTATATACCGTATATACTCGCGTATAAGCCCAAAATTTGGGCTGAAAAGTCCCCCCTCGGCTTATACGCGAGTATATAAATTTTACAGCCGCAGCCCCGGAGGTATACAGGCCCCCCCCCATCAAGCTCCAGGGCCCCCCCCCCCTTGCGCGGCAGCCTGTAAAGTAAAATCATACTTACCAGTGTCCTGTCGCGCCGTCCGCAGCTTGCCGACACACGATCCCCGGCTTCATTCCGCGTCTTCCGCATTCCTGTAGTCGCGGGCAATGACGTCATTGCCCGCTACTACAGGAAGTCGGAAGCCGGAAGACGCGGATTGAAGCCCGGGATCGTGTGTCGGCAAGCTGCGGACGGCGCGACAGGACACTGGTAAGTATGATTTTACTTTACAGGCTGCCGCGCAAGGGGGGGCCCTGGAGCTTGATGGGGGGGCCTGTATACCTCCGGGGCTGCGGCTGTATACAGCCCTGGGACTGCTGCTGTATACAGCCCTGGGGCTGCTGTATACACCACTGGGGCTGCTGTATACTACCTAAGGGCTGCTGTATATACCTCTGGGGCTGCTGTATACACCACTAGGGCTGCTGTATATACCTCTGGGGCTGCATATACCTCTGGGGCTGCATATGGGGCTGCATATACCTCTGGTGCTGCATATACCTATGGGGCTGCATATACCTCTGGGGCTGCATATACCTCTGGGGCTGCATATGGGGCTGCATATACCTCTGGGGCTGCATATACCTCTGGGGCTGCATATGGGGCTGCATATACCTCTGGGGCTGCATATACCTCTGGGGCTGCATATACCTCTGGGGCTGTATATACCTCTGGGGCTGCATATACCTCTGGGGCTGCATATGGGGCTGCATATACCTCTGGGGCTGCATATACCTCTGGGGCTGTATATACCTCTGGGGCTGCTGTATACTACCACTGGGGCTGCTGCTGTATACTACCACTGGGGAGGCTGCTGTATACCTCACTGCTGGGGGTTGTATACCTGTGCTGGAGTCCACCCTCGGCTTATACGCGAGTCAATAAGTTTTCCCAGTTTTTGGGGGCAAAAGTAGGGGGGTCGGCTTATACACGGGTCGGCTTATACACGAGAATATATACGATAATAATAAATATATTACTATCCCCTGCAATATACAGAGTATTGTATATAATAATAATTTATTCATTTATATAGCGCTATTAATTCCATAAGACTTTACATACATGGGTAATGCTGTCTCTCTTGGAGCTCACAATCTAAATACCCTACCAGTATGTCTTTACAATGTGGGAGGAAACTGGAGTGCCTGGAGGAAACCCATGCAAACACAGGGAGAACATACAAACTCCTTGCAGATGTTGTCCTTAGTGTCCTTGGTGGGAATTGAACCCAGGACCTCAAGACCCCAGTGCTGCAAAGGCTACAGTGCTAACCACTTGAGCCACCGTGCTGCCCATATATAATAGTTACTATCCGCCTTTATATCTTGAGTAGTGTATATAACATATTACTATCACCCCTGGATATACAGAGTATTGTATATCATAATAATATATTACTATCACCCCTGGATACACTGAGTATTATATACTAATAATGTATTACTATTTCACCCGATATACAGAGTATTGTATATAATACCAATATATTACTATCATCCCTGGATATATGCAGTATTCTATATAGTAAAAAGATATTACTATCACTCCCAGATATATGGAGTATTGTATATAATAATATATTACTATCACCACTGCATATACAGAGTATTGTATACAAAAAATATATATTACTATCACTGCTACAACCCCTGGCAAAAATTTTGGAATCATCTGGCTCGGATGATGTTCATTCAGTTGTTTAATTTTTTAGAAAAAAAGCGGATCAGACATGGCCACAAAACTAAAGTCATTTCAAATGGCAACTTTATGGCTTTAAGAAACACTAATAGAAATCTAGAAAAACAATATGCTAGCCAGTAACGGTTAGTTTTGTAGACCAAGCAGGGGGAAAAATTATGGAATCACTCAATTCTGAGGTAAAAATTATGGAAACACCCTGTAAATTTTCATTCCCAAAACTAACACCTGCATCAAATTAAATCTGCTCGTTAGTCTGCATCTAAAAAGGAGTGATCACACCTCGGAGAGCTGTTGCACCAAGTGGACTGACATGAATCATGGCTCCAACACGAGAGATGTCAATTGAAACAAAGGAGAGAATTATCAAACTCTTAAAAGAGGGTAAATCAACACGCAATGTTGCAAAAGATGTGGGTTGTTCCCAGTCAGCTGTGTCTAAAATCTGGTCCAAATACAAACAACATGGGAAGGTTGTTAAAAGGAAACATCCTGGTAGACTAAGGAAGACATCAAAGTGTCGAGACCGAAACCTAAAGCAATATGTCTCCAAAACAGGAAATGCACAACAAAACAAACGAGGAACAGATGGGAGGAAACTGGAGTGAATGTCTGTGACCGAACTGTAAGAAACGGGATATAAATACAGAAAAGCTCAACATAAGCCATCATTAACACCTAAACAGAAAAAAGCAAGGTTACAATGGGCTAAGGAAAAGCAATTGTGGACGGTGGATGACTGGATGAAAGTCATATTCAGTGATGCATCGCGAATCTGCATTGGGCAAGGTGATGATGCTGGAACTTTTGTTTGGTGTCGTTCCAATGGGATTTATAAAGATGACTGCATGAGAGAACATGCAAATTTCCACAGTCATTGATGATATGGGGCTGCATGTCAGGTAAAGGCACTGGGGAGATGGCTGTCATTACATCTTCAATAAATGCCCAAGTTTACATTGATATTTTGGATACTTTTCTTATCCTATCGATTGAAAGGATGTTTGGGGATGATGAAATAATTTATCAAGATGATAATGCATCCTGCCATAGAGCAAAAACTGTGAAAACATTCCTTGAAAGAAAACACATAAGGGCAATGTCATGGCCTGCAAATAGTCCAGATCTCAATTCAATTGAAAATCTTTGGTGGAAGTTGAAGAAAATGGTCCATGGCAAGGCTCCAACCTGCAAAGCTGATCTGGCAACAGCAATCAGAGAAAGTTGGAGCCAGATTGATGATGAGTACTGTTTGTACTCACTAAGTCCATGCCTCAGAGACTGCAAGCTGTTATAAAAGCCAGAAGTGGTGCAGCAAAATACTAGTAATGTATTTGAGTGTTTTGTTTGTTTGTTTTTCATAATTCCATTATTTTTTCCTCAGAATTGAGTGATTCCATAATTTATCCCCCTGCTTGGTCTACAAAAGTAACCGTTACTGACTACACATTTTTTTTTCAAGACTTCTTTTAGTGTTTCTTCAAGGCGGAGAGTTGCCATATGAAATGACTTTAGTTTTGTGCCATGTCTGTGATCTGCTTTTTTCTACAAAATTAAACAACTGAATGGACATCGTCCGAGCCCGGTGATTCCATAATTTGTGCCAGGGGTTGTAGATATACAAAGTGTTGTATATAATAATAATATATTACTAACCCCCACTGGATATACAGAGTATTTTATGTAATAACAATATATTACTATCACCCCTGGATATATGGAGTATTTTTTTATATAATAATATAATACTATCACTCATGCATATATGGAGCACTGAATGTAACAATATATTACTATCACACCTGGATATACATAGTACTGTATATAATAATAATAATATATAATTATTATTATTACCCCTGGATATATGGAGTACTGTATATAATATATTACTATCACCCCTGGATATATGGAGTATTTCACATAATAATAATATATTACCATCCCCCTGGACATACTGAGTATTGTATATAATAATATATTACTATCACCCCTGGATATATGGAGTATTACCGCATATATACAATAATAATATAATACTATCACCCCTGCATATATGGAGTATTGTATATAATAATAACATATTACTATCCACCCTGGATACATGGAGTATTGTATGTAATAATAATAATATATTACTATCACCCGTGGATATATGGAGTATTGTATATAATAATAATAATAATAGTATATTACTATCACCCGTGGATATATGGAGTATTATATATAATAATACTTTATTACTATCATCCCTAGACATATGGAGTATTTCAAATAATAATAATATATTACTATCACGCTGTATGTACTGAGTATTGTATATAATACTATATAACTATCCCCCTGAATATACTGAGTATTTTAAATAATAATAACATATTACTATAATCCCTGGATATATGGAATATTGTATATAATAATAATATATTACTATCACCACTGGATATACAGAGTATTGTATATAATAATATATTACTATCACCCCTGGATATACTGAGTATTGTTTATAATAATAACATATCACTATCACCCCAGGTTGTATGGAGTATTTTATAAAATAATAATAACATATTACTATCAGCCCTGGATATATGCAGTATTGTACGTAGTAATAATAATAACATATTACTGTCATTCCCTCGATATATGGAGTATTGTATATAATAATAATATATTACTACCACCCCTGGATATATGGAGTATTGTAATATAATAATATATTACTATTCTCCCTGGATATATGGAGTAATGGCCATAACAATATATTACTATCATCACCCCTGGATATACAGAGTATTTAATATAATAATATATTACTATCACCCCTGGATAAACGGAGTATTGTATATAATAATTACTATCCCTCTTCATATACTAACTATTGTATATAATAATATATTACTATAGCGCCATTATATTCCATGGCGCTTTACATGCTAAAAGGGGCAGACTAGGACAAGTAACATAGTAACAATACAAATAACAATAAATGTGGACAATTCGGTCGTACAGATACAAGAGGGAGAAATCCTGTCCGCGCGGGCTCACAGTCTAATATATTACTATCACCCTGGATATATGGAGTATTGAATATAATAATATATTATAATCCAACTTAGATATACAGAGTATTATATATAATAATTACTATCCCTCTTTATATACTGAGTATTGTATATAGTAATATACTGTATTACTATCAACCTGAATATACAGAGTATTGTATGTAATAATATCATATTACTATCCCCCCTGGATATATGGAGTATTGTATGTAATAATAACATATTACTATCCCCCCTGGATATATAGAGTATTTTGTATAATCCAGAAATGGAAAGAGCTAAAATGAAAGAGGGACACAACAATGTGTTTATCTGACTGAATATTTTGGGACACAGGGGAATAATGAAATCCGCTCACCTGTTATGTACAGCTCTTTACTGTGTCAATTTTGTGGTATTCCTGAGGTAGGGGCTCCTCCGCGAAATGCGTAGAATAAATACCACCTCCTGAATTCATATGACCTGTGTATGTGGAATTAATTGGGAGCGGGAGCGCGTCCTTGAGTCCCTTTTGTCCTATCTGCAATCCTGGATGTTTTTGTATGATCATATTATACTACTATCACCCCTGGAAATATGGAGTATTGTATATAATAATAATATAATAATAATAATAATAAATTACTATCACACCTGAATATACGGAGTATTGTATATAATAATAACATATTACTACCACACATGGATATATAGAGTATTGTATATAATAATAACATATTAATATCCCCCTGGATATATGGAGTATTGTAAATAATAATACTATATTACTATCACCCCTGGAAATATGAAGTACTGTATATAATAATATATTTCTATCACCCCTATATATAGAGAGTATTGTACATAATAATAATATATTACTATCCCCCCTGGATATACTGAGTATTGTAAATAATAATGCTATTTTACTATCACCCCTGGAAATATGGAGTATTGTATATAATAATAATATATTACTCTCCCCCCTAGATAAATGGAGTATTGTATATAATAATAACTATCACCCCAGGATATACGGAGTAACATATATAAGAATAATATATTACTACACCAATTGGTTTAATACAGAAGTCTGTATATAATATAATATTATAAATGTTATACATTTCATCCCCTCGATATATGGGAAGTATTGTATATAATCATAATATATTACTTTCACCCCTGGATATATGGAGTACTGTATATAATAATTATTACTATCCCTCTGGATATATGGAGTATTGCATTTAATAATAACATATTACTATCACCAATGATATAGTGAGAATTGTATGTAATAATATATTACTATCCCCCTGGATATATGGAGTATTGTATCTAATAATATATTAGTATTTCCCCTAGATAAATGGAGTATTGTATATAATATTACTATCCACCTGGATATATGGAGTATTGTACAGTATATAATAATATTAGTAGTTCCTCTGGATATATGGAGTATTGTATATAATAATAATATTACTATCCCCCTGGATATATGGAGTATTGTATATAATAATATATTAGTATTTCCCCTAGATAAATGGAGTAATTGTATATAATATTACTATCCCCCTGGATATATGGAGTATTGTATATAATAACATATTAGTATTTCCCCTAGAATATGGAGAATTGTTAATATAATATTACTATCCCCCTGGATATATGGAGTATTGTATATAATAATATATTATATTTCCCATAGATATATGGAGTAATTGTATATAATAATAATATTACTATCCCCCTGGATATATGGAGTATTGTATATAATAATAATATTACTATCCCCTGTATATATGGAGTATTGTATTAATAATAATATAACAATCCCCCAGGATATTTGAAGTATTGTATATAAAATAATATATTACTATCCTCTGGATATACGGAGTATTGTATATTTAACAATATATTACTATCACCGCTGGATATATGGTGTATTGTATATAATAATAGCATACTTACATCACCCCTGTATATATATGGAGTAATGGAGTATTGTATATAATAACAACACATTTATATCACCCCTGTATATATATGATGGAGTATTGTATATAATATATTACTATCTCCCCTTGATATACTGAGTATTGTATATAATAATATATTACTATCTCCCTGGATATAAGGTGTATTGTATATAATAATATATTACTATCCCCCTGGATATAAGGTGTATTGTATATATAATAGCATACTTATATCACCCCTGTATATATATGGAGTATGGATATTGTATACATAACAACACATTATATCACCCCTGTATATATATGGAGTAATGGAGTATTGTATATCATAACAACACATTTATATCACCCCTGTATATATATATGGAGTATTGTATATAATAATATATTACTATCCCCCTGAATAATGGAGTATTGTATATAAATATATTACTATCCCCCTGAATATATGGAGTATTGTATATAATAATATATTACTATCCCCTTGAATATATGGAGTATTGTATATAATAATACTTTATTACTATCCCCCAGAGCTATCTGTGAGCTCGTCCTCTGGTGAGTGTAAGCTCCTGTGGTTGCACTGACCTTGCAGCTCTCGCAGGTGAGGAGTCCATAGTGGTACCCGGACACCTTGTCCCCACACACCGGGCACATCTCGTCCAGATCCTCGTCGTAGCTGTAGTCCATGCTTCTACCCGACTTCCTGCGTGTGACACAAAGGGGGGAATCAATCCAGATAGCAGACCTGAAGAATAACTGCGCAGCCCCACTGCACAGTGTGCACACTGCCGGAATGTGACGTCACAGGCGGCTCCGCGCCCTCACTGCACAGTGTGCACCCTGCCGGAATGTGACGTCACAGGCGGCTCCGCGCCCCACTGCACAGTGTGCACCCTGCCGGAATGTGACGTCACAGGCGCTCCGCGCCCTCACTGCACAGTGTGCACCCTGCCGGAATGTGACGTCACAGGCGGCTCCGCGCCCCACTGCACAGTGTGCACCCTGCCGGAATATGACGTCACAGGCGGCCCGCGCCCCACTGCACAGTGTGCACCCTGCCGGAATGTGACGTCACAGGCGGCTCCGCGCCCTCACTGCACAGTGTGCACCCTGCCGGAATGTGACGTCACAGGCGGCTCCGCGCCCCACTGCACAGTGTGCACCCTGCCGGAATGTGACGTCACAGGCGGCTCCGCGCCCCACTGCACAGTGTGCACACTCCCGGAATATGACGTCACAGGCGGCTCCGCGCCCTCACTGCACAGTGTGCACCCTGCCGGAATGTGATGTCACAGGCGGCTCCGCGCCCCACTGCACAGTGTGCCCCTGCCGGAATGTGACGTCACAGGCGACTCCGCGCCCCACTGCACAGTGTGCACACTGCCGGAATGTGACGTCACAGGCGACTCCGCGCCCCATTGCACAGTGTGCACCCTGCCGGAATGTGACGTCACAGGCGGCTCAGCGCCCCACTGCACAGTGTGCACCCTGCGGAATGTGACGTCACAGGCGGCTCCGCGCCCCACTGCACAGTGTGCACCTGCCGGAATATGACGTCACAGGCGGCTCCGCGCCCCACTGCACAGTGTGCACCCTGCCGAATGTGACGTCACAGGCGGCTCCGCGCCCCACTGCACAGTGTGCACACTGCCGGAATGTGACGTCACAGGCGACTCCGCGCCCCACTGCACAGTGTGCACACTGCCGGAATGTGACGTCACAGGCGACTCCGCGCCCCATTGCACAGTGTGCACCCTGCCGGAATGTGACGTCACAGGCGGCTCCGCGCCCCACTGCACAGTGTGCACCCTGCCGGAATATGACGTCACAGGCGGCTCCGCGCCCCATTGCACAGTGTGCACACTGCCGGAATATGACGTATATATGTGTGTGTGTGTGTGTGTATATATATATATTTCTATGCGTGTTTATGTGTGTGCATATTTGTGTGTATATACGATATATATGTGTACAAATATATATGTGTGTGTAATATATATGTGTATGTGTAATATATATATGTGTACAATATATATGTGTGTGTAATATATATATGTGCACACAATATATACACACACATATATATAACACATATATATCGTATATACACACAAATATGCACACACATATATACACACATATATAAATATACACACTTTCACACACACATGTATACACACAAACATACTTATATATATATAATATACCTGTGTGTTGATTATATATATATGTATACTGATGTGTATGAAGCTTAATAGCGCTATGTAAGTGAATAAATATCACTATTATTATATATGTATGTTCGTGTGCATGTCTGTGAATATATCTATATATATATATACTTCACAGACATATACACGAACATACAGTTATGTATATATTATATATATATATATATATATATACACATAGACGACACATATGTTTATATATACACACACAGGCTCATAACACATATCTGAGCACACCTGATCTATATATATATATACCACACACATGTATACCCAAATATTTCTATATGTAGATATACATATATACAATGACAGACATACGTTATGCATACATATATTGCAGACATATATAACATATTCTGGTGGAGCTGTGATTGCGGTATTGTGTGTGTACAGTGCACAGCTGTCATCTCCATAGTATTGTTAGCATTTGTGTGTCATTGTGCACTGTATGATCACATCTGTCTCCTGTAATTCATCTTTACTATACATTCTGTAGTAATTGGCATTATCTATACAACCATTCATCAGACAGAATACAATGCATCAATGATCTACCTATATTTCTGTGACACCTAGTAATGTCATTTCCACAGTATCCATCACACATTCTCAGGTATTGTGCCCTGCTCTATATGACAGCATGCTGACAGCTCCACAACACATCGTGTCTATAGTATATTGATCCCATTATCTGCTTGGTATCTAGCAGGCATGCAGTCACACTGGATCTAGTACACATTACAGCACTAGCTGCCTATGGTGGTTAGATGCCCCGCATCTTATAGTAGGCTGCCATGAATGGAGGCCAGTTTCTTACCACTGGATATGTAGTGCAGGTTGTGTTCTTGACCAATGCTGCAGTCCAGATCCCCTTATGAAGTCATGTAGTAGCACCTCTGCCTGTAGCCTCTTGTAGGCAGGATGCACTGACTATGGTGTATGGCAGCAGCTGCGGTTCCCTGCTGTCACAGTGGAGGATGCACCATGTGTAGGATGAGCTGCAGCTTCCTATTCACACCTTGCTGCTCTCCACATTGGCAGGAATGAGGATAATGCTCAGGGCAGCAGCCAGTCTCCTCTCCGGACACGCCCACCCCCTGGACATTTAAATCTCCCAATGCACCGGACACCTATAGACACAGGGGGCAGGAGGGGGGCTGGACCGCCTGCTGCTTGGTCATTGGTCAGGAGGGCAGCCAATCATTAAAGGGACTATTAGAGACTATATTTTTTTTTTTTTACAAAAGCATTAATGCATCTGTTAACACATCAGGTCCTGTCCTTCATACAGCATCAGGAGTAAAGGTGTACAGCAAGTGGCACAAGTCTGATCACTCAACTCCATACAGAGATAGAGGGGCATATATCACACATATAAGTGTGAGGATGAGCATACATGTACATACATGCATATACTGTGTGTACATGTATATACACAGAGTGAGACATATCTCACTGTGTTTATACAAGTGTGTATATGTATATGCATTTATATATATATGCACACACAAATATATTGCACACTCATTTACATATGTATTATATATACTATATATATACACATATACATATAATACACACATATACATATGTATTATCCATATACATATATAAACACACATATATGTATTACACACACATATACATTACATTACACACACATATATATATATATATATATAGCACTCACATATATATAATATAATCATATTTATTCATTTATATAGCACTTTACATACATCAGTAATGCTGTCCCCCATTGAGGCTCACAATCTAACCATTCTATCAGTGTGTATTTGCATACACGAATATACATATGTATTACACACACACATACATAAATATCACACACACATATATATACACACATATACTTATATATTACACACACATACACATATACATATATATTACGCTCACATACATATGTATTAGACACACACACTTTATGCACACACTATATTTATATGTAATATACGCACATCCACATATTATGTGTAGTGTCTGTACAGCCAGCAGACGCCCCCGCGCTGCAGTGTGAGCCTCCTCTACATGGTCAGTGTGATTATACTGTGAGCTGAGGATTTTAGGATGTTTTTCTGGTTGGGCTGTGGGAGCAGGACTGTGCCCTGGATGTAGTTGTGCACAGTATTTGCTATCAGTGAGCTGAGCTGCCCTGCTTGTAGGAGCTGTCAGTGAGCTGCCCTGCCTGTAAGAGCTGTCAGTGAGCTGAGCTGCCTGTAGGAGCTGTCAGTGAGCTGCCCTGCCTGTAAGAGCTGTCAGTGAGCTGAGCTGCCTGTAAGAGCTGTCAGTGAGCTGCCCTCCCTGTAGAAGGTGTCAGTGAGCTGCCCTGCCTGTAGGAGGTGTCAGTGAGCTGAGCTGCCTGAAGGAGCTGTCAGTGAGCTGCCCTGCCTGTAGGAGGTGTCAGTGAGCTGAGCTGCCTGTAAGAGCTGTCAGTGAGCTGCCCTCCCTGTAGAAGGTGTCAGTGAGCTGCCCTGCCTGTAGGAGTGTCAGTGAGCTGAGCTGCCTGAAGGAGCTGTCAGTGAGCTGCCCTGCCTGTAGGAGGTGTCAGTGAGCTGAGCTGCTCTGCCTGTAGGAGGTGTCAGTGAGCTGCCCTGCCTGTAAGAGCTGTCAGTGAGCTGAGCTGCCTGTAGGAGCTGTCAATGAGCTGACCTGCCTGTAGGAGGTGCCAGTGAGCTGAGCGGTCCTGCCTGTAGGAGGTGTCAGTGAGCTGCTTTGCCTGTAAGAGCTGTCAGTGAGCTGCCCTCCCTGTAGGAGCTGTCAGTGAGCTGAACTACTCTGCCTGTAGGAGGTGTCAGTGAGCTGCCCTGCCTGTAGGAGCTGTCTGTGAGCTGCCCTGCCTGTAGGAGCTGTCTGCGGGCTGCCCTGCCTGTAGGAGATGTCAGTGAACTGCTCTGCCTGAAGGAGCTGTCAGTGAGCTGCCCTGCCTGTAGGAGCTGTCAGTGAGCTCCTGTAGGAGGTGTCAGTGAGCTGCCCTGCCTGTAGGAGGTCAGTGAGCTGCCCTGCCTGTAGGAGCTGTCAGTGAGCTGCCCTGTCTGTAGGAGGCTTTAGTGAGCTGCCCTGCCTGTAGGAGTCGTCAGTGAGCTGTCCTGCCTGTAGGAGCTGTCAGTGAGCTCCTGTAGAAGGTGTCAGTGAGCTGCCCTCCCTGTAGGAGCTGTCAGTGAGCTGAGCTACTCTGCCTATAGGAGGTGTCAGTGAGCTGCCCTGTCTGTAGGAGGTGTCAGTGAGCTGCCCTCCCTCCAGGAGGTGTTAGTGACCTGCCCTGCCTTTGGGAGCTGTCAGTGAGCTGCCCTGCCTGTAGGAGCTGTCAGTGAGCTGCCCTGCCTGTAGGAGGTGTTAGTGAGATGCCCTCCCTGTAGGAGGTGTCAGTGAGCTGCCCTCCCTCCAGGAGCTGTTAGTGAGCTGCCCTGCCTCTAGGAGCTGTCAGTGAGCTGCCCTCCCTGCAGGAGGTATTAGTGAGCTGCCCTCCCTGTAGGACCTGTCAGTGAGTTGCCCTCCCTGCAGGAGGTATTAGTGAGCTGCCCTCCCTGAAGGAGCTGTCAGTGGCTGCCCTGCCTGTAGGAGGTGTCAGTGAGCTGCCCTGCCTGTAGGAGGTGTCATTCAGCTGCCCTGCCTGTAGGAGCTGTCAGTGAGCTCCCTGTCTGTAGGAGGTGTCAGTGAGCTGCCCTGCCTGTAGGAGGTGTCAGTGAGCTGCCCTGCCTGCTTAGGAGGTGTCAGTGAGCTGCCCTGCCTGTAGGAGGTGTTAGTGAGCTGCCCTGCCTGTAGGAGCTGTCAGTGAGCTGCCCTGCCTGTATGAGCTGTCAGTGAGCTGCCTTCCCTGTAGGAGCTGTCAGTGAGCTGCCCTGCCTGTAGGAGCTGTCAGTGAGCTGCCCTGCCTGTGGGAGTGTCAGTGAGCTGCCCTGCCTGTAGGAGCTGTCAGTGAGCTGCCCTGCCTGTAGGAGGTGCTAGTGAGCTGCCCTCCCTGTAGGCTGTCAGTAAGCTGCCCTCCTGTAGGAGGTGTTAGTGAGCTGCCCTCCCTGTAGGAGGTGTCAGTGAGCTGCCCTGCCTGTAGGAGCTGTCAGTGAGCTGAGCTGCCCTGCCTGTAGGAGGTGTCAGTGAGCTGAGCTGTCCTGCCTGTAGGAGGTGTCAGTGAGCTGAGCTACCCTGCCTGTAGGAGGTGTCAGTGAGCTGAGCTGCCTGTAGGAGCTGTCAGTGAGCTGCCCTGCCTGTAGAAGGTGTCAGTGAGCTGCCCTGCCTGTAGGAGGTGTCAGTGAGCTGAGCTGCCTGAAGGAGCTGTCAGTGAGCTGCCCTGCCTGTAGGAGGTGTCAGTGAGCTGAGCTGCCTGTAGGAGCTGTCAGTGAGCTGAGCTGTCCTGCCTGTAGGAGGTGTCAGTGAGCTGAGCTACCCTGCCTGTAGGAGGTGTCAGTGAGCTGAGCTGCCTGTAGGAGCTGTCAGTGAGCTGCCCTGCCTGAAGGAGCTGTCAGTGAGCTGCCCTGCCTGTAGGAGCTGTCAGTGAGCTGCCCTGCCTGTAGGAGGTGTCAGTGAGCTGCCCTGCCTGTAGGAGGTGTCAGTGAGCTGCCCTGCCTGTAGGAGGTGTCAGTGAGCTGAGCTGTCCTGCCTGTAGGAGGTGTAAGTGAGCTGCCCTGCCTGTAGGAGGTGTCAGTGAGCTGAGCTGCCTGTAGGAGGTGTCAATGAGCTGCCCTGCCTGTAGGAGGTGTCAGTGAGCTGAGCTGCCCTGCAGGGTGTGAGTTGTGTATTGAGGAGATCAGACGCTCAGTGTTTAGTCCACACAGCAGAAATAACAAGCTGGATTTCCAGTTTAAATTATTAATTAGGAGGCAGACCTGTATGTATATAGCACATGTATGTATATAACACCTGTATGTATATAACACTTGTATGTATATAACACCATGATGATATATAAGCAACATGAATGAATACCTTATATAACTATACATGACATAATGTATTAAGCCCCTATACATGACATGTGATATAGACTGTATGTATATAACATACTGACATGATATATACTACCTATATATAAGTATGTAATACACTGTATGTATATAGACAACTGATGTATATAACACTACATGTATGCTATAACACTGGCATCGTATATAACACTTAGTAATAATAAGACCTTATGTAAAAATATAAGCACTGATGTTATATAAACAACATGATGTATATAGACATGTATGTATATAAGCACATGTATGTATAAAGCACTGTATATATATAGCACCTATGTATGTATATAACACTGTATTATATAGCAACATGTATGTATATAACATGTTGTATATAAAGCACCTGTATGTATGAACATGTATATAACATGTATGATATAATACACTGTTATATAACCAGTATGTATATAACACTGCTGTATATAAGCCCTATATCATACATAACTCATATATGCCAACTGTATGTATTAACACCTATATATATACACATGTTGTATATACACTTTCTATGCATAATATATACACTTATGTATATTATACACATGTATGTAATAGCACTTGTATGTATATAGACATGTATGATATGACCTGATATATAACACCGTATAATGACAGATAACACTGTATGTATATAACACTATACATGTACAGTGATATACACATGTAGCTATACATGTATATAAAACTGATGTATATAGCACTATATGTATATAACTGTATTATATAAACACCTGATAATAGTAAACTGTTATAAAGTAT
Source organism: Allobates femoralis (assembly GCA_033576535.1). NCBI lineage: Eukaryota > Metazoa > Chordata > Amphibia > Anura > Aromobatidae > Allobates > Allobates femoralis. The sequence goes on along the minus strand of JARQOC010000008.1, from coordinate 48,434,941 downwards.
ATACTACATGAGTGATTATAAACACCTATATGAATTAAGACTGTATTATAAACACCTTGATATGAATGACCTATATAGCATAAACATGTATGTATATAACACTCTGTATTAAACTCTTATAATAGACATGAAGTATATCTATGTATAAACCTTATAATGACATGAAACCTGTTATATAAGCACATTATAATAACATGTGTAAGACTGTTATATAACCCTGTATATCATGTAGTTAAACTGATGTATATAAATCTATACATGAAGTAACACTGTATTATATAAAGCCCTATTATACATGATTAGCTATCTAATATAATAGCCTATACATGACACTGATGACTGGCTCATATAAACCCATATACATGACAGTGAAGACTGCTCTATATAAAGCCCCTATAATAGACAGTGAAGATGACCTGATATAAACCATTACATGACAGTGAAGAATACTCGTATATAAAGCCCCTATACATAGACAGTGAAACTGCTACTATATATAAGCCCTATACATGACAGTGAAGACTGGTCTATATAAACCCTATACTGACAGTTGATAAACTGTCATATATAAGCCCTGTACATGACAGTGTAAGATGTACTTATATAAAGCCACTATTACATGCAGTATAACGACCTGATCTATATAAAGCCCTGTACATGTATATAAACTGGTCTATATATAAGCACTTATAATACATAAGACTGATGTATAAAGCACACTATACATGACATGAAGACTGGCTTGATATAAGCACCTATAATGTACAGTGAAGACACTGATATATATAAGCCCTATACATGACAGTGAAGCTGTCTATATAAAGCCCTATACATGACATGAATGACTGGTCTATATAAAGCCCCTTATACATGACAGTGAAGACTGCACTTATATAATGCCTATACATGACAGTGAAGACTGGCTTATATATAAGCAATACATGTACAGTGATGACTGGACACTTATTAAGACCACTATGTAGCTGACAGTGAAGACTGGCATTATTATAACGCCCTAATTGCTGCCATATCCTTTACAGAAGTGATAGACATGGTCTCTATATAAAGCCCCTATACATGACAGTGAAGACTGGCTCTATATAAAGCCCTATACATGACAGTGAAGACTGGCTCTATATAAAGCCCCTATACATGACAGTGAAGACTGGCTCTTATATAAAGCCCCTATACATGACAGTGAAGACTGCTCTATATAAAGCCCCTATACATGACAGTGAAGACTGGACTCTATATAAAGCCCCTATACATGACAGTGAAGACTGACTCTATATAAAGCCCCTATACATGACAGTGAAGACTGGCTCTATATAAAGCCCCTATACATGACAGTGAAGACTGGCTCTATATAAAGCCCCTATACATGACAGTGAAGACTGCTCTATATAAAGCCCCTATACATGACAGTGAAGACTGCTCTATATAAAGCCCCTATACATGACAGTGAAGACTGACTCTATATAAAGCCCCTATACATGACAGTGAAGACTGGATCTATATAAAGCCCCTATACATGACAGTGAAGACTGGCTCTATATAAAGCCCCTATACATGACAGTGAAGACTGGCTCTATATAAAGCCCCATAACATGACAGTGAAGACTGACTCTATATAAAGCCCCTATACATGACAGTGAAGACTGGCTCTATATAAGCCCCTATACATGACAGTGAAGACTGACTCTATATAAAGCCCCTATACATGAGTCAGATGAAGACTGAGCTCTATATAAAGCCCCTATACATGACAGTGAAGACTGCTCTATATAAAGCCCCTATACTACAGTGAAGACTGCTCTTATAACCCTATACATGACAGTGAAGACTGGCTCTATATAAAGCCCCTATACATGACAGTGAAGACTGACTCTATATAAAGCCCCTATACATGACAGTGAAGACTGGCTCTATATAAAGCCCCTATACATGACAGTGAAGACTGGCTCTATATAAAGCCCCTATACATGACAGTGAAGACTGACTCTATATAAAGCCCCTATACATGACAGTGAAGACTGGCTCTATATAAAGCCCTATACATGACAGTGAAGACTGCTCTATATAAAGCCCCTATACATGACAGTGAAGACTGGCTCTATATAAAGCCCCTATACATGACAGTGAAGACTGGCTCTATATAAAGCCCCTATACATGACAGTGAAGACTGGCTCTATATAAAGCCCCTATACATGACAGTGAAGACTGACTCTATATAAAGCCCCTATACATGACAGTGAAGACTGGCTCTATATAAAGCCCCTATACATGACAGTGAAGACTGACTCTATATAAAGCCCCTATACATGACAGTGAAGACTGCTCTATATAAAGCCCCTATACATGACAGTGAAGACTGACTCTATATAAAGCCCCTATACATGACAGTGAAGACTGGCTCTATATAAAGCCCCTATACATGACAGTGAAGACTGACTCTATATAAAGCCCTATACATGACAGTGAAGACTGCTCTATATAAAGCCCCTATACATGACAGTGAAGACTGACTCTATATAAAGCCCCTATACATGACAGTGAAGACTGACTCTATATAAAGCCCCTTACATGACAGTGAAGACTGCTCTATATAAAGCCCCTATACATGACAGTGAAGACTGGCTCTATATAAAGCCCCTATACATGACAGTGAAGACTGACTCTATATAAAGCCCCTATACATGACAGTGAAGACTGGCTCTATATAAAGCCCCTATACATGACAGTGAGACTGCTCTATATAAAGCCCCTATACATGACAGTGAAGACTGGCTCTATATAAAGCCCTATACATGACAGTGAAGACTGGCTCTATATAAAGCCCCTATACATGACAGTGAAGACTGGCTCTATATAAAGCCCCTATACATGACAGTGAAGACTGACTCTATATAAAGCCCCTATACATGACAGTGAAGACTGGCTCTATATAAAGCCCCTATACATGACAGTGAAGACTGCTCTATATAAAGCCCCTATACATGACAGTGAAGACTGGCTCTATATAAAGCCCCTATACATGACAGTGAAGACTGGCTCTATATAAAGCCCCTATACATGACAGTGAAGACTGGCTCTATATAAAGCCCCTATACATGACAGTGAAGACTGACTCTATATAAAGCCCCTATACATGACTAGTGAAGACTGACTCTATATAAAGCCCCTATACATGACAGTGAAGACTGGACTCTATATAAAGCCCCTATACATGACAGTGAAGACTGACTCTCCTCATCACTAGATCGATTTATTGGGCTCCATTGTAAGAAATCCTGGGGTGGAAATAACGAAAGTCGCAAAACATGGATGGTTTAATGTTAGTGATACAGTAACTGTATGATGATGGAGCACATCACATCAATGCAACCACAGGCGACAATCAACGAAAGCAGAAGAAGGAAAGAAGACTTTAATGGACAATCCATAATGAAGTATCAAAGAGAATTGACGAGTTTACACAATGTTACTAAATGAGTATATATATAGAGAGAGAGAAGAGATAGAAAGAGAGGAGGAATACAGACAGGTAGATAAATATACATGTGTATGTATATATACAGAGAAAGATGGAGATAGAGAGATAGATAGATAGGTAGATAGATAGATAGTAGATAGATAGATAGATAGATAGATAGATAATTATGCATGTATATAATATAGAGAGAGAAAGAGAAATAGAGGGATTTAGATAGAGAGATAGGTAGATAGATAATACTTGTGAATGTATATATAGAGAGACAGAGAAAGATAGGGAGGAATACAGATAGAAGGATAAATATATATGTGTATGTATATATACAGAGAAAGATGGAGATAGATAATAGATAGTATAGATAGATAGATAGATAGATAGATAAAATAGTAGATAATAAGAAAAAAGCTGCACAGCTCTCAAATATAGTGTGATATAGCTATATATAGATAGTATAATTAGACAATTACATGTGCATCTATAGAGAAAGAAAGGGAGGGAGGGATATGTATAGATGTGTGTATAAATGTACATATATATTCTCTTACATATACAGCACTACAGTGGTGCCTATTCACTATATATAATATATACACACACACACACACTGACATATATATATTACATATATATATATATATATACTCTTGCTGATTTGACACTAATATCACACACACACAATGTATCATTGTATAATAATATCTTGCGTTACAATTTAACTATCTCATTGACTTTACACCACTCCAGCAGTATATATATATTATATATATGTAATTTTATTTTTTATTAAATATTATATATACGCACCTGCAAAGCATATACAACTTCCAACTTGGTGATTTCAAGCCAAAGAGACAAATAACCCAACAATTAGACGAATACCGATAATAGCAGGCATGGACATGCTAACATCGGTAATAATTAGATAATGGTTGCATTTTATCTATTCATAAGTACCCATTAAGACATACAAATTAATGACTACAGAATGACAATGGTAATACATACGTGGCCATAATATAATTCATTATAATGTAATAGTGAAATCACTTGAGTAAGTGATTAGAATACAGGAGCCATTAGCAGAAGGCAGAATGATGGCTGCTCATAGTGCTGATGAGTGATCAGTATCTGACAGCATTTCGATTCTCTCTCTCCCTCTCTATCTCTTCTCTCTCTTTTCTTTCTCTCTCTCTTTCTCTCTCTCTTCTCCTTTCTCTCTCTCTCTCTTTCTCTCTTCTCTCTTTCTTCTCTCTCTTCTCTCTCTCTTTCTCTCTCTCTCCTCTTTCTCTCTCTCTCTCTCTCTTTCTCTCTCTTTCTCTCTCTCCCTCTCTCTTCTCTCTCTCTTCTCTCTCTCTCTTCTCTCTCTCCTCTCTCTCTCTCTTTCCCCTCTCTCCCTCTCTCTCCTCTCTCTCTCTCTCTCTCTCTCTCCTCTCTCTCTCTCTCTCTCTTTCCCTCTCCCTCTCTCTCTCTTTCTCTTTCCCTCTCCCTCTCCTCCCTCTCTCTCTCTTTCCCTCGCCCTCTCTCTCCCTCTCCTCTCCTCTTTCCCTCTCCCTCTTCCCTCCTCTCTCTCTCTTTCCCTCACCCTCTCCCTCTCTCTTTCTCTCTTTCTTTTTTCTCTCTCTCTCCCTCTCTCCCTCTTTCTCTCTCTCCCTCTCTCTTCCTCTCTCCTTCTCTCTCGCACATTGGACTGTATTTACCTGTATTTATAGCCTGCCCTCCAGCCCAGCACTCACATAGAGCAGGTATGTGCAGCAGACACACAATGTGCAGCCATATGGGAGTCATTACAATTATAATAAGGACATGCAATTAGTTTATTAAGAGTCTTTAAATCGCCATTAAAGTGTTATATGAGGCCAGAAGAATAGGCTGATTGAGCTGTAAGAGGGGCCGGGGCAGCCATTCTCTGGGCGTCCTGGCCCGTCTGTTGCTCTCATTCTCCTTGTGCCGCTTTCACCTCCAGCACAATGTAGTCAGAAAAGTTTAATTCATCAGCAATCTGTACAGGAGGCTCCGGAGCCACAGAACAGAAAGGACAGATAACAAGGGATGAGGCTCCAGGGCCAGAGAGAAGGACAAGGAAAGCCCAGACTTCACCTGCTGAAGGCCAAGAAGTAGAGAGAAGGGACAAAAAGCATATAAATATGAGAGGAAGAGAGAAGAAGAGGCAGCAGAGCTGAGCAGGCACAGGAGGCTCCAGGGACTGGGCCAGGAGGCTCCTCTGCTCCAGGACAGGGCGGCCAGGAGGCTCCTCTGCTCCAGGGACAGGACGGCCAGGAGGCTCCAGGGACAGGGCGGCCAGGAGGCTCCAGGGACAGGGACAGGAGGCTCCAGGACAGGGCCAGGAGGCTCCAGGGACAGGGCGGCCAGGAGGCTCCTCTGCTCCAGGACAGGGCCAGGAGGCTCCTCTGCTCCAGGGACAGGGCCAGGAGGCTCCAGGGACAGGCGGCCAGGAGGCTCCTCTGCTCCAGGGACAGGGCCAGGAGGGAGGCTCCTCTGCTCCGGGGACAGGGCCAGGAGGCTCCTCTGCTCCAGGGACAGGGCCAGGAGGCTCCAGGGACAGGGCGGCCAGGAGGCTCCTCTGCTCCAGGGACAGGGCCAGGAGGGAGGCTCCTCTGCTCCGGGTACAGGGCGGCCAGGAGGCTCCTCTGCTCCAGGGACAGGGCCAGGAGGCTCCTCTGCTCCAGGGACAGGGCGGCCAGGAGGCTCCTCTGCTCCGGGGACAGGGCACTGCTGGGCTTTAGGAGAACAAGAAGTTTGTATTATTTGTTAGTA